>JANVCC010010235.1:1377214-1448801 GCA_025345505.1 Todiramphus chloris collaris
TAAAAAATAGGCATTGCTGGATGAACTGAAGAATCTTAAAAGAGCACTTTTTTTCTGGATTTGTGTCCTGTTTCACTTTGACCCCACTGGGATGACTTCAGCTTTCTGAGCTGTTTCTGTCCCCTGGGTGCTGCCAAGAGGATGCAGTCCCTGTGTACATCCCCTGTTCCTGTCCTCGTGGACAATATCTGATCCTTCCTGAGTCTCAATTAGCAAGAAGCCATGCTTGTGGCTCTTAGAAATGAATATGCTGATTAGTGACCAGTAGTCTCATGCATAAAGGCCAGCTGGCAGTTGAAACTGAGCAGAAAAGATACTGATTTTCATGAAAAACACTGGAATTTATTATCATTGTGATCTCTACCCTTCTGTCAGGGTTGATCAGTGGGTTTACAGGTTATTGAAAGAGACTGACAGATGGCTGGACAGGCACAAAGCACGATCACACAACCCTGTTTTCTGAGGCTAAAGACCATGATTAACTATTGAAAACCAAAATTGAATGTACCTGGATTAATCTTATCTCTAGCAGTGATTTATAAACATGTTACAGAATAACATGCATCATGAGTTATACACTAGTGATGCACATCTAGAAACTTTTCCAGCATTATCAACTTTTAAACTTCTGGTTTTGATAGCATCCTCCTCCACACAGCAACAAATTCAAGTCAGCTAAAGAGATAAGCAGCTTATCTATTTTTAAGTTGCTTTTCTTTCCTCTTTCCTGCAGCTACTTCATCAGTTAGAAAGCTCATGGAAAAGGGGCATTCCTAGGAGAGATTCACTGAGAGAGAAGGAAAGAGCAAAATGCAAACACAGCTGATCCTCGGTGAATTGAAACTTCCCCCGAATACTGTCACAAATAGATACACGTACTTCTAGCTTTGCTTCTTGGGATTCTTCTTTCTTATGCATCGTATGCTAATTAACTTACCAGTCAGCCTGCAACATTTGATTTGGCATTTTTCCTGCTCCTCGCTTATAAATTTACATCAGAGAAGAGATAGGGCAAAATTATTAATGAAAATGTATCCACAGGTATCTATCCAGAAGAAGAGAGAAGATTCTACTTTCAGGATTCCTTTTAATGCATTTATATTTATCTCTGAACCCCACTAATTTACATAGGCAAGAGGATAAAAGCAGTAACAAACATCTCGGCTGCTTCTGCATTTCCCCCACAGACAGAATTATATACCTGCTGTTCCCTTCTGTGCCTGTTCCTCTCAGGAAGCAGACAGCACCGGGTTCACTAGCTGCTCTTGGGTCTTTTTGAGTGGCATCCCAAGTTGTGCCTGGCAAAAAGAGGATTCCTCAATGATCTGAGGAATGATCTGGCATTTTTTCTGAGAAAAAGTGTCTAGAACTGAGCTACTGCAGAGAAAGAGGGATGCTATGTCAAGGGTTATGTAGTAGTAAGTACTCAGAAGTCAAAGCCTGAGATGAACTGAATCATGGCCTAACAATTAGCTATTCAGCTCAGCTGATGTTTGCTCTGATGAAGTCCCCCTGTTGTGATCACTGGGCACCGGAGCAACGAGGAGGAACCATGGAGTAGTGTCAGAAGTGGCTGAGAGGGAAAGAAGGAGGAAGAATGAGCTTTATTTCCCTCTTGATGTGTATGTATGTGCCTGTCTTATCCTGCAGCTAGAGCAAATTAGTCTTAGTTGCTCAATAAATGGGAGGCATCACACAGCAGTAAATCTGGAAGATGGATGTGAAGAGAGGAGGATGTACAAGAAGATCAGCTCAAAGTGGATGTGTTGCTTGAGGAAAAAGTGGATTTTTTTTTCACAGTCAGTTAGGAGGTACCTTTTCAACCAAGCACTGACAACACGCAGGGCAACAGCTAGGATGATCTGCATGTCTAACTTCAGTAAATATAGCAACAAGGGTGGGTAGCAGTTAGATGATCACTGCTCTTCAGGTGATGAAATGTGGGCTCACCAGTCTGTCTGCAGTGCCCTGCTTTTGAAAGCTCAGTCAGTTATTTTTTGGTCTGTCACAGAATTGTCCCTTACACCACGACACACAGGCAAGTGTTCATCGCTCAGAACTCCATTAGACATGCTTCCTCCCGTGTTCTGTTTGGATAGTTATTCTTTCCTTTCTGACCAAAAGATTGATTTAATTTAATTTTATTTTTTTCTGCTACAATTTGCTACTTATGACTACCCAAAGCTTTTCATCAAAATAAAGGTTTTTTTTTTATTAAAGAGGTGAATTCACTAACTGTCCCACCCCCAACAAATGAAAAGAAAAACACCTTCAACTGAGAAACTGAAAATGTCAACTGAAAATTCAGCTGCTGGTTGGTTTTGGATTTTTTTTTCAATCTAGCTGTGTATTTCAATTTCTTAGTGGTTTTAGTTTTGGTTTTTGTTTTGTTTTGTTGTTTTGTTTGTTTGTTTGTTTGTTTTCTTTTTTCCACAGATTTTCAGCTTTGGAACAATAAATAATCCTTGGCTTTTAGGTTTTTCTGCTCAAAAAAATATCTGATCAACTCCTGCAACCAACCTATGGCTGGAAAACAACCCCATTCTAATGTAATTTACATGAGCCCTATATCACCCAAATACTCCTGACAATTCAATGAACTTTGTCCTGCATTTCACCAGAATACTTATGACCCATATTGGGCACAGCAGAGCTGTTAATGAAACTGGAACAGTATAATTACAACACGCTCATCCTTGAAGATGCAGGCAGATGTGGGGAAGTATACTCCATTTGTCTCATTGAAATACCATTGCAAATTACCTCTGTGCTAACTACGTTTAAATAGGAAATAAAGGGGAAAAAAATCTTCCTCGATAATGACAAGACAAGAATATCCATAAAAAGGAAATAGAGATGACATACTTCTTTGCCTGTGACATACATTTTTTACATGGCTTAAGGGCTTTGCTTCCTGAGAGTTTACGTCGTCAACTGTCAGGGTCCTTCCATGCATGATTTATGTATGCATAATAAAGACATTGTGGTTGAGAAACTGATCTGTGATTCCAACAGCTTTGAAACTAGCAGTAATAAAATATACAGCATATGAATAATATAGAGTTCAGTTAAAAAACATCGAGCTTTTAAAAAGGGGAATCATATTTATTTTCCATTGCTTTTTTTTTTTTTTTTTCTTTTCTCTTTTTCTTTTTTCTTTTTCTTTTTCTTTTTTCTTTTTTTCTTTTTTCTTTTTCTTCTTGTGTTTTTTTCTTTTTTCTTTTTCTTTTTCTTTTTTTCTTTTTCTTCTTTTTTTTCTCTTTCGCAAATTGAATGACAGCTCTTAAGGGAGACAGGCCAAAGATTTTCATTCGAGGGTCCAGGATGTGCACAGAGCATTGCATATGCCCCCTTGCTCCCACTGCTGATCCTAGAAGCTCTGTGAGAGAGCAATTGGTAGTCCAAACCCAGTGCAAGTCATCTCCATTCATATTTAGAAGAGGACAGACTGCAAAGCTCTTGGAGCACGCATGTAAATTATCTCTTTCTAAAATTTCATGAGACTTCCCATCCCACTTTTGCAGCAAGGCTCATGTACTGGTGTTATTTGGCAAGAGTACTGAGATGCCATCAGCAGAGATCACCGTGGGCATGCGCACACACCACACAATGATGAGCAGTACCGTGATAGCTCTCAACACAGTGAGTCTTGATGAAATGCACCTCATCCAGCCCATTAGCCTGCACACATTCCTGCCTTGCATGGACAACAGGTCTAGGTAATAGAGCTGCTTTTCTTCATGCTGCTGAGGCCGCATCCCTTCCGAAAACATCAACAGTCCAGAGACGAGAGGAAAGAAGCCTTGTTATTTTATGTGATAAAATCAAGATAGTGAAACTCAAGTGATTTGGATAGAATCAAGGGGGAAATCTTGTGATAAGCAGTCACTAATTCCTGCTGCCTTGTCCATCCCTGTGAAATTATCCATTTTATACTGATAGAACTTTCTCAGGTGTCTAGGGAAATTTCACTGGTACTGTGTTGCAGTCACATTTCCAAATTTGCCCCTGTTCGGGTTAATGAAATGAAATGGAGTATTAGATCATGCTTAATGACAACAAGAACATGGCAAAGGTACAAAACCCTTCAGGAGTTATCTCCAAATCTACATTAAAGTTCTCATTTGGCTCCATAAGTAGGCAAAGCGGACAGAGGTCCTTCATAGCCTCAGAATCTATTTTAATTATCCCCTCCCTGGATAATCATTACTGGGGGAGGAGAGGAATGCCTGAAAGTGAAAATGCTAATGGGTTCCCCTGAGAGTGTGAGTCCAGAACATCAAGGCACATATGATGGGCTAATGGCTTCTCCAACACATTGCTGCTGGCTTGGAGGGGGGAATGCTGCAGTTGAGATGCTGATGACATTCTTCAATGACTTGAAGACTTGAACCACATGTCTTTATAAAAGCAAAGCTGTTCTTGCACTGAAATATTCAAGGAGAAAGGAAATTCTGTAGCTAAAACTTGGGCTTTTGATGTAGTCAATTGCTGTCAGAATGAATAAGGGAGGGAAGGTCGAAAGAGGATCTGAAGGAGGTGGGAGATGTCTCTTCACCAGAGGTTAGGGTGCTGCTTTTTAATAACAGCTCTCAAAGTGATTTATAAAGTGGAAGGAGGCCTCATGACAAACCAGAGAAGGAAAACCAGTTTATACTTGCACCACGTCAAAGAGATGGCGAGGTTTTTTGAAAAAGAAAAAAAGCCCAGACACTTGTGGGACACAAGTGTGCATCTGTGCCTCAAAAAAAGGCAGGTTCTGAAGTGTTTTATCAGGTCTAGCACATCAGGTCTTTGTTAGACCACTAGCTAAGGATATTATTAGAAATCACCCACCTCCATTTTAGGTGTTCCAGGTGTCAGACAAACAAGGCATTTGAATGGTCTGTAATAAACAGGCACTGACTGTTAAAAATTATGTTTTTCTCCACAGTCTTGAAACTAATTCTGCCGTTCTTGGATGGAATTTGCCACATTAAGTGCCAGGACAGAAGATGGAGTCAGTTCTCGAAGTGATTCTTCCACTTTCTCGGGTGTTTTACCCTGTGGTTCTCCCTTCAGCTGAAAACAGTCTTTGGAAAAGCCTTTGAAGGAAGGTGACATCAGACTATACGAATATTTTTTCTTTGGTAGACAGTTTGCTCTGAAAACAGCTTAAACTGGAATTTCACATTTGTTATTCCTTCCAGATTCTATTCACTGAGTTCACAAGACTATTTTTTCAACCTTTCCCAACTCATTGCCAAATCTGAGAGATATCTGGAGTTCGTGACAGCTCAAACCCAACCCTTGAGCTGCCTAGTGAGCATTGAAGCCAGTGACACCCTTGGTATTCAGCCCTTTTCCTACAGTAGGACCTCCTGGAAGTCCCCATGAAGCAAGGGACAGATTTCAAGGCAGCATCTTGGAGCAGGTTGCTCCCTGGCCATCACACACAAATACTGGGTCACTCAAAGGCACATGAGAAAAAGTTACTGATGTGGTGACAGACGGGCACATGACATCTTAGGAGAAGTGCCTCAGATTGGTTTGCAGCCATGTTTATCACTATTTGGGTAACATCATCTTCTCTGTATTTTATACAGGGAGGACGGTTTGGGTTCTCCTGTATGACCAAGCTCTTGGGGCTGTCTGTAAAAGAGCATTATTTCTACATTAAGGTTAGAGAGAAGGCTTCCATAAGCTGTCTAGAGGAGGACTAACAGGGCTGGATCATCTTAGAGGCTTTATAAACAAGACGAAACCTGATGTACTGTTTTCTGGGACCTATCTACATATGGGCTCCTGCTGCATCTCTGCTAATTAGTGCCCTGGTGTCACTTAGTCTGCTGGTATCACCATATTTCCCTGACTGTGATGCTTTCAGGGCCCAAAGCTGGTGTCTTGGCATGGTGGAGACAGAAGCCTGCCTGTCCTGCCTCTGAAAAGTGGACAAGGTAAAATTCTGCTGGAAGTCAGCAGGTGACATCCTGCAGGATGAGCAGAGGGAGATGCTGGTGCTGAGGACTCATGGTCAAAATTGGACAATGCCATCATGGCCCCTCTCCTCAAATCACACAAGACTAATTTAGGCAAGGCTGCTTCTCTGTGCTGCTGTTCCCTGTGACAAAGACAGAATGCTACAGCTTTCTCCCTCTCTGTCTTCTGCAGTTGTCACCACCTCTTGCCAACAGTCCAACATTAAGATTGTTTTGAGCTAAAAAGCCCTGCTTGGATGATCATGTTTATCTCAGCTGAAAGGTTTTAAAAGCCCAGCCTAAACAAGATATGTGTGATACACACCATGAGTCCCTCTTATAGCCATTTATAAAGAGTTGTTTTTCAAAACCAAGCATTTCCATGATGATTTTCTTCCATTCTTGTGTCAGCTCACTAAACACTGACCACCGTGACCTCCTACATATATCCAAATCATATTAAACAGATTAGGTTTGTAGCCAAATCCTAACACCCTGTTTGGGGAATGGCTACAATCCCTGGCTGTTTCTACAGTTCTGTGGGTTGTGGGTTTTTTCTGGACAAAGTTAAATCTTTTTACTTGACTGAAACATTTTGGATGTGTTTAACACCACCACTGCTAAAGCAAAACACATAGATGCAACCAATCCATTTATTTAAGAACAGCACTGAAAAAATAAAACAAACCTAAGCCACAAACCTATCTGCCATGTATATCCAAAGTTTGTTAAATGGAACTGACAAGTTATTATGAACTAGCTTATATATTTATGTGTGTATTTACATTTTATTCTCGTGCACTGTATTTTTGTCGGAGCATAGGAAATGGCCTCTACCTTTCAATTTACATTGTGGCCCAACACAATCACATGCTTTCCTGTGGATAAAAACCCACTTCTCCTAACAGTGCTGGCAGATAGCTGATGTAGAAAAGAACATTGCTGAATATCACAGTTTTAGTTTTCAAAGGAAAAGCGAAGGGAAGACAAGCGGGGGGAAAGCCACGTAGGATGATATTAGCTGACAAAAGGATACGTAACAGTTCCAAAAACTCGGACAAATCGTCATCAACTAGGGGCATTCTGAGCAATGTCTCCACAGGATCAGTCCTATGCTTGGGGCTACCAGAGGTTTTTATCATGTAATCTAGAATTAAAGTGACCGCTGACAGAATTTGTGGCTGATGAAGATTGGTAGAAGTATAAATAACTGCAGGGACACTGTAAGCTGGACGACTCGTGAAGCTTGACTTATCCAGGCAAAACATGTTTTAATGCAGCCGAATGCAATGCAGCCCATGCAGGAGCACGGAATACATGCTTTGTTCCTATCATGTAGTTATGAAATTTCATATGTAGGACAGGGACAACCTTCCTGCAGGCAAGGAATGCGAGGAATGTTTACATGGTAGAGGTCATGATGGGTGACTCAACTCAACCTGAGCTCAACATTGTGCTGAGACACTGAGCATTCCTGGTTGTTCCAGGACAACATAGTGATGCCTGAATGAACAGAGGTGACTGCGGTGAATGGCAGTAGGGATGTCCCAGCAGACACAGCTGACCTTGACCAGAGGGGTAGTTTCCAGCCTTCCATTAGCAGGTGTAGTGATGTGTCATGTAGAGCCTGTTGTCCTCCAGAATAAGCTAGGAAATGAGATCTGAGGAGCTCAAGCCAAAGAAGCTATGCCTTCATAATAATACATTTGATCATTAAAATCTTGACAAAATGACACAGTCAGTGAACAAGGAATGTGATATAAATATGACATGGTGAATTCCTAAATGGGTGAGTATAAAAGATGTTGCTTAGAAGATATAAATGACACAATTTATGAAGAATTGATTGGTGTAGGTAATAATAAGGAGCCTAACTTGTTCAGAACCGAGTTTGACCTAAAAACCTGTGATCCAGTGACCAAATTTTCAGCAAAGACCTTGGAGCAGACAGGAACCTCTGTCTGACCATGAGATCAGCACAGGAGATCTCCACTAAGTGCTGAACATTAATTCAGAAATAGACAAGGCATCTACCTAGCTTGTTATTAGTGGCCATGGTTATTACACTCTCCTTACTTACGTAAGACACTGTTTCATTTCTTGTTTCTGAAATATTGTGCTTCTGACCTCTTTCCCTCTTGTTTTCCCTTACTGGCATTAGTCAGTTAGTTTCACCTGGAGGCACAACCCACACTACAGCAGAATAATTACTTCTCTGGCTGCTAGTCTGCATAGCCAAGATGCATCTAAATCCATAGTTATTTATGTGTGTATATATAGTGCTATATGTACTATATACACTCCGTATGTGCTATATATACTCCATATGCTCTAATTGATGCCTGTTAATGTTAAAAGTCACGATTCTTTCTTAGACGCATTTCCTCACTTCAGTAGAATCTGATTGCAGCCTTGCACCTGAGTACAAAACCAGGGTGAAAGCAATGGTAATGCTGCATGCATCCCAGTTTGCTTTCTTTCAAGAATTTAAAAATAGAAAGGAGAAATCTCAGAAAAGACCCAGACAAGGACAGGAGAATATTCTTGAGAAAGAGAGACTTTTCAAACTCATTCTGCTTACTTGGACAAGGATCAGATGGAGAGGTAATTTGACTACTGGAGAAATATTTGTGTGACGAGAAGAACCCATTTGGAAAAGGGCTCTTTAATCAGATACAGAAAGGTATGAGAGGGAAGAGTGTGATTTAGAGTGAGATTAACTTTTTGCTGAGGAGGATTACAGCGCAGAACAAGCTGTTAAGGAGAGCAGTGGGTTCTATGTGCCACCCTTCCTGCAAATCAAGGCTGGGTATATCTCTGGAAGAAAATTTTGACTGAACATCCATTACTGGGATCAAAGTTGAGGGCTTCCGGGTGAAACATAATAACCTGTGACATAGGTGACATCTAAGCAAGATGATCGTTTGCCCTTAAAATCCCTGTGTCTTCAGGATGGTGAAGTGTGGAGCCCTTTATACAAGAAGTGCAGCATCATTCATTTTTTTACACCTAAATATCAACTGGATGTTAAGTGGATGTTTTGGGACCATGAGTAGATGATTTTATACACAGGTGTTATGTACACAGAACAGATGCACATAAGCCTTACTCCACTACTGGGGTCCTTTTACGATCTTCACCTTCCGTACGTGGAACTCTGGGGAACGAATGTAGTTTGCCCAAAGAGGAATTGCATTAAGCAAAGACAAGGTGCTGTGCAGGTACCTTGCAGCACTGGTAATGCCCTTTTAACTCTGTTTGTGTCTTGCTGTGGTTTTTGTCATGAAGATATGGTATTCCACGAGTGGAAGAACCTATTTTACCATGCCTTCTTTCAGTTTATGGTTTATCGCAAATATTGATGTTTTACGACATGGATGTTTTATTGTTGAATTTTCTGCTGGGCTGTTACTTGATTTCAGTAATGAATTCCATCCTGCTTATTTATTTATTTACTTACATTAAGGAGATCTAACAATCTTCACAGGAATTATGTGCCTGCCATAGGGAGGTATGTTAGCTAATTCAAAGCAATAAATTCTTTCCTTTGAGGGTGACAGAGCACTGGAAGAGGCTGCCCAGATAGGTTGTGGAGTCTCCTTCTCTAGAGACTTTCAAAACCTGCCTGGATCTGTTCCTGTGTGGCCTGCCCTGGATGATCTAGCCTGGCAGGGGGGTTTGGACACGATGATCTCCAGACGTCTCTTCCAATCCCTGCCATTCTGTGATTCTGTAAT
This sequence comes from Todiramphus chloris collaris, assembly GCA_025345505.1. Lineage (NCBI taxonomy): Eukaryota > Metazoa > Chordata > Aves > Coraciiformes > Alcedinidae > Todiramphus > Todiramphus chloris. Next base: position 1,386,909 of record JANVCC010010235.1, read on the forward strand.
TCTGTGATTTTTCTCTTGTTCCGTCCTCTCTTATTTGGGAGAACACACTGACCCCCACATTGCTACAACCTCCTTTCAGGTAGTTGTAGAGAGAGATAAGGTCTCAGCAGAGACCTTATCCCTCCGCGTGTTCATGATGTTCTGTAAAGAGAAAGCACTGTTGCCATTGCACCAGACAACATCTTAAATAAATTATGTTCCCCCGGTGACAATGTGAAGGTTGTAGGAAAGGCTCAGTGTTCAGATGGTGTGGAAACCTACCTGATAAAGATGTGTTCACAAAAGAGCATGCTGTGCTCTCCAGAGGTCCCTTCCAACCCTGACCATTCTGTGATTCAGTGAAATTGCAAGAGCAGGAAACCTCAGCATGTGAGTTGAATTTTGTAAGAGACACATGGAGTTCGGTATGCAACAGAGGTTATCTACTGAGGCAAAGAGCTGCTGTACCAGGCAAGGTGCACAGGTAATGCCTTGCAAGACTGTCCCTGTCTCATGGACACTATGGCAGGTCTGCTGGCTGGGCTGGCAGCTGGAGCTGCAAGATATTAATAAACACATTTCATTGGTAAAGAAGAAAGTGGCTTATACAGAAGGTAAACAATCCTATTTTAGGAAACTGAGGCACATAGCGAGGTATGTTGTTATTCCTGAGGTCTCTTAGTAGACTAGTGGCAGTTGAAACCAAACAGGGCAGATCTCCTTGAGGAGAAAATGAGGTCCCATAAAATCCCTAACACAAAAAGTCTTTCTTGTCCCAAAACAGTGAAATCCCTCCTTGTCTGCAGCTGTCTGGGTGGACCACACTCCCCTGAAATGTATGGTACAATCACTAAACACAAGATGCTTTATACTTATATTTCCCTCATCTATAATAGACATCCAGAAGGATTTTTTTTTTTTTTGTATTCCAGATCTTGATCTGGAAACTAAATTTTGACAAGTTTCCTACCTCCCTGGGTAAGATGGAACGGAAATTCCATGTTCAGGTTTCTTAGATTCCTTGTTGCAAAGTACCAAAAGTATTCCTGAACGAGAGCAATTTTAAGGGAGAGATAACACCGATGATATTTTTTTCTGAGGAGGTGAAAACTGAACAATGTGCAGGGCAACATTTTCTTCTCCATCAAACAGATGTTGAGCTCCCAGGAAGATCTCTGCTTCTGGAACTGACTTTTCAGAGCTCAGATATGGAGACCAAACTCCGCTGCAAAACTCTTCTTAGTGTAACCCAAAACGTACATCCCTGCAGCATGATTCCACTATTAATTCTTACACACTAAGAAAGCACTGGATGACTAGCTATGACAGCACAACCTCCTAAAACACATCATATTATTGACTTTGTTGACTCCACACTGCATGTTCTCCACTCGTACAAGTGAGTATTCATACTGGTTTGCGAAAGCAGCAGCAGAAGCCTCCAGTATTGTACTTCTGACACTGACCGATGCTAGATATCCTCCAGATGGCAAAAAATAAACTTCATAGACCTTGGAGGCACTGATGTGGTATCGCACCAGATGACACCAGCTGTTAATTACCTAAACCTTGTAATTTCTATTTTCGTTTATATATATCAGCTGCAGCACTTATTGTCATATGACATATATACAGTTGTCTAATCTGTAATTGTTATTCTCCTACAAATTAGGAATATTTGTCAATACCAATCTATGATGCTACAAGTTAATTATATCAGATAGTAGGACATTTGCCTTGCTCCTTTAAAATGCATTCACAGAAGCACTCCTAGGACTACATGAGGTATAGAAGAACAGTTTCTTTTAGAAGCGTTATTCCTGTGTATCTATTTGTGAGAAGTCTTTTATTTATTCGGCTAAATCAGGAAAAATAGTTATCTATCTTAATTTTTATCTTTAGAAGCAGTATAATATATGCCAAATCAAACACGCAACTCATCCATCTTTAATAGCTTTCTTTGTGCCATATAGCTGCACAGCAGCTGCTTTGTCAAATGACCAAGAAATTAGAGTTTGGCAAAACAGTGGTTTTCATCAGCATATGACCTTAAGATAACATTTACATTTCAGGAGATGCTGTTCCAGTCAGAACAGAACTGCAGGGCAAACTCCCATCTCAGGATACTCGTGGAGGCATCCGACAGAAAAGCTAATAAACACACTAGATTAGCACAGTTTTATTTTCCATAAATCTGGGACATGTTCAGCAATGTCAAACTTGTTCCCGTGCGTTTAAATGAATAAATAAACCCAAGCTTACTCTGGAGCTCAGAAGTGAGGTGGAATTCATTTAGCTCATTACCATTTAGATGATAGATGGACAGGGTAAACTCTTTTCTTTTGAGGCAGGGGACAGACAATGTAGAGACACGAGCAGTGGTATTACATAGATGTGGGCTCCCAGGCTTAGATGATTGGATTCAGATGTTTCCAAGGAAATTATTTGCTCCAAAAGGGCTCTTTGGTTACTAACAGGTATAGCAATCATATTTAAAATGTTTTTACTCACAGTCAGGCTTCTATAGATTCAGTCACATAGGATTTACTGGAGGGCTTATCCTTGGGCTGCTCTGTTGAGTGCAGAGAATTCAGGTGGGTGTTTTCAGAGGGTTAGGCTGCCAAGACATACAAAGTAAAAAACAAGTTTAGGGGGAAAATATTTTGAGTTTGCAGTTTTGGCTATAATTTATATCCCACTTTTGCAGGAGGTCATTATTTGCCTGTCCTAAATTGCAGAGAAGTTCAAAGGAGAGGTAACAGGTAGGGGTTTTGTTTGTTCATTTATTGTGTGAGAAAAGGAGGTACCTGCGTAGTTGAGAACAAGGAGATAAGATCCTCACATCTAGCCCAGGACAAGTGACACATTTTACCATTTTCTAAATTCAGTTCTCCATCAGCCAATTTCACTTGAGAAGAAGGAACAAAATGATAACTTACTTGTATTCATTTTGTTTAAAAGATTTTAAAAAATGACCCCAAAACAGAGGAGAAAATAGAACCTTTGACCTGTGCCACTTGTGCTGCACAATTACAAATTACTTTCTCGATTCCTGGTTTTCTTGTAACCTTGAAGCATGATGTAAACTCAGCAAAAAGTTTCCTAAACACCCACAGGTTTCTCCTCACCAGTTTCCAGGGAGGTAACAGTGACCAACTGGCTTGAGTCAGAGCTATGGATAAGTTGGTGTGTACAAGGTTCTGACTACCTATGGTTGGACTTGATGATCTCAAAGGTCTTTTCCAATCATAGAGATTCATGAATATTTTGACCCCAGTATCAGACACGAGTGGTGGTATGGGTAGCAGGGTAGAGATAGTTGTGGACATGGGTCACACATCTTATCACTCTTCTTTATAATACTTTTTGTTCCCAACACACAGATGAACATGGTCTGAGCTCCTTAGGGAGAGACAGCACAGTCTCTCCTGCCTCTGAGATTTCTTGTTCTGCAACAACTGGGGAAAATGAGAATAATCAGTTTTCCTATTTGTTGTCCAGGAGCAGCTCTTGCATGACTGTAACTTACAACACTACAACATGCCAGGTAGGACGTGTCACAGCATCCTGTATTCCCGGACATCCATGCAGCCCTGTCTCAAAACATGCAGGATCCAAACCCATAAATGATCTTCTGCTCACACATAAAGCTCAGTACCATCTTTGAGCTCAAAACTGAAACAACCATTTGCACAAAGAGGGAGAACAGAGAGGGAAGGTGCAAGGGTATTATTGCTACTGGTGCAGCTCTTACAAAGTGAGTGGTGGTGTTGGGCGCCTCAGCTCTGGAACGACCACGTGCCAGGTCTGCAGGGCACTCAGTTTGCAGAATGCAGAGTACCTGATGTTTTGATTTGTTGGTCTGTCCAAAGGTGCTTGTGAAGAAGCACCTGAAAATTAACGGAGTAGACATCATTACTACTGTAGGGTTCTTCTTTTGTGTTGGTTTTGGGAGTGTCTTTCTTACCGAGTGTGAGAAATCCAAAGGTTTCTCATTTTAGGCTAGAGAATGTAAGAAATTTGAGGAGAAGACAGAAAAGTAGAAGAATAGTATAGTAGAGTGAAAACTGTAGGATGATCCTTCATTTTCTTCCTTTCATGAAACAAATGGTTACAGTGTGAGCAGTAAGGAGGAAACTGGACAAAAACGGGTGAGTGGCTTGTCACACTGGATGCTGGAGAGTGTTATGTAAGCAGACAATAGTTCTGGCGGATCTGCACAAGTGACTATGGGGAATTAGATACAAAAATAGCACAAAAGCAGTATCTCAAGTAGATTGGGTGTGTCATCAGAAAACATCTTGGGAGAATGTTCCATTTCACACCTAATCCAAGAAGAGGACCGGAACAGGAGGGGCTGACAGGGTACGTTTTTGATGCTTTTTCTGTGTGGTCCTGCAGGGAGAAACCTGCCAGATAATTACAGGAGCAGGAGGGTACTATTTCTCCTAAATGATTTAAAAAAGAAAATAGTCCCAGGTGACTTTTCACTGTCTCAGAGGTGGAGTCTATGCCAGACATGCTTGCTACAGCAGTGTAACTCAAGTGTCTCTAGGCTGAGTCCCCCTTTCTTGATATTAAGGGAGCTCCAAGAGGAGCACTTTCTCTGTAGGGCTGTAAAGTTTTTTCCTCTTTCTTGGCCAGGAACAACCTAAATTTGTTCACACTAGCAGAATATGGTGCAAACAGCATTACTTTGGGGAAGGGTTTAAGTGAGTGAGCCTGGGATTCCCACTGAGGAGAGAAGTTTTCTGAGAGGACTGACTTTATGAGGCAGTTTGTAAGCAGCTTGGCTATTTGTGGATGGATGTGTTGGCATTTCCTCTCTTTCTTCTCCTCCCAGTTTAGGAGTCTACAGCAGGCCTCCTTTGATATGCACAAATAAAATGAGATTTTAAAAAACCCACTAAGAATGTAGCTGAAGATTGGAGGAGGCAAAAAAGAAGAGGGTAGGGAGAGACTTTTGCTGCTATAACACTAAAGAATGAAAACATCTGTGTCCAGTTGACTCACTTTCATAAAGACGGACTAGTACTTAATCAAACCCATTCAGGGGATCATAGCTGAGCTGTGGGTTTTGTATCAACATTATATATCTGGCTGATGGGCTGCCATTCACTGGCCAGGTAACTAACAGAGCTGAGGAATTTGCTTGTGTGTGACATTTTGTATTTTATTTTAAGAAACTAGGCAACATTTGCAAGCCATGAATTACATTTCTCCACTGTCAACGGTTGCAATCATTCCTATGGATGCCTCATTGCTCTGGGTTTGAATGTCAGCCACAGTGCTATTGCCTCTGTGCCCACCTTTCAATTGCTGTTGATCTACCATCCATCCTCCTGATTCCCTGGCAGAGCAGCCTGGAATTAGGTCGGCGTGCTGTACCTCACCTGCTGCAAGTGTTTTTATTTTTGTTGGCTTGGGAAAAGCTGTTGGTCTCAGTTTCTTTTAAAATATTTTGTGCTAAAGAGAGGAAATGAAGCCGAACTGCAGTGCCTGGGGGCTCCATTCACTGCTAAGCTTAATTTCTTCAGGTCAGCTGCCAACAGCTACCAACACCGTGTCTTCCAGCATCTGGTGTTGGAGGGTGATTTGGTAAAGGCCTCCATCACGAGCCTCCCTGTAAGCCCATGAGTTGTCCTCCTGATTTCTGTGAGACTATTCAAATCATTTACATGCCTCGGCTGTAAGAGGAGTTGGCAAATAGAAACAAAATGAAATATAGAGGTGTTTTCCTTTTTACATGTTGCCCACAGGGGTGAACGACTTTGTTGATGCTGACAGGTCCTCCAGACACGATGTATAGTTTCAGAGAGTATATTCATTTACAAACTGCTGGTTTGATTTCCAAACAATAAATGAATGGGTTTCTAGGCATCTTAAATTTAAAGTTTGTTTCCTCCTGTTTACTAAAGAACCACACTCAGACTAGGATGACTCTTAGTAGTATATGGAAAGTGTAATTGAATAGCATATTACAAATGATCTCTGGCAATGTTTTATGAGTTAACTTGATCAGCAAGCACCAGCTTTTGTGGCCTGCAGACCAGCATCTCGTCACCTCTTCTTGCACCCAGCATATATCCACAGGTGGATCAAATGGAAGCTACTTCCAGAAAAAATTCAAACTTGCATCCTGGGCACAGAATAAAATGCCTAAACTGCTTTTCTGGACATGTCGAGGACACTCCCTGTGTAAACCCATACTGAACCTCTGAACATGATGTTGAATCTTAATAGCTGGAAAGACCTTCATACAGAAGTGCAGTTTTAAGGGCAGCCATCAATTCCCAAACACTGCAGATGGTGTGCTGGTGGCTGGGCATCATTTGAACAGCCCTAAATTACCCTCTGGCTCTCAGAATCATGCCTATTGCCTGTAGTCGAAAACTGTGTCAACAGCTGAGGGGGATTATTAGTAAAAATGTGTCAGGACAAGGGCAAACGGAAGAAAATGACCGCAGGGTAGTCCAGTTATCCTCTGGAGAGCACCATACACATGCTTTTACTCGTGCCAGTCCGGGAGCAGGTTATCTTACATTTTCCTCAGGACTGGGTACATATAAACAGGATTACCACAGAGTGGGTGATGTGCCAAAGTTTCACGCTGTTGCTTAGTTCATGGTGATGTGTTCATCTGCCCTTGCCTACAGTAACTTTAGGGTTGTGACAAATAGAAGCTGCTGCAATGCAAACCTTACAGGCAATTTGCCTTTTTTTTCCTGTAGGAGAGAAAAAAAAAAAGGTGCTGTAATGTATAGCTTTGGGAACTCCTCTGACATGTACATCTTCCTTCACATGAATGATATGGATTTTGTATCCCAGATTGTGCAGCTTTTCTGATGGTGATCTGGGGAAGCACCTCTTGGCTTTCTCATTCTGCTAAGAGTTTGAGTGGTGGAAGAAGGAGAGAAAGGTCTTATGAAATAATTAAATCTGATCTGGAAATGACTGAGGCCTGTTAAGCACAGAGCCTTGCCAAGCCATTTTTAGATGTCTGCTTTATAAATATAGTCCTTGCCACCAGCACCTGCTCTACCAATAAAGTATCATCTGTGAGATGTCACTCATTGACATTGAGTGTCACATACAGAAGCAGGCCAAGCATTTGCTGTGCTGAGTGTGTTCTCTAGAGGGAGGAATATAGCTACAGATTATATGACCTGGATAACATTTGACAGGATTATGCCTCCATACATGTTTGCTCAGCACCTTATGCATTGAAGCTCCCTCAGTCTGGAGCCACAGGACATTACTGTAACCCAAGCATTATTTATGTTGGCAACAGAGGGAGAGATCATGGGTGAGGAAAGACAAAAAGAACCATTTCTAGTGAGTGAATTTGTGTGTTACGTCCTTTATAGCATCAAACATCTTTTAATGAATTAAGACTCTACTGTCCAAAACACACAGCAGAGAGATGCTATCCCAGAAACTCTTTTCCATAGAGATCTTGATTTCCAGAGCTCACACTTATTTTGATATATTTCTGTGGCTCAAACTTGCTCTTGTCTGCATGACAACTCCACCTCAGTGACTGACGGAAGGATTTTCCTCCGGGAGAGGAGAGAGGCACCGGAAGTGCAGTGCCCCTACCTATCAGGGGATACAGCTGCAATAAAGGGACGACTGCTCACCTCTTCAACATATTCACCCCCTTCCATTCACAAGTGCAGTTAGAACAGGACTGGGACCTCATGGTTTGGGATTGCCTAGGGCGGGCTTGGTGTATCAGCCAGATTTTGACCAATTCCTGCTCAAGTTCAGCTGAGATATACCAGGGCAAGAAGCTCAGTCTCAGGGTGGGGATCCCAGCACTCGCCTGGAAATTCCCACACTGAGCTCCTGGGCTCCTTCACTGCAGTCACTGCAGGTATTCATTGGCAGCACCGAAGCTGAATGCTGCACGTAGCTTTGAGGTGGGTAAGCATGCCAAGGAGGTGATGTATCTGAAGTCGTGTCTGCTCAAACCACTGCCTGGGCATGTCAGCATCACTTGCCCTATTTGCTGGTTGTAGGGGTATTAAGGGCACTGCTTTACACTCCTGGCTTTCATAAGGTGCAATTGTGTCTCTTGCTGTTTTCCAAAGCATCCCAGCTTAGCTACCAAACTGTGACCACACAGCCTTCTTTCTCCTCCTTTTTTCTGCCCCACGTCTCTTTTCCAAGCACCTGCAGTGGCTTTCAGCATACATTCATTCTCTCTTTTTTTGCTTGCTGCATATATGTTCAAATTATTATTTCCCTGCAGATGTATCTCATGAAGATATTGAATTCCCACCCTTCCCACCCCTCTCTCAGTGCACTGACTCTGCGCTCGCAGAAGCTCCAGTTTTATTATAGCAGAGCTCAGATTTATGCCTCATTCTCAGATTCATCTGCCTTAAAAACACAAGATGTTAAAAATATTGGTGATGGTGAAACAGCGAGTGTAACCTCCAAATCTCCCCTGTACAGATCAGATGTAGCCTTCCTGCTGTAATCATTCCTCTTTCCCCCTCCTCCCCTCCCTTCTCTCTCTTTTTGGATATGTGTTTCTCTCTGACTGTGATTCTGCAGTGGCAGAAAGGGGTCAATCTATCTGTAAAAGATGGACTCAGCCAAGCTTTTCTAGCTCTTTCCTGCTGATGGCAATTATCCAGAGGTTGGCAGCAGTCCCAGAAACCTGCAGTTCCTGCAGTCCTGCTGCTGTGGGCCTGCTCCACAAAGCCAGCGTCCTAAGAGGATCATTTGGTGTGATGCCCAGGAAATGACAAACAGAAAAGGTCACACGTACTCCAAAAAAGATATACTGCTCGGCAAATTTAATTGACATTGTGCAGCTTTTCAAAACGTCCCTGCAGACATTCCAGCATTTAACAGATGCAAGCAAAGAACAGCAAAATAACAGGGCTTTAGAGAAAGGGCAGAAAAAAAAATACATTCTGTCCCCCCAAAAGAATTTTTTCATACCCCAGTAATATCCTTTCACATGGTCTATTGGATCGGGATAATTATTTGTTACCCCTTGTCTGGCAAGTGAAATCTGCCATCCCATCCCCCAGCCTCCCTTCCTTCCTTCATGCACACACTGCTGCTTTTTAAATCATTGAGCTTTCATTACACAGAGTAACTGTCTTTTTTTATTCTCCTTGCATGTTTGTCTGTTAAGATATTGCATGAGGAACCAGCTCCCTGTCAAGCCCAGTGCTCTCTGGAGGTTCACTGTTCTGTCCTGTGTTATCTAGCCAGAGGGAAAAATGCTGTCTGCATCAATGGGTGCTTTCTTTACAGAAAAGAAACAGGAGACCTGTGGAAATTTAGGAAGGTGTCAGATACCTAATGCTATTAGCAAGAGGTGGTGGGAAAACATGAGTGGCCAGAGTTAGTCCAGAATGAAGGCAGGTGGTCAGGGTTTAGCAGGGACTCTACTCAGCAAGGATTTAGCTCTCTGGTTTTTTGTTTTGTTGTTGTTGCATTTTTTTTTGTTGTTGCTGTTGTTTCTGGTTTTTTTTGTTGGTGGTCGGTTTTTTTGATTGGTTGGTTGTTTTTGTGTTGTGTTTTTGTTTGTTTGTTTGTTTTTAATGTTCCCCAATTACACAGAAAACAATGTGGGGGGATGGTTTTGGGGAGAAGTACACTATGAGTACTGAAGATGAAGCAGACATGTGACACACCAGATTGGTCCATTTACATTCATGGGATTTGGGATGAAAGGCACCATCTTCCCTATTTATTTCAGACCATGTAATCACTATGATTCAGATGTCTGGGACTGTAAAGAAGCAAGGTTTGAGTTCATTGGTAGCCTTGAATCTTCATCTCATGAGTCCCAGTCAGTGTCAGCTGAACTGCTGTAGAGAGAAGTGATTGACACTTCCAAAGCTTTCACAAGGAAGATCTCTATATAGAGGGCCAAAACCATCCACTTGCATAGATGGTGTAAAGTACTCGGTGTATTAGACTAAACAGTTCAGGACTCTATACAACAAACACAAAGATCCATGTGGAGTTTTCTCTGATTACTGTATTTAAGAAGAATTAACTACCATATCTAGACTGTGAGTGTGTACGTGGGCAGCATCTGTGAAATTAAGTCACTTATTTGCCTGAATATGGCTAGACTTCAGCCAAGTAATCTTACGAATGTAATTTCAACATAGTGGGTCAAATCTTTTTTATTTAGCCAGAGAGCGGTATGGCCAGAGATTTTACAGGACATAACATCAGTACAGCAGCAGCCTGTAGAAAACAGGGAAGATGGACAACTGAAAGTCATTTTGCTCTGAAATATTGTTTTTAAATAAAACATAGAGCTGGAAGTGTCAAAGTACCCTCTGAACAACACCTAGTTTACCAGCCATGAAAGGTGGGGAAATATTATTTGACTTTTTTTTTTTTTTGTTTTTTAATTGTAGCAGGCAAAACACCACTGTGGTAACTGTTGGGACTGGAATCCAGGAACTCCCAGTCTATCTCTGTGCTTGAAGAGCAGGTTATACTCGAAGGAACTGGATAATGACAGATGCATTTCAAGGCAACTTCCTCAATTTCTGTATTTGTCTGCTTCAAAGAAAGATCCCGTTGGGAAGAAAATGTGACATTTGACTTCTTCAGCATGGAGGTGGCAATATCTGCTTTCTGAAGGAAAGCTGAACCTTACAGTTTAAGGAGAGGTGGTGCCCTGTAGCTAAAACTCAGTTGTGGGGCAAATTTTCAGGACTTTATGCTTTCTGATTCTGGACAGGATATGTCCACCCTTCATCTGTCTCTGTGACAGGGCAAAAGCTCAAAGCCCGAAGTTGTAAACCTCTTGTCAGTGCCTAAACCAAGCCATGGAGATTGGGAAAAGTATTATCCCTTTCTTTGAAATGTCCTCTGAAACTAGTGCAGCCCCAGAACAGTTTTCAGCTCTGAAAAAGTTTCTTTTGGTTTGAAATGTGCTGTCAAGAAACGTGTGAACAAATACGCTTCAGTTTACATGGTGTCATGAAAGGATTTTTTCTTCCTTGTGGACAATTCTAGTCTAAGAGCCTGCTATCAGAAATAGTTAACTTTCCAACAGCAAGTGTTTCCAAGAAAGGATTTTCGCTCTTGACAAAATCAGTATATATTAAGGGATTCGTAACTGTATAATATTAGTGGCTGGTTTCATTACACACTCTCCTGTTACACTGGACTTCACAGAAGCAATACAGTAAAATTCAGAAGTGGATCTCCTCCGTACTACAGATTGTTGTTGAAACAATTATATTGGTCAGGAGAGGCAAGAGGTGAGATGTCTGGCCAAAGAGAAGCATCAAGAAAAGCCTGATTGTAAAAAAAGACATAGAAGCCAAACTTGAGCTTTTACCGTATCACTTGCTTTCACTTCAGGATGGACGGGGCAGAGGAGGAAAGTTACACTTTCCCCCCACAAATCGTCTGACATTTTGGGGTTATCTTCTGGGTGGGAAGAACTCTAAAGCATCTTGAGATGTTAAACACAAAATGTTTTCTGAATTAAAGCTTGATTTAGTTCTTCTGTCTCAAAAAGCAAAATCTCCAATCCTTTAGACCACAGGAAGCTTGCCAGCTGTGGAAATATTAAGGCTTTTACTGTATGCAAGCGAGCTGTTCTGACTCCATCTGCTAAAATGGTAAATTTTCACATATGCTTGTTTTGACTGATACCCAATCCTGAGTACTTTGTAAAGCAGTTACACATGCAGGTCTGGTAAAAAATATTCGGCTCTTGCCAGCTCAGGAAGAAGATTGGTTCATTAGAGGAAAGTGACAGGAAGGGTCTTCATGACTTAACTGGAGAGAGTCAGTGTTTGTAAACCCCTTCCTTGTTTTGTCAGCAAAAAATGTTATTAAAAACAAGAAGATACTGTAGCTTTACTGGCCACCATGGGAAAATAGGTGAAATGGTTAAAGAAAAAGCATATACATCCTTATGAAATTATTTAGAGTTATAGACTATTAATATTCTGCATGTCAATGTTGGGTTGATTTTATAAATCTTGCCATTAGGCTTTCCTGTTTTCATCTCTTGTAGCCAATAAGTGCTTGGAAATTTTAGCAGATTAAAGCTTCAGGAAATATAGAAAATCTCACTTTGAAGTCACTCCTTTCTCCTCATGGAACATTTAGAACTCAAATAACAAAAAATTCCAAGAATAAATCCCTGTGGCATATCAGTGTGAAATATTGTCAGTGGGAACTCAAAGACTGTAGTCTCGGGAGAAAGGAGAGAACACAATTTAATTAAAGCTTCTTATTTTAATTGCAAAATTGTATCTTTCTTTAATTCAATCTTTTCTAAGAAGAAAAAATAACAAACAAACAACAAAAACCCCAAACCCAAACATAAACTGAATTGCGGCCAAGTATGATGGATGTTTCTTGCTGTTACACAATGGTGTAGGAGAGACTCATGGAATCTTGCAGTAATTTTGTGGAAGAGACCTCTGGAGGTCACCTGATCCAACCCTTCCCTAACAGCAGGAAGCACTGCATAATGCTCTTTCCAATCAAAACTGTGGGGAAACCAGGGCAGAAAAGAAGCCATGATCTGACTTCCAGACGATCTGCCTGCCTATAAATTTTATTCTCCCACTTTTCAGCCCATAATCTGAACATCTTCCATGGAGAACCAGCATCATCAGCAAAGTCCCTAACAGGCTTCACAGGGTCTCCAGATTTTCCATCTTTTTTTGAGATAAATGTTCTAGAAGGGGTCATGGTATTTTTTTATTTTTATTTTTTTTTAAGATCTGATCAGCAGCATCTTATTTTGTTTCTGGGAGCACAGAAGTAAGTCCAGGTGCCAGTACTATACACCTAATGACGAGATTCACTTTTTAGATGAAAACTTTATATTGCATCCTTAGGAGAGAGGAAACTTCGATCTACCCACTCTTTAATGTGTATCTTACCGTCCTTGATCAGGAAATGCTTTGCCCTCAGTCCTCACATGCTCAGCTCAGTTATTTAAAATATGGTTGTAGGCTCATTAAAGACAGGAAGGGTCAGGATTTTGGTTTTATGTTTTGCTTGAAAGATTTGGACATTCCAGCCTGCACAGAGCTTTCTAAAATAATTCTGGGACTTCTGTCAGTTTGATTTATAACAACATATGTCAGATTTAATTACACCATCACTCTATCCATTCATCACCAGTGTTGCTTTCTGCAATGCTCTTCACTAAATCTCCAAGGGACGTTGTGACCTGAGCTTGTTTCACCAGTGAACAACAGGATTAGATGTCCCCATGCCATCATGTTTTGCAGATCAGTGACTATGCTAAAACTGTGCTATGGTTAGAGAACACAGAGGTGTACAAAGTGGTGATGCCGGGGATGCCCTTGACCATGTCTGCACCCCAACCAGCATCCCTGTTAGCAATCCCTGATGAGCAGTCTTGAGGCAGACTGACAGTGTGGATATATCCTTTTTATGTAAATCTAAGACACCCTTAGCACCTCTAAGATGCATCATGTCAGTGCACCGATTTCACGGCATTCTGGGTCTAAGATCTTTGAGCCATGCTGCATTATCTGGTAGTAGACAATTTATAGAATTCGCAGCTTGGTTTTATGCAAAAGAAATACCCCAAAATTTTTGTCTCCCTTATTTGTCAGGAAGGATGTTTCATCAGTGCCAAAGCACTGTTTTCTGATGAAAAGTAGAGGAGATACAGATTTAAATATAGAACTACTCTATTGTTTCAGTTCAGCAGTTGCTGGAATAACCAAAATCATCAAATCTGAGTTCTTTCTTCTTCTGATTTAAATTTTTAGTCAAAGTACAATGTTGCGTTTATTTTTTATTTTACTTAGTTTCATTTGGTCTCTCCTCAGCTTTGAATTTCCTTGCAGTCATAAATCCAAATAACTGTCAAGCTATCATGACAGCAGGTTTATCATCGAGCAGAGACTGAGGGTCAAATACAGAATTTAATTAGCATTGGACAACATTTGTGGGAGGCCGAATCTTCCTAAAATCAATTTATATTTTTTTTCTTCTGAAACATTTAATTCACTTGAGAGTAAGTTTGGTTTTGAAGCTAAAAGCCTGAATTGGGGCTCTGAAGAGTTGAATCTTAAATAGCATTTTGGTTCTTGGACAAATTTCAGGTAGCTTAATCCCAAGTAGGCATCATATAGTATCACAGATTTATAGAATAGTTCATGTTGGAAGGGAACCTCTGGAGATCATCTGGTCCAACCTCCTGCTGAGACCAAGCTGTGCTTCAAAGTTAGATCCAGTTTCTCAGGGCCTTGTTCAGCTGAATCTTGAAAATCTCTGAGGAAGGAGATCTGCACAACCTGCTTCCATCTATAACCACTCTCTAAGTGAAAAATATTTCCTTATATCCAGTCAGTATTTCCTTTGCTGTATCTGGTGATTCCCTCTGAGAAGAGTCTGGGTGTGTCCTACCTACAAATCCTCAGCCAAAGACTGAAGTCAGACTCCACCTCAATCTTTCCCTTGCTAAGCACATCTGTTTGCATCATTGCTTGTAAACTACAAAGTCCACAGAAACAGGAGGAGTAGGTTGGGTTTCCGAGCTATGTCTTTTAAGTTCTGTTTTGTTTTGCTTAGCTTTTTTTTGTTCCCTCCTTAGTATTAAAATGCCTTTGGTGATTACCGACCTAAATTTCTCTTCTGAACCACCTGTATCCTCCATTCTTTCATGGAAAGTGAAACAGGAAGGTCTGGGATCACTGTATATGGGAACTGCACCCACCTTTATAGAGATATCACACAGTCAAGGTAAGTGACATGGGAAAAGTAAAATTCTTGTTTCTTGTACAAAAAAAAAAAAGAGTTGAACTTCTACTTTCACATCCTGGTTGTCAGAAATAGATGAAGTTTGCAATGATGATTATCAACTGCCCGGGCAGATGTGTGACTCTAGGAACTTATGACTTCGTAGATGGGTAGAGATACTTAGTCCATCCCGTGAAACCTTTCAATATTAAAGAGGTTCAGCATCTAGTTCTGGGGCACATGCAAAGATGAAAATCAAAAAAAAAGCCATAAACTACATGCATCTATGCAAAACAACTAGAAACAGAAAAAAACTTGAATAAATGGAAAGGCAAGAAATTCAAGAAAAAACCCAGAACAAGGAAAGGCTGAAATTCTGACACCAAGGTATGGAACTCCTCACCACAAGGTGTCATTGGGGCCAAGGAACTAGTAAGAGTTGCACGAATAACAGGAATATCCATAGTGATCATAGATAATGCTAACAAAACCTTTGTGAAAAGGATGTAAGTCTTCATGTTTCAGGGTTTAGACCAATCTGTAACTGTTATGATTTGGGATGAAATATTCACTGAGAACAGATTACCCAACATCTGCCTTCTGCAGGCTTAGTACACATTCCTTGGAGGCATGTGGCCTGGACTGCTGTTGGAGACGGGATACGTACTAGCTAGTCCATGTATGATTGCCAGATCCAGTCTGGCAATTCCTACTTCATTCTGACTCTTTCTTTTTAACCCCACCCATTTACCAGAGAAAAGATAGTTGCTTTTCCTGTAGTGTTCCTTTTGCCCCTGAACACCTGAATTTATGCACAGAATGGTGCAGAAGAGAAGAAACTAAAACTACCCTGCACCATACCTCTGGAGCTAGCACCATCCAGGACAAGTGGCCATCACTGTTTTCCTCTTCTTTATCACCCATTCTGTTTGCTATATAGCCTTGTATTCCAGAATAACACATTTACCATCATTCTCTGTGCACATCCATACAGTCCATCTTCATTTACTTTCCTAACTGCCTTGATTTCCCTAACTGCGATGAAAAGCTCAGGACATGGGTTTCAAACTTCCAGTAATGGATCCCCCCCTGGGAAAGAAAGGCATGAGTACCCATGAAACCATTACTTTTCATAGAGCATGACTTGGCTCTACCTTATTTTGTCTTTATTTCTGGTAGGGTGCACAAAGCCCTGTTATAGATCACGGCTTCATTGTGCATGCACATTATTCTCACCCAGCCTTCAGTTAATTTTAATACTCTGTGCTGTGGCTTTAAATCACAGGGACAATTTCACTTGCCATGTAACTTGAACTAAGTCTGTTAGAGAGCAGAATAGATTAATTGAGTATACTATTTTTATGTCTTAAAGATCATTGTTCTTTCAAAAATTACATGAGTTCTAAATATGTAACCGAAGATGATTGATATGTCTATTTTCCATACAGCATAACACAACTTAATGGAGTCATAAGATTTGTGCCAACACATTATAGGACTTGGAATCTAAGTAGCTCTTAGGTTACTGGCATCCATGTCTCCTACCACAAGTGATCACAAACCATGGTGGCAGCTGTGATATAAATCACAAGAGTATCTCTCTCTATCTGTCATCGTATAACGAGATCCCAGGAAAAGGAAAATGAAATCTAGATACAAACAGGTGACATCCACAGCACTTATGCCCAGAGGTTTCAGGCCCAGCAATTTAATTGCAATTGCAATATTACACCACACAATAGTTTGTTTAGAACTGAAAAAAAAAGTACTTATATTTTGCTTTTGCAGGCATCCTGCAATGCTATCTCTGTTTGCATCCCTCTCTGGCTGATAGAGGTTACCTCCATGCCGGAACTACACCACTGTGTTGACTCTTCGCCATCAGCTCTACTTTTAGGTAACCTGAGTTTTTAGACAACCTTATTCCTTCAGATACTTTTGGTTCTACAGTAGGTTGATACTTCCATCACCTGGTGAGTGTAGTTCAAGTCAAAGAATTTCTCAGAAGAGAGGTGATTCAGAGCTGATTTAGAGCAGGTCTATTCAGGTTTCATCAGAGGCATTGCAGGTGGGCTATTGCCCATGGTTACTGCTAAACATCTTTTGCCCAAACTGATCACTATTTACCTTAAAAGAGGGAACTGGAAAATTGTGGAAAATGATACATGGTGAAAAGCTGCAGGAAATTCCCTTAAAGAACAAAGGCATCACTTCTTGGTTCTAGCACTCTACAAATGTTGACATATAAACAAAAACTCAACAACTACAAATTTAAATCCAAGATAAGGGCTAAAATCTAGCAACGCTGGTGAAATAGCTGTATTCTTCACCCCCTTCAAGGCTGGCAGCATCAGACACTCTGGTGTGTGGAGAAATAGAGATCAAACCTCCCAAGAGGAGCTATCAGTACTGCTTTGTTTTACTCCCATCACTGTAACTTGTCTTCTGCTCACCTCTGCTCTGCGAAGAGTGGTCCTGAGGATAGACCACATCCCTGCCCACAACCCTGTGAGTAAGAGCACTACAGGGGGGCCCTTGCCCAAAGTGCTTTAAACTCTTGCTGAATTGCCAACAAACCCCGTGGGAGGAGAGGAGTCACTCCAAAGAACACAAAGGCTATTTGAAAAGGATTTGAATGTTGATTCTGACTGAAGGAGAAGAGCTTGTCTCTGACTCATCTTAAATTGCAGACATTAATTTAAGAATGGTTTAGTTACACTGTGCATTATATTCTGTTGGGAATGAAACACTCTGCTTGTTGTGATCTGGATACCATCTGAGTCATTAGAAATGGTTGCCATGGATGAGCCCATTTCAGGCCTTAAAATACAAATTTCTCTGGACAAAGTGTCTGTGAGTATTTCTCCAGTAATTTCATATTTGGATTCAGTACCTGAAATAAATTATGAAACTCACACTTTCACATATTAAGATTAAACTGTAAAATGTCAAAATGAAGGCAAGGGGATTTAAAGGTCATTATGTCCACCTTTTTTATCTGATGAGGATTTTTGATGCAGCTAATTACCATAGTACACTAAATATGCTGTGCTGAATTTGGTAGTGGCCTTAGTAATAAACTGAGTGTACAATCGTATCCAAATATCTTCAACACACAGGTGAAAGCAGGTCTAATGGATCCAGTCCATGTTGGACTGGATGATCCATGCTTAATTTCTAAAACAAATGACCTGTTGAGAGTTTTTCCCTGTTGCTTGTTATTATCTTCATCTAGACTATGAGGTCATGAGAGAAAGAGCAAGTCTAAGTGTTTACTGAGCATGGTCAATATAGCTGGGTCTCTGGAAAGTACTGTCATATAAGGACCATACCATGGAACTGGTACCATGCTTCCTAGTCTGGAGAAGCTGAGGATCACTGGTGTAAGCATATCAGCGCTCTTTGGACTTGAGAAAGAAGGGCTAAATTCTCTTGCCTTTTTATGTCTCTGTTGGTTCATCTTCTTTCATTCTATAAAGAAGAGATGAATCCTTAGAACATAAGTTAACTTTGGTATAAAAAAGAAATGGAAAAAAATGGAAAGAAACCACTGAAAGGGAAAATCAGCTAATTGGTTATTTATTCCCTCTTGATTTGTAACTACATTAATGACAGCAGCAGAAAATTTAGTTCATGGAAATAAGTGCTCGAGAGTTTTGAAATTTAATGTTTCAGTGATTTTCTTCATCAAAAAGGATCATGGGCTTAGAAGCTGTCCATAAACCTATAACTTCTATTTTATTGTAAACTATGGGATCAGACAATCATAAAGGAACCAACATCTTGAGTATGGACAATAAGCCCTGGGGAGATACCTGTGTTTCAGTTACTCACATTCTCACTAATGTGCCCTGGGTATTCACTGTGGTCAGAGGTGGAAACATTTATCTTTGTTTCCCTTTGTTGTGTTTGACATGAGATGCCATCTGCATTTGAAACCCATATATGGGTTCATGGGATACTTTGGGGTTCTTCCTAAAAAAAAAAATCTCTTGAGTAGTTGTCTATCCACAGCCAGTCTTGTTCGCACTTGTTTATTTATTCATGTGAATGGGTATGTAATTATAAGTCTGTATGAATTACACTGTAAGGGGAAGGGAAATAGCATTTAAAATTAACAAATGCTTCCTTTAGTGTGTGGTGTGGCACAAATGGTTTGGGTTTTTTTTTTTTTTTTTATTTTTTTGGCTACACTCCTGCCTTTGTTAGTCTTCATTACACTTCAGACTGTAGGACCTTCACACTGATTTACATGTACCTTAGAATTTGATCCAAGTAATAGGTTATTCTTATGACATACATTGAAACAGATGCAAAATCGATACTAAACTAATATTCTTTGCTGCAATTACAAAACTCATAGCATAAAACTTTGTACAAGAATATTTAAAAGTAAAAGGAAATATATAAACCCAGACAAGAACCTCCACCATGCAAGCAGCTTAGCAATATTCTTACTGTCTTTGGTGGTATAAGATCAGGGCCAGAGTGTATCTAATAAATACAGATAAGGCTCATGGTTTTAGTTATCATGGTTTTGTAAAAGATTCTATTCAACCATTTCTTTCTGAAACACGACACTCATGGTTTTAGTAATTTGTTCTTCTATGAGCCTGTGACCTATAACCCTGGCAGTTGGGTAGATTGTTTCAAATGAAATAGGGGAAGCCACTGTAATTAATCATTTGCAGTATCTGAAAACAGTGACTGGTTGAGGATTTTGATTACTTCTACACCGACTCTACTTATTTCTGAACTGAACTTTGCAATAATTACTATTATTACTAGCATGAGTTATCTTTCCTGTGTTATTCCTAGTCTCATTCACTGATTTTTCCTCCTTCTATAACCAGTACCTGTTGCCTCCAAGAGGAAGATTTTCATAGGGAAGAGAAAATCTAACATAATCATTCTCCTTTTTATTTTTTTTTGATTGCAAAAAAAAAAATCCCCAGCACATTTCTTTAGAAAGAAATCTTAGACTTTATGTATTCAACACATTGTGTGGAACTATTTCAGAGCTTTGGGTCATGAATGGCTTATTTCCATTAAAAGTAATGGTGTTATTCCTGGCGATGTGAGCTTGCGTGATTCTGCTCACAAGTAGAGATCTGCCTATACATATAAATGAGCTCCTGTGGTTTCAGGAGAACAGAGGAAGAGGAGGCACAGCCCGTCTCTAACTTCTAAGCTATACCGGCAATTTACTTTTGCACTCTCCACTGCTGAGATTTCCATTGTTGTTTTAGTTCTATTGAACTCAGGATTAAATTGAAGGAAGCAATTTTGAAACCTGGCCTTGGGGGCCTCAAAGGCAAGGTTGTGGGGAGAGCAGCTCATAAATAGACTGCAGGCTGGGGTCTGCCGGGAAAAGCACACCTGCCACAGAAAAGCACGATTAGTGCTGGCTCAAGAAGCCTCATTTGCAACATGTCCAGGAACCCCTTTTTGCCCTCTGCTAATCAGGGCTTAACTGGCGAAGAGATGAAAACAGCCTCCACCCAGTGCATTCCTCACTGCTTTTATTTTTAATTTTAAGAAACTGCAAATACAGATTCTCCCCGGTGCCTCAACGGACAGAGTCTGTCGTTACACAAAGAATGGATCTAACCTACTGTCTTCACTAAGGCTTGAGACAGCCTAGGGCTGGGAAGAAAGTGTAGCATTTGGCTTTTTGCCCAGAGAATAAGACCTTCCGAAAGGTCACGTGGGTACACACACACACATACACACACACACTCGCAGAGAGGTCTTGTGGGAAAAGGAGATGGAAGAAAAAAAAATATTATTTTCTGCAAGGTTAATCGACTATAAGGTGAACTTCATCTGAGGACAGCCTCTTGTGCTGAACGCCTCCATTTGTGATTTTGTTGGAGAGGAGTAGATGCTGCACCCAAAATAACCATGCAGCAGGAATGAGTGCAGCACATGGGAAAGCTGGTTTTTATCATCTGTCCCTAACAAAGAGCAGGCAGGGCTCAGAATCCACCATAATTTTCCTTGTAAGGAGCACTGGGTGCATCACACCCTCTGATAATGTCAGCAAAGACTATTAAGTGCTGAGCACCTTTGAAAATGAGAAACCATGTGTAGGTGGTGAAATATGGACCAGGGGCCTCTAATTCAAGACTCTTGGTCAAGATAATCCAAGGTATTTAGAAACCCAGCTCACACCAATTTTCAATAAAACAATTGTTACACTTGAAGATCCCAGACCTCAACTGTAATGGTGGAAAATTATGATGGTGTGATTATATCACCTTATTAAATCAGTCATGAGCCCTGGGCAGATTACCTGAGAGGTGGTTCACATGTACGTGTTAGTTTATAGTTTAAAGACACCAAGAGGAACTCTGAAAGCTTATCTTTCCATAATGCCCTTTGATGCATCTTAGTATCCTTTCATGTTGTGCACCGATTTAATTTAAATAGTCACTTGCTTTCCCCGAGTTCTTTCTTTTTCCTGACAAAACAATAGAGAACAGTGGGAAGAGGGATGGATCATTGCATGCAGGAGGGCCAGCCCTTCAGTAGACAAGACCTGTGCTGTACACGCTCAGGAGGCTCATGTAGATCCTGTCACTTCAGCTATTAGCTCTCCTGTTAGTACTTTCCTAAGCCATTCATTGCTGGGTGCTGTGCCTGGTTGCTTTTATAACATGAGTGAAAGGAAGAATTACAGGGAAGGGTTCAGCATAGCAATAGACCTCACAGAGTGAGCCAGCTCTGGGTCCAAAACCTCACTGTGGTGTGAATGAAGAGCTGTTCCCAGGGTAATGTACACCACCTCGTACAGGATCCTGTCCCAGTGTTACGTTAACCCAGCTACGTGATTTCTAGATCACAGCAGGGTCTCACTCACACAGCCTGGGAAAAGCAAGACTGGATACATATCCTTACAGATGTTTGCGGATGCCGTTGACAAGGGGTCAATGCTGTTGACAATGAGCCAATACTTGACTGCTTAAGCCTTTTGACCACGGGGAAAATTAACGTCACAAAGATGGGCTGTTTCGAAAAGCGAGGCTCAAAGAGGAAGCACTGAAGATTCACATTCGGCTTTAAAGAACAATAATGAATTGTTATTTATGATACAGGGGTACCCGGAGGTCCCCAGCTGGACTTGGGGCCTTGTTTTTGGGCTGGCTTTTCTCCATTTCTCGCAACATACACCTTCCACTAGTATCAAAGCACTACTGAGAATACATTGTTTTATGGCCAAAGCTTAATCCTCAGGAAACCAATCCTGGCCACTGTCTTATCATACACATATCATTTGCCTTGATATCAAGTTTCATCCTATCTGCAGATGGATTAATAAATTGCAAGGTCTAGTAATTATAATAGGGAAAAAGTCCAACAAACCTCTTTGCTTCTAAAGGGTAGAGGAAGAAGAAAAGAAATGGAAAAAGCATCAGCTCAAAATATGTCCTCTAAGGACCACATTAAAATTTATAGATTAAAAAAAATATATCATGTATCAAAATGAAGCCAAATCAGCAGTTTTGGCCTTGCTTCTCTAAGCAGAAAGGCTTTGCTGCCTGACTTCTCCTTGGCTGCCTTTCTAGGCCTGCAATTCACAGCTGCATTGAAGCGGAGCAGGTCCAATAATGCTATTTGTTTTCCACTTTAAAAAAAAAAAAGAGAGAGAGAGAGAAAAAGAAAGAAGAGAAAGAGGGATGCATAAATGGATCATAGAAGAAGGGGGCCATTAGCAGACATTTAGTCTGACCATGGCTAGAAGTGCAGATGGTTCAGAGGAACACAGCCAACTTGGCGTTTATATAAGCTATCTTGTATCTCCCTCTTTTTTTTCCTGCACTGGCACTTAGATTGATTAAGAGGTCAAATAAAGGCTGTTTCAGTGTGAAAGTGTGCATGATATATGACAAAAATTCTTTCTCACAGTTAAGGCTTTCTAAACAGCATAAAAGACAAATCAATGTATAAAGTAATTCTCAGGCTGTTTTAAGTCATTTCTTCCTGAAAGTCATATGGACCTCTCTCTCTGTTTTTGTGTTTTGTTTTCCTTTTTTTTTTTTCCCCCCTTTTTCTTTTTCAAATAACCTGACAAATATTTAGATAACTAAGTGAAGAAAACCAGGCAGCACAGTGGAATGTGAACACTAGGAGATAGAATATGAAAGGCATTTCTAATAAAGCAGGTGAAAAATACAATAGCATATCTGATTAACTCAATAGACATAATAAATATTCTACATCAAATGTCTTCTCTGAAGTCTGAGGAAAGAAAAGCAAAAACCTAAGTGTGAAGGTCTTCTTATCTGACTGCTTCCCATGTGTCACTGTCTAGCCTTTTGGCTCAGGTGGTTTTCCTATGCCTGCTTTGCATAGAGAAAATTTTGACTTTATGAAAGATAATGGAAATTTGATGGAGGAATTGTCTTCTATGATAGCAGAAGTAATGATCTTTATATGAATTTAAGCACCTGGAATTTTGATCTGCTAGGGAGTTTAGACACCTGTCTTTCAATTGCTTTAGGGCTGCAAGATATCTGAACACCTAGCTGGAGCCTAAATCGTAGGTGCCTAACAATGAGATCCTGTCAAGACCTAGTTGGTGACCTGCTTGACTCTGAGCGTAGATCTGCTCCACTGAACTTCAGACACCTTAAAGTGCTTCAGCATCTGAAAATCAGGCAGAGGTAGGAGCTTTATTAAAGGCAGAATCCCACCCCTAAGTACATATAAAAATTTGAGTCTGAACAGAGCTCAGGTTGCAATAGCTTAAGCAGGCTGACTGAAGTCCTGCCTGCACTTCTAATGCTTAATTATCCCAGGTGCCACAGGGATGGATACATAGAAAACAGATGGAGAGGTATTCCTGAGCATCTGAAGATAAGCAGATCAGCTAGACCAGGTTCTGTAGATCTTGTTTGAATAGTTAATCACAGGAACACAGAGATGAGGAGAACCACATGGGTCACTGAGCCCAGGTCTGTGATATTTTCTCATTATGATTTACAACCTGGATAGTATCAAGAGCATGCCAGGTGCTTCATATAGTCAGTCTTACAAGCTGGTATTTATTTTGGAGCCAAAGGAGGCCTGCCTGTTTTATGAATCAAAGTTGTTGTTATTTTTCATTTTGAGGCTGAGAGGTTGCTAATCATTTTATTTACACTGTATGTTGTGGGGTGGTATTTTTCCTTGCCTCCATTACTGTTGACTGCACATCATATCCTAGTGTTTTAATTTAAGAACCATGATTGTTAAAGCTTTCTTCATGACTTTGCTGTGTTACCCTTGAATGTATTTTGCTTCAGGATGTTTAGACACAGCTAGGCACACATATGCAGTTACTAGAAATTATCAATAATTAAATATGTGAGTCATAGATACATTCCACTGATTTGTACATTCTTTAAATGCATGTATGCCTATAGCATAAAAACTTCTTAAAAATCCAACTGAATATGAATTGTCCCATTACCTGATTGTTACTTTTTCAGACACAAAACCAGAAGGCAATAGATAAAACTTTTGTAGCTGGGAATATTGATGCAGTTTAATCACTTTGAATATGCACAAAATAATTAATGGCAGCCTGAAGTTAAAATTGATAACCAAAATTCTTATATACCGAATGTGCATTTATGCAACAAAACCACATAGTTATGTCTGCTTGACGTATTGGTGTTAAGTTTCTCTATAAATATCCCAGAGGAAGCAAGAGATGATTTTAGAAGCATTCACTGGACCATAGAAAGTTAACATTATTGAATAGGTAAATATATTTTGAAAGGAGGTCACATAAAACGCTACTAAAAGGTTCAGAAATGATCATCAGATATTTTAAGCTTGCTACTGACAGAAGTGTCATCTGGTAGGGATGAGGATAGACATGTCATTAAAAGATGTTGTTTACACTACACCACCCATTTATTTGTTTTATGTTGTAACAATGAGTTTATTGACTATTATAATTTTGTAGCCCATGGTAAATTATTTATGAATGTGCCCTAAATAAGACGTTTTTGTTCGTATGATTTGCATATGAAAAGTTCCCTGTGATACATAAAGTACCTGAAGTGTTCATTAGGAAATTTTTTTTATAGTACTAAAGTGTCTTTGTAATCTGGCCTAGAGTAACAGATTTAAAGCACTGAAAACAACTTTGTAGGTACCAAAATGAAAACATCAGCTAGACTTCTGAAAATAGACACAGAATGGAAAAAACCAGACCTAGTGGGATGTTTTTCTCACAGCGGGAGTGTTTTCAGGAGTCCTTACAGATATCCAGTGTAAGAAGGTGTTAGAAGAAGCATTTAAAGGTAATTTGACTCAGGTACTAAATATTTCCACAAGTGAACGTCACTCGAAAAGTCAAACATAAAATGCAAAGCCATCTGAGAAAAACCCTTAAGAGTAATCCTCAGATACACAGATGAAAAGAACAAGTTCAGGCATGTAAGCAGAAATTAATTTGCCAGACAATAAATTACAATAATGTGGCAAAGTATGACAGTAGATAGGCATGGCAGACATCTGCAACACTTAAATACACAAGTGAGCTGGACACAAGCTATCGTGCCAAGACTTTCAGTGCATGAGGACACTTTATTACAAGAAACAGAACCCAAAAGACATACAAAAAGCTCAAGAGATTCCTGTTAACCCCCCCTTCCAAGACCAGTAAAGATCTGTTATGGTGGGACAGGCTACTTAATGGATTATTACTTAGCTTTTTAGCAATAGAGAAGTTGTCAGCACATTAAGAGATGATGTACTACTAGCTTGTAAATGACAGATTGTTCATTACAGTGCTTCAGAGAAATTAATAATAATGATAATGGACCACGAGTCACAAGTGTCTCTTGTATATCACTTTTTCACTTTTATAGACAAGTATAAACTTATTACATCAAACACTCGTACTACACAGTCAAGTGGGAGAATCAATTAAGTTGGTTGAAAGGATTCGCAGTGAAAACTGAGGGAAAAGTTTACCCAGTGCATTGCCCTGCCTTTGTCAGCTGTTCCGAGAGCTGAGGGAGAAATAGCAGTATCTTCACACCCAACATCTAACAAGCTTTTTGAGGTAAAGGCAATTAACTTTGAAGCAGATATATAACCCTGTCATAGTAAAATATGTCAATTTATTACACTAAAATTATAAAAACAAAAGAAAAAAAAAATGCCGTGAAAAAGCTCTAGCAGATAAAAGCTGAGCTCTGACCCTAACCACAATACTGATTATTTATATGCGGTAACAAAAGACCTGTTTTCTAAGGAGAGAGTGATTGATGTCCATTGCTGTATCTTCATTCTCCTTTTCTCATGATACAGTGGAATGAACATCAGTATTCATTTCTAATTATTCACAATTATTCCAATTATTCCTTAAGAAGCATCAAAGTAAATGAAAGGAACATCATAGATTGCAACACCAGAAAAAATTACTAAGTTTTTGCACCTCCTCATTCAACAGCCTACCAACAAGTTGTAGTAGCATTACAGAATTAGCAATAATGATTTTAGAATATGAACTTTCCCTGTGGGAAAAAAAAAAAAAAAAAAAAAATTCTAGCTTTCCTTTCATCAAGGTTGTCCAAACTGTCTAACTTCAATATGCACAGTTATTTTCTGAGATAGGCTTTTTTCCATTCTATAATGCTACTACAACTTGTTGGTAGGCTGTTGAATGAGGAGGTGTATAAAATACCTTTATTAGCATCACTGAATCAGAATCATTTTTGGAAGAGACCTTTAAGATCACCAAGTGCAACTGTTCATCCAGCATGGCCAGGGCACCACTAACCTATGTCCACCACATCTCTACGGCTTGGAAACCCCTCCAGAGATCATGGGGACTCCACCACTGTCCTGAGCAGCCCGGGACAGGCTTCAACAACGCTTTCAGCAAAGAAATTTTTCCTCATGTTCAACCTAAGCCTGCCCTGATGCAACTTGAGGCTGTTTCCTCTTGTCCTAGAGGACAAGGATAATGTGCTAGATTAATGGATTTATTTAGTAACAACGAACATCAGAATTTTCAGCTTGGCCTTCTAGACCCTATGGCACATAGTAAATGAAGTGTTACCATCACAGAGAGCTACTTTGGCTTCCTAAGCCTCATGATGATGCTTACAGACTTTTGAATCAACTTCAGGCTTGCTCTTTAAACAATTTAAGCAGTGATAATGTTTCCAACTCTTCCAGAAATGTAAAGGGGCAGCTGGTATTTCTGATCTGCTTGTGCATCCCCCTGCTATTAAATTCCCTATATTCTGATGAATTCATTTTAAGCTGGAATTGCTCAGTAGCTCTACTGTTGCCTGTGTCAGTGTAAGTCAATTCTATTCTCACCTGAAGACTCTGATATCTAATTTAATTGCTACCAGGGCTGTGACTTTATGTACAGGTTGAGATTGTCAAACACTGGACAGATACACTTGCAACCTAAATTTTATTGAGTCCAGAGTAAAGAAAAATGTTCATATATAAATGGAGCTTAGACTGTTAGTGTAATGTAGTCTCTGATAACAGTAGTCCAACTTTTCTTAAATCCAAGGGGAAGAACTAAATGGTAACGAAAATCCACCGAGTGATGCAAGCAATTTTATCTATATTTCTGAAGATTATTAATTTGTTATAACAATATAGGAAGGCTGCCACCCCTGGTTGTAAACACAGGCAAAGGTTATTTTATAAAACAGTGAAGCTACCCAATGCTGTTGTCCATCATTTGTTACTTGCCTAATAAATACTTCAATTACATTTAATAAATAATATATTCAGTCTCAGTGAAGTGATAATTCTTTAAATTAATTATTAAATTCATGCAAAAGATTTTATTGCAAGTACTACTAAAGGAAATTTCTGCCTTTAATCTAAAGTGATTATTCATTATGTGCAGTAAAGGCTCCATTTGCATATTATTAGTGAAGTAACCTTTAGCCTTCCTTCCAACAATAAAGACGCATCTCAATGTTGTTGTGCATTAACGTTCTTGGTTAGCCTTCCAAAACTAAAGTGACAATAAACAATATGTAATAATGTCTTTGTTTATGGCCTTCTACCAGCTGCTTTTTTTGATATCTCAGATATACTACGATGACAAAATGTCCAGTAAATGTATTACAGCAAGTTGTTAAAAGGTGTTGCCTGCAGATGGTTAGCTGATGGGAAACATTAAAATTGGAAATGATTAATGCCCTAGAGGTCTCAGCAGTAAATTAATCTCAAAAAGATTTTATAAAATCCCCCTCTTTGATGGTCTCCCATGTGCTGAGCTACCCTATATACTTGCTGCTTTCCTTGCTCGCTACACAGCAGAGCCTCTGGGAGTCAGCCATGTTCTTCAACCAGGCTCAGTTCCCCTGATGGTTGATTGTTTTTTTTCTGTATTGAGCAACTCTCATCACTATCATAAAGCATTTCCAACACCATCCTCATGTACCCATCCTAACCTCCCTGGCAAGGCGAGGAAGACCTTTCTATGAAGGGAAGTCCCACTGACTTTCAGTGAAAGAAACCAGAGACATTTCTCTTTCCATCTGCTTTCTTTTCCCCTCTTTCTCCGTCCTTGACAGAAATCCTTAAAGCAGAAATAATCCACATTAGTGGTTTGCCTGGTTCAGTGTCATGAAGATTAGCAGCTCATGACTGGAAAGAACTATCCCATGGGTACGACCTTCTCCTGCAATACGGTATTGTCCTGAAGCTGAGCTGGCAATCTGGTGATAACTGAGCAATAATTGCCACTGATCCAAAATGCTGCCTGAAACTGATGTTGAAATGTCAAGCCTAAGGGAGTCCTCTCTTAAGGAGATGACTGCACTGTCTGAATTCTCCAGGTCTTGGTTCATCCACCCTTCACCTATGGAGCTTTCTGAGGCTTGACTGCTAGGATCTTGGGTATATGTGTACTCTAGGACTGATCCCCCTGGGATGTTTTCCTCTCAGAGATGCCATCTGACAGTATAGTGCCATGGTCAGTGCTTAGATCTCTGCCAGACACATAATCAGTGTGGGTAACACCACCCAAACATGTGATGAGCAATGAGGAACACAGGCAGGAGCAGAGAGCACAATCCACCCCTGGGATAAACCTCTGCACTGAGCACCCTTTGCAACACTTGAGGCTAGAGTTTGCACTAGTGGTCCACTGATCTGGGTAATGGAAATCTAGGCTGCATATAGGTCCTCAAAAAGCTTTAACATGAGTCCTGGGAGAGTCAATGATCCAAAAAAAGAGAGAATAGTTACCATTATTAAATTATGATTGTGTTTCCTCTCCTACAAGTCTGCAGTCCCAAGCACAGTGAGGTTTTTAATGGATGTTCTCAACATAGTGCTTTGTCTTAGCCCTCTGCTTTTAAGCTTTTCTTTTAAAACAGTCCCAAGAAAGACAGGTGTGAAGTGAAATACTAAATTGACCACAGGCTCCTTTTACCAACATAGCTGGTAGAAAGATTTGTTTTTTCAGAGTATGTCCCTTGCCTTTTCCTTTTCTAGCTGCCAGTACAGACCAATGACAGGCTCCATCACCTGCCAAGTGCTTGGAAGCAAGATTTCTGAAAAAATAAAGTCACACAATGCATCCCAGTTGGAAGCACCTTATTTTAAAGACGTTATCCTGTGTTTAGTCAATACGGAAAAGAAAAGCACGTGCTGTTTCCCATAGGTTAGCTAAGAGGTCAGGTGAGGTTTTTCCCATCAAGAGTCAAGTGTGTAAGTTTTGTTGTCTCTTTGTCTGTCATCAGTAAAGAAAAGTACTTCCAAAGCTCAACACAATGCATCCCAAGGAGTATAGCTAGGACAAGCAGCATGATATTCCATGCATACAGTGGCCAAGCTCTGCAGAGGGACCCCAGCACTTTACAGTAGAGTACCTGAGACTATTGAAACAGGATTGTGAAGTCCAAGCAAAAAAAAAAATCACAATTCATAGCTTATTGTGCTTCAGGGATCAAGGAAAATCATGGTAAAGCATCAGGATGATTAATGAATCATCTGTTAATGCCCAGGACAAGAAAACAGCCTGTCATACATTAGCATTTTACCCTTTGTTAGTTGCCATTAGGTAGCTAAGATGCAGCTTCCATACCCCTTCTGTCTCTTTAACCAGATTTTTGTCCCAGATTTGGAGGCTGCAGAAAGAAGATGCCAGACTGTGTTATTTCCCTTTCCAAATCTGATTCCAAATTAAAGGCCTCTTCATTGATAACAAGTCGTTCACTAATTCGTGCAAAAATGCAATACGTATTAAATCCCTTTAGACCCTGCTTTGAGATAAGAATGAATTTGGCATTTTATGGAGCCAGGCTTCCTTCCCCCATCCTGCTTATATTCATGTCTCTAACACAAAGACCTCTGGTTCACCTTTGAATCACTTATGTTCTCTTCACCGCAGCAATCAGCTCAGTCCTACATAAAGTGTAAAGTGCTGACATTTTCAAGCAGCCTAATGTTTCTTGCAGTCATCTAGCAGCCTTTCAAATGCAGAATCCTAGATGCCCTTGCTTTCCTTAATCAGCTAGCAGCAAAAAAGGAAAAACAGAATAAAAAGACCTCGTATATCCTCTTGTCCCTTGTCCCGTCCACCCTGCAATTTGCTGTCCACCCAAACTGATCCCCCTACATCCTTCCCATTACACAGATGCGTCGAGAACACTATTATTGTAAACCTCAAAGTAACTCCACTGATTCACACTAAGGGAAATAAATTTAGTTCACTCAGCTTCTCATCATCTTACAGCTCCTTTAGGGCTAATCATCTGTGTTAACTTTCTCTGGAGTCTTTCTAATGTCTAAGTGCTGCTGACTATTTTGTAGCCGAAATACGTGTGGCAAGAGAACAAATTGCCCCACAGCGGATTTCTTTTCTACAACAGTAGTTTTAATATTAAAGAGAAAAGAATCAGGTTTGGAGTGGTGTTGTTTTAAGACTTGGATGGCAGGTTATGCGGCTGACTATAACAGATTCATACAGCAATTTGTAGTCAATTTTTCTTTCTTGAAAAATATGAGCAATATTTACACATACAGATAAACTTTGATGTCTATTCAAAAGCCACAATGATCCCTTTGGTTTTAAGAATGATCCTTTGCTCAACATCCCAGTTTCTTGAATTACCAAATGTTAATAGCTCACCAGTTTGTTTTTGCAGGCTGTAATAAATTCAGTCTTTAGTAGCTGCAGGACTTGAATGCTGATAAATGAATACTCCTAATGCCTGACTTCAAGCCTGACTGAAATGTGCCTTTTAGAGATATTACACAACGGAGACACACATTCGTTCAAGGCTGTGGATTCACGTTCTTGTTCTTCCACAGATTTACTATGTACTTCTTAGTAAGGACTTTCTATCTTTAAAATACTGCTGACCATTTTTTTTTTTCCTTTACAGTCTGCTTAACATTCTCTGAGGGGCAGGGGTTGTTAGCATATGTTTACATTAGGCTGTGAATTGCACACTGCAGAAATCAGCAGAATTTATTTTCCTGCTTGTTTCCTCCACTCTTACTTTGGCTTTCTTTCCCTTGACCTATCTTATTACCCTTTTTGATCTTAAGGGCCTCAATCACCATGGAGAGTTGAACTCCTAGGATTAAGCCTTGTCCTCTGGCCTTTTCAATCCTGTTCATTCTTTGGTGGCAAGTGCCACTTAGACCTTCCTATGTGTTACACTGCCACCAGTATCCAATCTGTATGGCAAAACCAGAACTTGGCACCTACACATTTAGCTTCTTGCCTTCTCACTTTTCCTCGTGGTTTCTAGGTCCTAAGGGGGCATACTTCTCTAATGTACATTAATCTGGTCTAATTTTAGACTTCTGATCTGAATTCCCTTCTGAAAGAGCCTCTGTCCTTTTTCTCCGAGTTTACAGAGTTTGGGGAGGTGAACCTCCTACTTTGGGCTAAATTAAAATGTAGTAATAAACACCTCATGAGGTATTACCTGTTTTCAAACAGACCAAGCTGAAAAAAAGACAATTTCCTTCACTAGAAATCTGATAATTCCCATTTATTTTCAGGCAGCAACATTACAAGGGGTTTTAAGGAGGACAAAACCAAAAGCTATGCTAAGACCAGTGCAGAAGAGGTGCTCACCTGCAGTAAATGAAGATATAACTCTGCAAAATGTGAAGGGAGATTCCCAATTCTGTGCAGAGATAGGACCTGGGTGTAACAACACTTTCCTCTCCAGCTGTCCTGCTTTCTGTAGAGGGATGGTTTCCCCACAGATCCCTCCAGACTGGAAATGGAGGAGCAAAGAGAGGGAACAGCCTTATCAAGGTCACCTGCTTTCAGAGGGACATTGCTGGAGAGATGCAGTGTTTACCCCCATCGCTCACCGATTGTCCCAATTTTTTAGCTTCATTTGCTTCACTTTTGTTTTAATACTTAATTTGTGGAACAAAAATGGACTCCAGATGTTGAAGCAGCAGCTTCTTTCATTGGCCACAGCTTATACGTAGTAGTCTTCATCTACTTTTTCCTTTCACAATCAAAAATCCATCTGAAGGCTGAAGAAATTTTGAACACTGAAAAGCCTCATTTTTAGAAAGTAACATTTTTCTTTGGAAGTCACAGAATTCTTAATGAGTTCTCACTATAGAGTCAGGTTTCCAGGGCCAGCAGGAGCTAAGCCTGGCATCTAAGCATGGTTGTCAATGTTCATTCCCTCTCTCTAGAGGAAGAGTTGCAAAAGCAGATCAAGAGTTTGGGTTTTCAGACAGCAAATTCCAAACCTGTGGCTATTGGCATCACATTTGACTTTCAGTCAGCAATCATTCTCATTATATCTTTGTTTACTTAAAAGAACAGTGATGAAATTCATGACTAAAAAGATGGGCATGTAAAGCGAGGATCAACTATTTGCCTCAGACACAAAAAAACTGTGTACATTGTGAAGAGCACACAGTAGCAGAGGTAGGGTTTACTCTTTCTCCTTCTCCCAGTGCAGCTCTGCAGCTTTATCCTTTTTCTTCTGCAATATCCAGATGACACAAGTGCTGCTAGAGGTGCTATTTCAGTTCTTTATAACTTCAGACAAACAGATTATATCCCCAGCATCCTCGTATTGCTGAGTATTGTATTTATAAAAAAAAAAAAAAAAGAAAAAAGAAAAAAGTTTAAAAATTGTACTTTCCAATCATTAGGTTCAATCTATTTCAGTAGAAGGACTGGGTGGAAAAAGAAAGGCAACAATGATTGCATGGCACTCTGGAGGGTTTTATTTTGCTAAGCCTTCCAGGAAAATAAACCTCAGATAAACAAGAATGCTTTATGGAAGTAGAAGGCTCTTTTGTCACCAATCAATGATATTTTGGCTTGCTTTGATTTCTTCACTGCCTGTTCCCATCTTCAGATGGATGTATCATTCCTAGTAGTTTTGGTTTTTTTTTTTTTTTTTTTTCCTTTTTTTTTTTTGATTTAGCTAAATTAATAGCAAAGCCACCAGAATGTCTGTCTTCCACTGGTATTATTTGTTTTGCTATTAAAATTGTGCCTCATGCTTGATGGATCTGTTCCAGCGTGATGGAAAGAACAGAAAGGTGAAAGCAAAAACTGTGTGGGTTAAACTGGTTTGAAGGAATTGCTGGGCTATGAGGAAGGACCAGAGAGAAGTCAGGAACTGTATTTTGCATGAGAAAATACTTTCATGTGCTTGCCTCTGCCTGCTGTCTCTGGTATTTGTTTTGAATAGCACCTATTTGAAGATATTTAGCCAGCATTTGCTTTCTGAGTGGGAGAAGTAAAGAATGTGAGGCAGCCCATCTAATTTCTGAATCACCAGCAGAGCTAGAGCACCTATTCTCTCCCTGTCTCCATTAACTAAGAGCGTACAGTGACTGCACTCCTACTTTTGGCACCTCAGTTTAGAGGCTAAGGCTATCTGGAAGACATCCCAGATTATGTTTGCTTTTACATCTTCTTCCATTTGTACTTAAAAGAACGTAGCTCCTGCAACTGTACAAGCAGGATCACAGATGGCTTAAATGTGCCGAATATGAAGTGTTATAGGGACAGATTAAAAGTCCTGTCAAGCATCATTATCTTTAGGAACTCAGATAGGTCAAAGATGGTTGATTAAATTACTCTCTCCTCAGCTTTCAAGCTGACTGGAAATTGGTATTGGGGGTGAGGGTATGCTTGGAGATGTGAAAAGATATTTGCTCATATGAAATGTCCTTCCCTTAGCCCATCCTTTATGCTTCCTAAATAATTATCTCCCCAAACTGGCTCCTTAACTGGCATCCCACAACCCAAAATTTCACGTTCAGACACCTTGACACAGGTCTTCAGAGTTTCAGTGATTAGGATATTAATTAGGATATAGGATATTGTATTTCACTGTTGAGGCCAGAAGTCTGAGCTGATTTATGCCACTTGGTAAGGGGGGGAAACTGGGAACTGCTCAGTAACCTGGGGAGATTTTACAAACCCTGTCGGGGGAAGGACATGAAAAGGGAGGACAAGCTGTGTACTTAAATTGGTCAAGTATTTTCCAGAAGAAGAATTCTCTACTGGAAATTGTTGATTCAAGGTCATGAAGAGTGCCTTGAGAAGATTTTGATTTCACAGGACATTTTCACTTGCACCAAGTTGGACTGAAGGTGAAATGTAGGCTTCAGAAAATTACTAAGTCACTGACCCCACAAGAAACCGAGGTCTCTGAGACACAGATATAAGACAGGTGTAGAGCAAAAATGTTCTCACCACACAATATGACTATATTTCTACTGTATAATGGTCTGTAAGAGAGGAAAAAAAAACATTTTACCATCTCCAGATACAACACTGAGAAAGTCCTGCTGTTGGAATGAATCAAAATCAACTGAATTACCATTAGTAGTATTAACAACCATAACGTTTTTGATTTCTGGCATTTTTGACAAGGGTTCATTCCATGAATTTAAAGAAAAAGCTGGTGGAAGGATAGAGAGAGGAATGGTTCAGTTTCTACTAAAGTCCTCTTTGTCTTGTAGCATGGATAGAGTTCATATGGGTAGCTAACATTGCTGCAAAATATGAGACATTATTATGAATAGAGCATCAAATGATAGAAAATACCAGTTGGAATAATTACATTATCATATTTTTTTATATGGAAATTATTTTCCAGACAAATGTTGCCTGTTCGGAGAAGTTGAAAACAACTCTAAATACATCCTTCTGTATGTCACAGAGCAAAACAATTTTAAAGTTTAAACCCCATTATTTTAGAAGAGCTATTTATTTCAAGTAGGTGGCAATTTTCTTCTCCTCCCCCAGCCCTCAAATTTCTGTAGCTATTCACCTTTCACAATTTTGATCTAGCCTGTTCTTTAGAAACCAATTCCAACCTTTAAAGTAGTCATCTATTTCCAGTGGAAATCTTCACATCCCGCTCTTTAAGCTGCTTTTTGAAACTCTTAATAAATTGCCTCAGGTTGTAGAGTTAGTAATGACACTAAATAGTGGAGGGCTTTCATGAAATGTTCTGAACCTCAATTCTCTTCTCACCCTTTCTTTTGTTCACTGCTCCTTGCATTTTTGCAGGATTTCAACAACTCCTCATTCAGATGCCTTTATTCTCCTGCAACAGGATTTTGGAAATTTGTCAGATAAATGGTTATGAGAAGGGACACGTAAACAGGGTGAGCTGAAGTAGAATTGGGTCTCGAAAGAGCAGTAA
This sequence comes from Todiramphus chloris collaris, assembly GCA_025345505.1. Taxonomy (NCBI): domain Eukaryota; kingdom Metazoa; phylum Chordata; class Aves; order Coraciiformes; family Alcedinidae; genus Todiramphus; species Todiramphus chloris. Next base: position 1,422,278 of record JANVCC010010235.1, read on the forward strand.
ATACTTAGCTCTTGCAAAGTACTTCTCTGGCAAAAATAATCTCTTCAGGGAGAGAAAGAAGAAATCAGGAGGTGACTTGATGTTACTGAATTTACCTCCTGCTGCTGCTTTACAATCAGTGTCTGCAGTGAATTTGAAGTGGTTGAAAGCTCGGTAGGGTATCACAGCACTGCAGTGTGCTCTGTAGGCACACTCCTTGTAGAAGTGCTGGAGATGAGAGGTGGCCTTAAAGGCTGGGAGATCAGGATTCATAAACTATTGAGTCTCCCCAGGTGATTCACAAGAACTCTGGAGCTGCTGGCTGAGAATTCTGTTGGGGTGATGTGGCTCAGGGCTTCCAGAATGGAGATCCCCAACATAGAGAAAGAAGGAAGAATTCCTCAGGCTACATTTGGTGGCAAGTTTCTGAAACCCTAGAGCCCATAAGATGATATAAGATACACACTCAGGAATGTGCTATCAGATGAAGGAAACTTGTACTAGGATGACTGTATCTCAGGTCATAAGGATACAGGGACACCACAAAAGAAGCAGGTGTCCTGAAGAAAACATTGTGGTCATGTAGATACCCAAGTGCATATAGATACCCATTGTGGTCACTAAGAGGGCAAATGCAATCCTGAACATCTGCACAGGGGAATCATCAAATACAGAAGGGAAGCAGTGTTTCTTGGTGTGTTGTGAAGTGGTGGAAGATGGTACCCCAGTGCTGATTTCCACATTTCAAAAGAGGATGTGGGTGAATCGGAAAGTATTCAGAAAAAAATTACAAGCAGATTTAGAGTAGGAAAAATCTGTCTCACTGTGAGAGATTTAAGAAGTTTAATCTATTAACTTTATCTAGGAGTAGATGAAAAGGTGAATTGATCATAGTCTACAAATACCTGTGTTGGGAAGAGATTTTAGAAAGCAGACAATTCTTTGAGAAGAGCAAAGCTTAATGAGATTTGGTAGTTTGAAACAAAACTACTGTGAACTCAGAGTAGGAAAGCAGTGTGCATTTTTTGACAGTGAAGATAACTACCCATTGAATCAGTTTAACTGGGTATATGGAAGACTCTCCGTCACTTGAAAATGAGCTAAAGATAAATTATTATTTAAATTCAATTAAGTGCTTGGTGCAGACATAACTAGCAAGGTTCTGTGGTCTCGTATTATGCACATCAGATCAGATGGCTATGATGGTCTCTTCTAAATTATAATTCTGCATTAATCATTTCTGTATCAAAGGAATACTTCTTTAGAAAGGGCAGGATTTACTCTGAAGACCGCAATTAAGAACACTACATTATCACCTATTTAATTCTATTGGAACATAAATGAGCTATAAAATTTAAAAGGCTTTAAGAAATAAACCACTCTGCACTTCTCAAGGCTTGCTATTTCTACCCTGAATAGTCAACGATCACAGATTCATCCCCCCAGCCTTTAGCCATCATCAACCATCTAACCTTACCACAGAACTTCATATTCAGGAATAGTAATATGGGAAACCATCCTTCTCTTCCTTTGCTAAACTCTGGGATGGAACCCCCCTTCCCCTCTGACCTGAGGGGACAAAAGGAGCATTGGGAAACAAGACAGGAAAATTAGGGCATGCTCTGGTTTTCTTTGTTTGTTTTCTGGTTTCAAAGCAGCCTTTTAAAGAACCCCATGAGTAACAGAGAAATAGCAACATTGCCGTCTTCAATGCCAAGTTGTGCATAGGGATGCTGATCACCTGACTGATAAAATCCATCAACAACAACCTCGCTTGTTTATAGGGGAGATTAAAAAACTAAAATGCATGCTGTTGCCAGAGTATTTGCTATGTGAGGAAATGGAGGTATTGTGAGCTCCGCTTCACCACTGTGATTACACATAGAGTTGAAGAAATGTAAATCACAAGATTACAAACAAATGCATATCCACTGGTGGTGGACATGGTCACTCTCAATCCTGCAGGGCACAAGAAGTCACTGGGGTCAGCACAAGTAATTGCATACAGGTACTTTTGCTTCTGAAATGTAAACCTGGACTGGTCAAAGGAATTACTCACTTCATCAACAGCTTGAGAACTCTACCGTCATTCAAGCAATACCGTGAAAGAGGTTGTGGGTTTATTGCTTCCCAGGAATACACTGCCTGATATAAAATCAACCCACCACCAAATCTATGATAACTTCAGAGATTTTAGTACTTGTGTAGGTTTTCCATGCAAGGTTGACAGAATCTAAGGAAAATCTGCGTGTGTTTCTGTCACTTTTAGGCACCTCCCTGCAAATATTCCTTCCCCTAATATTACCCAAAGAGAAGTGGAGTGCAGAAAATCTGTGAAGCTTTCAGAAGATCCTGCAAACAATTCTTGTAATAGTAGAACAGTGAGTCTCATTGAAGTATCAAAGAACCTGAAAGGTCTGTGTGAATAGACAAATGCCACGGGCTGCTTTTAAACCTGCTGAAATTCTTTGGACCTGTCAAAAAACACTGAAATAAAATGAAATACTGTGTTTCAACAAAATGAAGGAGTCCATATGTACAGGCTTCCAAAAGGTTATACAGATTAAAAAAAATATACTCCCTATACCAAAAGTGAAGATCAGATCAGAAATATTTTTAAATCAGTGTGCATGCTCCAAATGTCACCAGTTAAAATGTGGAATAAATAGCAGACAAATGAAAAAAACAAAGATGAAAAGAAGACTCATATGGTCTAGGTGTTTTTTTCTGTTTTTTTCTTTACAAGGTGAAATACACTTAAAAAGTTTGTTCTTCATAAAGAGAAGTCTTAAGGAAAACCTCTCCCTACCCCATAGTAGAAACTATCTGGTGCCTTCAGATTCATGGAGCATATAATTTCCCTTGGATTATATTTGCTGTAGGTACTGTAGTCTCCAAGACAACACACAGAAATTCTTTTTTTTTTTTTTTTTTTTTCCTAGGCAGCTTTGCAAAGCTTTGAATCTGAGCTGTTTGTATTTGTTGTGGTTTTGACCTCCTGCAGTGGGTTGAACTTCTGTCTGGAATAGACAGAGTCAATGTACCACAAAACCAACAAGAAAAAAACATTTGGGGCTTGTGTGGCTAAATGACTCAGTACCCAGAAGTCTGCTTATTGCTGTACTTGAGGTGGAGGCAATTTCCCCTCCCCCTGAGTTTATGAAAATAGATTCCCATGAGGACTTACGAAATGCTGTTACATGCTCTTGATCCCCACTGGGCAACTGAGAGCAACCACAGATGATTTTCCTAAAACAGGTAATTATCATAAATTAAGTAACTCACAGTCACAAAGCTACAGCTGAGCAGAGCCACAGGTGACCCATGGGCTCTAGAGATACCCTCTGGCTCTGAGACATGGTGACTCTCATGCTCCATCCTTTGTAAGTTTAGCAGAATAGAGGCACATAAATCTAAACCTTCTTCAGATGACAACAGATTTCCTTGTCCAGGAGTGATAGAAAACTACAGCTTCAAGATTTATGGTAACACTGTTATTTGCTCCCCTTGATTTCATCCTTTTTCACATTTGTTTGTTACAGCTCCTCTGAGAAAGTCTTTCATTTCCAAGATAATGTAAAAAAAGAGATTATATTCTCCCTCCCTCCACCCCCAATCCCACAAACCCTCATGGAAACCAGTCTTCCAGTCCACATGATGCAGTCTTGATAAATCAGCATTTCCAATGGGAAATAAATTGGTTATTTGACAAGTTCCCAACTGGTTCTAACAAGAACAATACAAGGTTACAATATGATGAAAACTTGCTTTCTGTTAAAGCATTTTGCCTTCCACTGAGGTATCGCTGGACACCTATTCTTGCCTTTCAGTCATTCTTCCACCTGCTGACATCAAAACCTCCCCTAAGGAAACACCTGCCTGAGCTTGGGAAGGTGTAAGGAACTTTACAGTGCTACAGGAGAAATTGAACTGGGAAGGAGATCTGAGGTCCTTCCATCAGTTTTTGGACTTTGTCTTCCTCCCCCTGCCCTGCTCTGGGGCAAAGGTCTTGGAAGACAAATTCACCAACTTGAGTTAGACATTTTGCCATTCACCTGTAGCCGCCAGCAGTAAAAACTTAATAGCCACCTTTGCCCAAGAGGCATCCAAAAAGGATGCAAGAAAACTAGCAAGGAAGTGGGTCTCGGAGTGGACACATCCATTAACCTCTTGTGTTCCGTAAGGACCACCAGAAAATCAGTTCATTGTTGCACTATGCAGTGTGTCCACATAGGCAGAGGATCATACACCCTATTCCAATAACATATTTAATGGTGGTCAACATAAACAAGTAAGACCCCAGAAATTACTACAAAGTTTCTCAAAGGTCCAAGGGATGGTAAATTGACAAATTTCCACTGAAATCAGACACTAATTTTTATTCATCCTTTTGAAATTTTCCCTGGTCTTTGAGATATTTATGGACATCATTATTCTTTCGTATTATGTGAGGGGAAACTAGGAAGCTGACTCAGTGGTAAGGGTAGGAATATAAGAGAAAAAAAACATAAGAGAAAAAAATATAAGAGAAAACTGAAGAGGAAAGAGATGTTTTATGTTATCAAAGCCTATATGTGTCCATGCATATGTGTGTGGTACATTGCAGGAAATGGCAGATTACACTGTTACATCCCAAAATGAAACATAATATGGTGCTTCATGGGGAAAGCAGCAAAAGAGTTTGTTTTCTACCTTAATTACTCTAATGATAGCTGGTTTTAAGACACAATCAAGAACTAAATCTTGTTGCTTGGATTGAGGACTTCTAGAGAGGATTTCCCATGTTCTACTTACCCACCTCTGTACAAGGCTGTTGGACAGAAAATAAACAACAGAGCTCACCCAACACCCTGCATCCATTTGCAGTACTGATTTCCCCATAGCTAGGAAGTTGACCTGCAAGACTCTCACATCTGCTACTGCTCAGCAGAGGAGCAGCAATGTATCAGTTATCATCCCATCAGCTATGCTTTGACCTTGCTGATGACTCCCCAGATGGATATTTTGTCAGTTCAGACTCTGATACATGCTTTTCTGAAGGCTTTTTCTTCCAGCCTTGCCCTTTTTACTGAAAACCATGTCTTGTGTCTAACAGAAGGAAAATTCCAATACTTTACATAGATTATCTGATAATTTTGGCAGAAGAACTAATGACTCTTTTGCACGCTTAAATTGAAGATACACACAGCATGACCTCCTGGAAAATCAGTTTTCCATCAAACAATTGAACTCTGAAGATAAAGTTACCAGTTCAGGCTCAGCATCTTTCTTTGTTCACTATCCATCTCTCCCCAGACCTTATTTTTTTCTGTTACTCTTTTCCACAGGCTCTTCTAGGTGATTATCTCTTTCTGCAGTACTCTTACTTAGTCATGAAAAGGTCAGGCTCATCTCTAGTTTTTGCCAGTGAAAATTTCTGGAGTTTGGTGATATGACACCAGATTTATACCAACATAACTGATATCACAAGGTGACCATAATGCTCTTTCTCAAGCTCAGCATAAATTCATGTCAGAGCTGTGCTTTCTTCTTCATTATCTCACTTCTGTTCAATGTGGCATCTCCCCTATCTGAAAATAGCTCATAACTGAGGTATACCTTCACAAGACTAAACGGAGGAAGAATCTTACAACCCTAGTAATAAACCAGAAAATTACTGCTTTGGGATTTGGGATCATTTGAGAAAGTATATGGGTCTAGTTATAAACTCAGATTCGAAAGTATGATTTTTTTTAAAAAGTGTTTTCATTTGATTGGTTAATTTAACTAGAAAATCATAGTTGTTGATAACTCCTGCTATAAATCAAAATTCTAGAAAACAAAGCATAAGTTTAATTACTTCAGTGCAGAGAAATATTATCAGAAAAATACTTTTAGCTCCCAAAATTTCAGCCTACTTTCTTAGTATAAAATTTTCCTTAAAATTTGATCACTGAATAAGCATTTCAATGAGTTCTTATGATGCATTCTACTTTTTAGCATTTCTTACTTTTGAGTCTTACTGTATAACTATGCATTTCTAGATTTTTTTTTTTGTCATAACATCTATCCAATCTCATTTTCTCGAGAAACTGCCAGAGAACTATCTTTCAAACTGTTTCTCTAGAACTTCGGTTGCCAATGCAAGCAACCAGTTTTCAAGAAGGATGTGATGATGCAATATATGAACAGTAAAACAATGCACAAGAAGGTGACATGGTAGAAATCCAAGAAATTTTTTAGTAATTAATAATTTAATCCAGAATTGCAGCATAAATTTTCCTGGAAAAAATAGCAGTGCTCTTCCCATTACAGAAGCAAACAGATACCATTTAGTCTTTATTTGGTCTCCTGTGGCCAGCATTTTTAATAATCTTTGCATTGACAACTGTAGGAAGCCTTCAAAATTCTGGGATTTTTTTCAACTCTGAAGCTCTGCACAACTCTCTGAAGGCTCCTGGCTTCTTGATAACTTTCTGGGCTGATGATATGTCATGACAAACAGGTTATGTACAAACCCCAAAGAGCATGTTTCCACAGGACTCTACAAAGTCTGACCTGGTTGCATGATGCTCAAGAGTTTCAAAGCCTTTGTGAAAGCACCATAGAACAACCTGTACTTAACACCCATCAACCAGTCATAAACCTGATATAATCCTGAAGTTAGCCTGAGAGTCTTGATGCTATCTGAAAATCACCTCAGTATTGTCAGCACAATGTTGAGTTATTTGAGTCTAAAAAAAGACCTCAACCCACCTCCTTTGGAATGAACCAACTTTCCACACTTAGTCTAGGGCCTGAATTTGGGGGTATTAGAATTTCACATGTGCATTATGGGAGTTTTTATCTGATGATAGAGGAAAGCTGTGCAGCTGCTTTATGTTATGACATTTCTTCCATTCGTACTGGGAATAGAAAATGGATCTCTTTCATGTCCAGATGCTGCTCACCACTATCAGAAAAATACCATCAGAATTAGCCTAATTGCTATTCTCAACAAAAAGGCCACAGGGACAAAATTGCTGCTGGTAGTTTGCCTTGCCATTTGTGCAGAAAAAGTATACTTTCCTTATTTCTTACAGAGATATTCTTGGCTAGAGGAGATAGGTAGGAATTTTGTTGCAAAATAAAATGGTTACGTTTCTTTAAGGAAAAAATTATTATTATATGACTTAGTGGTTGTGGAACAGCAATAACTACTATTAGACATAGGTAGACAGGCAGAGAAAAACTGCATTCTGCTGTCTTTCCTGTATGATATAGCCTGAAGTTTCATATGAACATTTTATAGATGAATCATCTAAGCTGTAGTTTTTCCTTCAGTTTCCCAAGCAGCAGAAACTCTCTTTCCCAGTTGAGTTTCCTTTTTAAGCCATGGACACCTTGCAGTCCCCGCAGACACAGTTTCTGCAGAAGCAAGGGGCATGAGCAGTGACTGCTGTGTTGGAAACACTCTTTCATTAGCCCTGGTGAATGTGTTCCACAGATAAAGAACTTAACTCCAGTGTTTCTCTTGCAACCGATTTCACATTTGAACAGCAATTTTGGCTGTTGTTAGAACCAAAGGGTGATGAAAAGGCAATGAAAATTGGGAAGCCGCAGCAGATGAGTCATCTCTTCTACAAGAAGCTGGAGCAATACAACAAAAAAAGGTGTCTGATGCACAGCTGACCCCAGGTGGACTCATCTTCAACCCTGAGAATTGTGTAGATTGACTACATGACAACTTCACATACAATACAAGTGGGAACCCAGAAATCAATATCCTTATGAAATCAAATAATTAGGTGAAGGAAGCAAAGTGGGAACCCTTTCCACAAGGAAAACAACTGTCAGTAAAGTGTTGGGTTTTTTTTCAGGCACAAATGAGTATTAAGGGCAGGAAAAAAAGTTGTCAGTTTTTCCCTACAGATAATGATTTACTTTATAAATAGAATGTAACTTTCATGATATTAGCTGATATATGTTCTTCTTCCAAACCTGGTTACTGATAAATACAATTTTCAGTATTGCAAAAGAAGGAATATATGAAGGATGAAGGTCCCAAAAGAAAGCAAGTTGTGTTTGTGTATCTAATTACCCTAAGGTCTGTGCAAACCATAAAGAGAGAATTTAGCAAGGACCTATGTAGACTGTAGAAGAAGAATAGAACTGCTCCAAAAGATCCATGTATTTGTGCATGAAATCCAGTCTGTTTATTCAGCCAGTGTTTTGTGAGCAGTGGGAAAGAGGAAGGCATTCTTAATAAGGAAATCACAAAGTTAGGAAATCACAAATGTTCACAAACTGTACCCAGAAAGCTACATCTCAGAAGGGGTAAAATACAGAGAGGTCTGTGTAAACCTGTGAGAGTAAATCATCTAATCTGACATTTTGCATCATGAAAGGCGGAAAATACCACCTCATTATGACTAGATTAAGACAAATAACTTGTGCTTGACCAAAGTATTTCCAGCAAAGCACTTGATCTTGATTTCAAGTCATCCAGCAAAATTACATCTGAATGAATATTGCCATCTGCAATGCGTCTGTCTTCATCTCAGCTGGTCACCCTATTCTCCTTTGAAAGTTATAGCTAAAAGTAGGTATTTATGGGGAAGAGTGCATACCATCCTACCATAGACATTTAAAATAGGTTAAAGAAATGGTGCTTATTTCCTAACAGTGCCCATTTCAAGCTGACAGTAGCCTTTCCAAGACCAGTAAGTTTTGATTTGGGTGTGGTGGTTATGAGAACCTATAGTACAAAGAACCATAATTAAAAAAAAAAACCCAACAAACCCAACAGGTAGGGGCAAGACTATACACTATTTCAACTAATCCTACCTATTAGAGAAAGAAAGAGAGAACGTTGCTAATGTTTGCTTACTTTGCTGTTGCTATTTTGTAAGCTCACTTACAAATCTCTTTTCTGATTTGGGCATTTAAGTCAACATGGTTAAAAAAGCCCTATAATACTATTAAATATGTGGGCTACACTAGAGATGGAAGCTTTCTGAAAATTCCTATACCTACAGTCTAAGATATTATTTCTTCTGCAACAAAAATGATTTTCCTGCTCATATGCATGAGCTGGAGTTTACCTATGATGTAACTATCGTATAAAAATTACTGGAGTAATTTACACAGATCACTAATCCCTCGCACATACTAATCCTTCTCTCAGAAACTATAAATCAGAAACCATTAAATTCCTGTATTTTCTTTAAAATGTGGGAGCATAGGGAGGAGTTTAAATGCATAAGAACACCTTTCAACTGGTCTATTGAAGGACCAGGTGTGTGGTGTGCAAATTTCCCCTAAAAATATGACTAAAAGCGGGTGTGAAAAAGTAGAACATGCTTCTGACTTTAGAAGATCTTTTTAAAGAAAAATAATAATAATAAAAAAAAATAAAAAAGAAGGAAAGTAATCTTTATTTCCCACAAATGACTTGATAGTTAAAATTCACATTTCATTTACAGTGCAGTAATATGTTATACTCACACACAGACACAACTTGCCACTTTACATATGGGTTTTGTGAGGTTACAATGGCAATAAAAAAAAACCCAAAAAAACCCCACAGTTTTCCTGCAAAGAGAGCAGAGCTTCTTGCAAAGTTTTCTCTCACTGAGCACCAGAGACATGAAGAATGGTGCTTGGATTATGTTGTATCGATGGTTAATTTCAAATCTAGAAGTTGATTAACTTTGACTTATAGCATAAGAGGCCACAACCAATTATTATTCAGAAAAAAATCCTGCTGTTTAGCCAAAGACCACAGCGAGCAATCCTGTACTTGATGTGCTTGTGATAAACGTTCACATGACAAGGTTATTTGGTGTACAGCGGCTGGAGAGGTTGTCATAGCAACCTGCACACGATGCCCATAAATCTGATGTGTAGTTATCCTTGCTGCGTATGCAAAAAACCACAAAGCCAACTCAAGCAGTTTAATTTACAGCATTGACTGTCTAAAAAAAAAAAAAAAAAAAAAAAAAAAAGAGGGGGGGAATAATGAATTCCAAGGTAATAGACTTCTTTGAATTATATTCCTTCACAAGGAGAGTACTCCAGAAGCTGAGACAACCTCTTCAAAGCCAAAAAGACTTTTAAGATAATCATTATGGTAGGAAGTGTAGGTCATCATTAATATAGAGAAAGAAAAAAAAAGAGCTCTCTTGAAGATCTTTACTCAAGTGTATTGATTGTTTTCTGTTACTCAAACAGCTGACTGTAAGTGAAAAAAAACATGAACACTCTCATTTATTTTGTTTTTGTTTTCCAGAAATGATAAGATGAAACCTTGAATCATCTGTCGAGTAGACCACGACAAAATGCCCTTCTTTCCATAAAACATCATTAGGATAAGAAGAATCTGTCTGTCTCAACAGTTCTGTTTCATTCAAATACAGGGTAAAAGTGAAGAGAAAGGTAAAAAGAGCACTCATTTCTGATGGGGAAAAAAAAGGTTGGTTTGGAGATGATAAAGACAGTAGATGAAGAAGCAAGAGACCAGGGTTTTTAGGAACAAACTGATCAAAAAGATCTGTTTGGCCAAGTTGCTTAAATTAAGTGCCTCAGTTTCCCTGTCTGTATAGCGGGGATGTCTTATTTCCATTCTCAGGAACAACTGACCACCACTTTTGGAAAGAAGTAATGTCTGGAAGAATGGACATTTTAAAGTAAAACGACTTGCAGAGAGTAAGCGAGGAGCTCTGGACTATCCCTTCTAGCACTGGGGAGAGCCCTGTTGGAAGTGGTCCCCTCCTGGTGCCCATTTAATCTGTACAAGGCTGCACCCACATGAAACACATGGGCACCAAGTAACAACAGCAATAACTTTGTCTTGTACCTACACCTGCACTGCTGCAAATCACATACACGTGTAACGCAGTGTGATGGGTGCCAAGTTCCTCCAAAGCATTTGGGTTTCTCTTCTGGAGGATGAAGATATTTCCTATTAATGCCAGATGCATAAATATTAATGAGTCAGTGATTCTGGGCATAACCAAACCAACAAGTTCCCAGGTGCAGAACAAGAGGGTATACTGCTCAGGATCACCTTCCTGCTCCAATGGGCAGGCCTTTTGCAAAGAGCCACTTCAATAATGACAGATACTTTTATAAAAGCAAAAGATTTCCCCAAAGTTTTCTAGGATGTAAGACTGATGTGATATATCCTCTATCTCACAGGGATGACTGCAGCTATTTTCATCTAGAACTACTACTCTATGACTTATTGTAGAAATAAATACCTAGATAAACTGAAAAATACAGTATAAATTATAAAAGGAGGAAACAAAGGTTCAACCTTACTAGAAAGAAATGGAATGTCCTGACATAGACACTCCTGGAAAGTGAGTCATCCCAGCCTCAGAAGGATGCTCAACACATTCAGATGATCACTATTTAGAAAGGCATATTTATGTCTGTTGGTACACAGGCTTGCTGGGATGGCTACCTCAAATTTAGGAATCAGAAGACCTAAAGAGCAGTTATCTAACCTAACTATAGGTTCTACAGTGCAGATGTTTACATGTGAACCAGATATCTAGTATCCCACCATTCACAGGAACACTTAGGCAAGGCAGTTAATAAACAAGGTGAAATCAATATATTCCTTGAGATTACTCAACTTTTGGTTAGATTAATCACTTTGTAATTTCCATTTACTGCTCTGACTAGATTTTTGTTGATAATAGAAGTCTAGATGGCTAGTCATGTGTAGTCCCTTTCAATGTGGGTCCTTAAAGCTAGGTAGTATTGACCCGTCATGAAAATCCTCTTTTCTTTCCCAGAATTGAAGCCTTAGTGACATCTGTGCCTCCCACATTCTTTCCTCAAGGTAACTGCTTTCTCAAGTATTCCTTCTTCCATAAAACCACCTTTTGCAACGCTATCCTTTAAAATGCCAAGTTGCTGTGGTGCCATGTTTTTAGAGAAGTGGGGTGTTCCCACAGGGTCTGTCAGCTCATACTGAGAAAACCTGCTACTTGGGCACTACCAGCAACTTTTAGAGAAAGAGCCACAAAGTCTTACTGAGTGTGGTCGCATGTAGTGTAATCAAATCTGTCCCCAGGAGTGTGATCCAACTCTGGTTAACTTCATACGTCGACCATGTAAATGGCAAACTCCAGCCTGGTCACCTTGGGCTCCGTTTATAGTCACTGGGATGGAAGGGTGGGTAGGCGGGTGGGGAAAACACTTTTGGGGCACGATTCATCTGTCTGGTTTTAGATCTATTTCAGGATGAGATGGATCACACCCTGAATGATCTCTATAGGAAGCCCAGAGTGACTAATGCAGAAGTAAACACCTACATGACAGACACAGTCAAGAGACAGTGGCTTCAATGCTTGGCGTGCCATAGCAACATCATGGAAGATGAATATGATTATTCCCCATCCTATAGCCTATTGACACAGCAGTCAAGTGAGCAATCACTCCCTTCCAGGTAGGTTTTATGCAGAACACATAGTCAGAGTACATTGGTCAAGCTCTTCTGGTTTTTCCTCTCCCGAGAAACTGTAAAGACATAGTGTAAATCAGTCCTTCCTGCACAGAACCCACAGGACTTGGCCTGTTGCATCGTCAAGAAGGATTTCTGCTGACACGAGTAGTGACTATTTTGTTATTCTGTCTTTTCCAGCCTCTGGAGGGAAAAATAAATGCCTAGTACGTGGCAGTGGGGACCCTGGAAGCAAGGGGATGCAAGAAGAAAGCTCTGTCGTTTCTCACATGCTTTATTTCTGGCAAAAGGAAGAAACAGCCCAGTTGTGTGAACAGAGGGAATTTGTCTTGAAAATGGCTCTGCCATGAAACTGCCAGGCAGCTGAAAGGAGCTTTTTCAAGCCAGTGAGTCCACTTCATGACACGGCTGCTGGGAGTGGAGCTGCTCTGGTCAGGCTTCACTCTCCATGATCAGTGCAGAGGTCTCATGCTTTAAACACTGAGGGACAAAGAATGCTGGTGCTTCCTGCATTTATTCTCTTTCCTAGATCTGCAGAAGTGAAAGGTGAGCTTAAAAAAAGAGCCCACAGGAGGCCACTGAGGGAAGGTGTTAGCAAGAAACCTTTCTTCCGCTTTCCAGCCAAAGACTGTTGACCACATCAGTCCATATTTCATCATCAAAGGGCAGCTCAGAAAGAGCTACAGATGAAGGAAAGAAGCATGTTAAATTTAACATGAGGCATGTTAAAAAAATACTAGATAGGTAAGATGATCATCTTAAAACAATAAAATAAAGGATGTCTGGACCAACAACACATGCTGCTGGAGTTCTCCAAGTTCCTGTTGGTGATCTGAAAATATCAATGATTTATAGGTTTGACTTTTAGGTTTGTTGTTGTTTTGGGGTTTTTTTTCTTAATAAGACATTAAAGTCCATTACCTCACCTTACAGTTATTCTCAATAATTCTAGAATAAAGCAAGTTAAGGAAAACCCAGGGTAACTCTCCTGAAGTGAAATTTGGGGGGAACTAAAAGAAGATTGGAGGCGATTGGCTTTACATACCATTTTCTTAAGGCATCTGAAAAAAACATAGTCAGATGGCAGCTTCTCTCAGTTTCTTTTTTTTTTTTTATGAGCCACTGATATATGCAGAGGAGACTGTAAATCTACCAGTCACTGCGACCATGACACAAATGTGAAACTGATGTTAGAAATAAAACTGAGAGAAAGCTCTGTCTGGGCCAAGCACCAGTGTTTGTAATGGTCAGACATCTCCGTGTAATCCTTTCCATTAAGGAGGATAGCTGCATCTTGGTTGATATCCTGGTGGCAATAAATTCAAAGGAAATGTAATTACTTTCAATAGGATGAGGTTTTTTTTCCCTCATTATGTTTGAGTATATTCCCTCTAATTTGAAAAGCCTTCAACTACATGTTCTGCAAACTCAACACCAGCTACAGGCACACGGTTGGATTAAACCCTCCCAAGTGAAGCTGTCCTGACTTAAAAAAGCTGCAAACAGATGTCACAGGCTCCAAAAGCGCCTTGGCTCAGCCCCAGGAATGGCAAATTTACCCCCTAGATGAGTCAGGGGCAATTTTCCCATGAGTTTTTTTTCTCCCTGACTTACAATGCCCCGGCTGCTCATTTCTCACGCTCCCAGACACGCAGACACAGGTTTGTGCCCAGCTGCCACCGTGCAACACGCTCCAGGTTTATGCCTCGAGCTTTGCCTCTCTGCTCATGTGTCCCTGGCCTTGGGGATTGCTGTGACTGTGATTGAACTGCACCCTTCCCTGGGCTGGATTAGACTAATGTATATACACACACACAAAAGGCAATGGAAAATACAGGGAAATTTTTGTTTGGTTGGGGTTTTTGGGGTTTTTTTTGGGTTTTTTTTTTTTGTGTGTCCAGTCGTTCATTGAATTGTGGTGTGAATGGTGCAGTAAAGAGGCACTACACAAAGTGCCATGGGCTCGTCAATGATGATCAATAGGAAAGCCTTCTGAATGCTGCTGCTGCTGCTGTCAAAACAACACTCATTACCAGTATCCTGATGAACATGTTGAATAAATACAAATATTGAATTGTACGGGGTTTTTTTTTTTTTTTCCCCCATCATTTTGATATTACCCGTCTGTATAATAACCAGGTCCAGTTTGTGAGTTAGTGATTATTATCTAAGTGAAAATGGCTACAGGCACAACAGAGAAAGCCATGAAATGGAAAACAAACAAGCGAAGTCAAACTGAGTATCTATGGAAAGATCGATGGGGTGCATGCATTTCTTCAGGAAAACAAAGGACAGTTCAAGTCCATAAATAAGACTGAAGGAAAGTAAGAGAGCTTTGCAGAGGGCAGCTCGTGAAACAGCAGTTGTGTTCACCCCAAGTGGCTCACTCCATCACACAAGATCAAGGAGTGCTCCATACCCCTCCACTCCCACTGAAACTTGTATTTGCTCCTATGGGTTGTGCATCTTTTTGACAGCTACTTCCCACAAGCAAATGACTTCTTGCATGACATGAGGGAGAAAGCGAGTGTTAAGCTCACACTAACTCTAGTCTTTGCACGGGATGCTGCATGAGATCACACTGCTTAGCACAGCAGGGGAATAGGATCACCAGAAAAACCCTCAACTACAGCTCTGTCAAAGTGACAGTCAGACAAGACAGACATGAATCTGACTGCCACCTTCACAGCGAGGGCACTTGTTTAGCCTGAATCTGACAAGATAAAATTAAACTGCACCCAGCTAATACATCTTAAAGGAGCTTATTTATTTTAATTTTTTTTTTTTTAATAAATTATGCCTTGGTTAAGGATGAATAGTCCAGAAGGAGAAAGCTTTATAATTTTTTTTTTTTTTAATTCCATAATCCACCTTATCTGCTGTGTTTCCTAAATTATAACTGCCTCTGAACTATTCACATCTGTGTTGGTTACATAAACCCCAGTAGTGATGAGTTGGACTTGGATAGTTGGGGAAATGAAACAGGAGTGTGCAACTTCCAGGGTCATTAAAGCTAAAAAACTCTGCCTGATTTGTAAACACACGGAGCCACTTAGTGGTTCAAGCGCATTTAAATAAATAAAGAAAGAAAATCTACATCAATAAATAAATAAATAAATAGTTGAATCTTGGTTTTGAAAGAATCACAGTCTGCTTCTGGACATCTTAGTCTGGATCCATCTCACCTAACTTCACCTTTCAGTGAATGTGTCTCTCTAAACAGAAAGGTTAAATTTATTTCCAATAATTTACTCAGGGTTGGTTATAACTCTTGTACTGAATGCAAGTCTGAAAAGTTTGAATGATATTCCTTAATGGCTGGAAATTAACAACAGGAAGTGTATTATGGGTATTGGGAAATTTCACAGGGCTATGAGGAGCATCCTGTATGCAGTTTCTTCTTACAGGCATGAAACTGGGTAGCATTTCTTGGTCAGTGCTTAAGCTAGGTTGGATAAAGCACTAGGAAATAAAGAGAAAGGAACAATATTTGACCAACCTGTATATTACTGCCCTTCAACAACTTTATGAGTTTTAGCATATCTATAATTTTGACAACACCTCAGTGGTGCCTCTTTCACTCATATTTCTGCCTTAATTCAGAAAATGCTTGAGTATTATGAGGATAAAACCTACCGAAAGGCATTTGCATCACTTTAAACTTCAAGAAAGAAAGAGCAGTTCAGCAACACCTCTGACGTGACTTTTTCAATAACACCATACCGTTGCTAGAAAACCTTAGCTCCAAAAAGACTTAAGATTGTTCCTTGGACAGATTTAATAACCCTGCTGCTTCTGACCCTCAGGAACACATGGTGACAAAAGATCTGTAAGATATATTGGGCCATAGTAGCTGAATGCCCTAAAAAAAAGCAGTAAAACCTTGAAATCAATAGAGAATTTTACAGGGAGTTGGTGTAAAGATTGTAAAATAGGAGTGATGTGTTCACGTACGTGCGGATGGTTTTCCAGCGATGTGCTGCATCCTGTGCACGTGTCTGTGGCTGCTGTTAATGTTAATGGGAGTAACACAGCAGCAAGTCTAGGAGGGGGTTAGAGGGATGTTGATGGACAGGAGGACTTGCGTACCCTGAGTTGGATTTGGAACACAGCTGAAGAGGTGTAAATGCAGATATAAAGTGGCTTTTCCATATCTGTGCCTATGTAAAAGCGCATCGTTTTTCTGTCTATCCATTAAAAAATGTTGTAGTATATTAGATACACATTTCGTATGTTCTTTTAGATCTACTGCACTAGATAACAATCCTATATGATTTATACTGACTGTATGAAGCATGCCTTCATTTCTACTTGTATATGTATATATGCCTTTTAATGTTTATTATAAACATGTTTCACAGTTTTACATCTATTGGTACAGTTTTTCTTTATTGCCTGTACGGGTATGAATGTTTCTACAGTTCTGGCTGTTTTTCAGTGATTCACTTGGAGATATACTTTTGGAGCTGTGTGTTCTTTAAACAAACAGCTTCGTGTTATGATGCTCTCCCTTGGTGAACAGTTCCACTGGACTTCACTTCCAAAGGAAGGTTAAAAGTGCCCTCCGTCTTGTTACTCTTCCAAATATTCCTCTGTGGACCTAAACTCTTAGCTGTTGTTGCATCTGTATCATTTTTGTGAGCAGGCTGTGAGGTCTGCAAAGCTGCAGATCTCCTTGCTGTACCTAGGAGATCACACTGTGGAGTCAAGGGGCACCATTCCCTTATTGCATTGGAGGTTAGAGCAGGGTCTTTGTCCCACAGAATGAAGGGACTCACATTATAACTAGGTAGTTAAAAAAAGGGGATCTGTTAATGGTAGCATGTCATCTAGATGCCTTTGACTATTCCAAAGATATTTGCTTGTTAGAATAAATCTACTTATATAAAATGGAAATCGTCATCATATGCAAAAATTACTTTTCCTAAGTCAAAACTGCCTATGCCTAATCACAAAATGCCCATCTGAAACATCAATTCGTTATCCCTTATAAATAAATTAACCAAGAAATAGTGCCACAATGAGCAGTACTCTGAAAAAGAAGCCAAAGAATCACATCCTTTCATACTTCAGCAAAGACTCCACAGTTCATCTTGCCAATCAGCAGGGGAAGAGCAATGCAGGATCCGGCAAGCAGTGAACAGAGCTGCAGATCCTCTCCATCCCTGCACAGACAGCCTTTTGAGGAAAGCCAGTATGTCCTCTCCTATGAATAAATGTTCTCCTCTGTGGCCCGTACTGACAGTTTCCACTGAAGGAAAGGCACCTTCATCTTTCAGAGTACTCCAGCAAGAGGAGTCAGATATGCCACAGTGCAAAGTAGTAATGAAAAATACCTTTCATTCTTTAATCCCTTTAGAAATTACAAGGGCTCTGGAATTTTATAAAGGACAGTCACTGCTGTGAAGACTGAAAGCTCTTTGGGGAAGGGACTGACTTCTTTTGAACACGTGATGCAACTGAGCAAAAAGATGCTCTGTGCTCACTGCAGACATTTCAGTCCTGTAACAAAACTAGGGACTACAACACCTAGACACCTGTAATTGCCTTTTCCTTGTTTTCTTTTCTGATATCCCCACTCATGACAAGGCACAGTAGCACAGAGCTGATTTGCAGAAGAAACTCCCCACACTATGTTTGTTTCAGCTGATTTTATTCATTTATTTGTTTGTTGCTTGCATCCCCTTAAGGTCTTTCATGTCAAATGCATACAGCATTTTATAATGATCAAAGAAGTCAGCTTCATAGTCACTCCCCTTTGGACAGCAAGGAGCTGCTAGGTTTGCTTTATATGTAACAGCATCAAGCACAGAGAAATTTTTTTTTCCATAGAGCTATAGCATTCATGATACTGACTCCTCTAATTCTGAGCTTGTACCCTTGGTCAGGAGCATAATCCAAGCTCTGGCTTTAAAACACTCCCACTGAGGAAATGTTAACAGGTGCTGCTGTGCAAAAAGGCCTTCAGCAACACAAACAGCACTGTTCTGAACAGGTCAAGGATCTAAACTACCAGAACTGGAAAACAAAAAACACCTATTGGGTTAAAGAGTCCGTAGGGTCTACTTGGACCTCCGTAGTCTACAAGACACTTTTTTTGCATGTTAGTGGGATGGTCTGTGTGTCAAGAGTGGCCCACATGCCTGCACGCAACTCTCGTTTCATTCTGTTACTGGGTAGAATAAAAGATGCTTTTATTCGGTGGAAACATGAGCAGTCTAAAGGAAACTCTTTCCACTGAAGTACTTTTGGGCCTGGGATTACCATACAGGGTTTCGCTCAGATCTCTGAAATGGATTCTCCCTGGGAAACAGGAGGTTACAAAAGCAGATGTCTGCTAGACACAATTGCGTGTTTCCCCCCAAGTGGCAAAGTCACTCAACCGCCGAGTGAGGAAACCACTACAGCACAATATATAATATCTCGAGGCATTTGTTTCAGGACACAGCATTCTTTCATTATCCACTCGCAGCCTTCAGCATTTCTTCAGACACACATTATTAAACCACAGCTAATTATTAAATATTTAACAAAGACTTTACAGTACATTGACTGCAGCTACCAAGGTAGGCAGAGCTATACAGATTGATTTCTCTGTGTCTGGAGCTCAGTATACATCAAACAGCATGGATGCTTTGAAATTTCAAATCACAAGGTCAAGTTTGGACAGTTGGTAGTGCTCAAAAGGAAGTGATTTCCTTATCCCATGAATATTTTTATGTTATTGAAAAAAAACCATCCAGAACAGAGACAAAATCTTGGAATCTTAAAAAA
Organism: Todiramphus chloris collaris; assembly: GCA_025345505.1. Classification (NCBI taxonomy): domain Eukaryota; kingdom Metazoa; phylum Chordata; class Aves; order Coraciiformes; family Alcedinidae; genus Todiramphus; species Todiramphus chloris. Next base: position 1,441,464 of record JANVCC010010235.1, read on the forward strand.
AATCTTCAAAGTGAAAAAATATATCTGTCTTTGGTTCAGTCAAAAAAATTCTCTTAGATAAATATGAAAGATTTGCCCAGCTTAATGTATTATTATAGTGTTTTTCAATTTTTTAAAGGTAAGTTGCTTTCAAATGGAAATATTTTCATTTAAAAAAATTTTAAAGGACAGTGCCTTGAAATTTTGAGGAAAAGAAGAACAATTTAGGTCAATCTCATTCAGTGGTAAGTTTTGCTAGCATGACCTTTCAAACTTTCGAGTTGGCAGCATGGTGTTTACATTTCAGCTTTAAAGACCTTTGTTTGAATCCAATTTACTTGTCATGTAGAATAAATGTTGGGACTTCTATTTAATCCTTTCACAGATATTTCTGCACACAAATTAATGAATTTTAAAGCCATTACGATCATCTAGTCTGACCTCCTGCATAGCACGAGTCATAAAATGTCACCTAACAATTCTTGCATCAAGCCCAATCATCTGTGGTTGAGCTAAAACCATCACACCATGTAGCATGACTTTCAGCATCTCCAGAGGAGTCCAACAGCAGCAAGATTTACAGTTTGGCAAAGACAGTTTTGGGGCCAGAAAGGAATATTGTCTGATTAGTTTCTAAGGTTCCACAGACTACAAAAAGTACAAAATTAACTTTCTGATATCACCAAAAAAAAGCTGAATGAGAAGGCCGCTGTGAATGTTTTTAAGGTGGTCCTTCTTTATTAAGGTCAGGTACCTGCAACCTCAGGCATGTGCTGTTAGCACTACTGCAACAGGATTGCAACCCAGTCCACAGAATTCTGGCAGGGCAATAGCGTTAAGTATGAGCGACAAGACCCATGTCCCACTGCTTTGGTTGGTTCTTCTGGCAGTCATTCAGGAACTGATACTGCCAGTCATGGCTGCTTAGAGCAGCATCTCTGAGAAAGGCTGCAGGAAGCTTTGGAAAAATGTTTTTTCTCCATCCTACCCACTGCTAAAACCTAGGCTAAAAAGATCCCCAAACAGATTTTGTCTTATTAAAAAAAAAAAAGGGGTGGGAAGAAGTGAAATAAGGGTTTTAGAGGGGAGATGAGAGAGTCAAAAAGTTGTTTTGATGGATTAATCATTTATTCTCTCCTTCTATTGGAATATCATGTTTCTTTGGAGGATTTTTACATATAAATGTGGTAATTTTGATCACTTGGCCCCTCGATACAAGTAAGAAATTGAGGGGCTGGAGGATGTCCAGAGAAGGGCAATGCAGCTGGGGAAGGGCTTAGAGCACAAGTCTGGTGAGGAACAGCTGAGGCACCTGGGGTTGTATAGTCTGGAGAAAAGGAGCCTCAGGAGACATCTTCACTTGACAACTCCCTGAAAGGAAGATGTAGTGAGGTGGGAGTTAATCTCTTATTGCTACAAGCAATAGGATGAGAGGAAAGCACCTCAAGTTGCACCAGCGGAGGTTTTTCGTTGGACATTAGGAAAAATTTCTTCCCTGAATGTGTTGTCGAGGTCTGTTTCAGGCTGCTCAGGCAAGTTGCAGAGTTCCCATCCCTGGAGGGATTTAAAAGCCATGTAGATGTGGTGCTGAGGGACACGGTGCAGCGGTGGACTTGCCACTGTTAGTTTCATGGTTGGACTCAATTATCTTAAAGGTCTTTTCCAGACTAAGTGATTCTATGATTCTTTGAGAATCATAAACATTATGAATGTGAATATCCAGCTTCTTACCTCTTAAAGAAGCTGAGCAAATATTACAAAATTGACCTTGATAAATATTATCAGTTGCCTTCCTTCCAAGTGCAGAATAACAGTGGTGAGATGGCAGGGGGAGAGTATTACCCTTCCTTGGTGCCCAGGATCAGTCAAGGCTTTTCCATCTTTCACCAGCACAGCCATCGTGTTCCTCCATCAAGAACCCACTGAAGGTACAAATGGGTTAATGAAGAGACTCAAACATAAGCTTTTCAACAAAGCAGCCATAGAGGTGGGGTTAAAATCGTGGGATATTGGCTCCTTTTTCTGACTTTTAGAAGTAGAGGTGATTGGGAGTGTTTGACAGAGTAGCCATTCTGTGGAAAATTTGGAACTGAGTTGGAATGTGCTTGCTCTAGTTAATATGCTGTCAGGTAAGATTTATCAGGGTCGCAATATATTTTTTTTTCCCTAGTCAAAATGAGAATCAGATGAATTTGATTCAGATGAAACAGGGACTCAGATACTATATAGGCTCAGGAATTCCAAGAGGTGTACCTATTGATGGAGTTTTATGAAAATTCACCCAGGTTTCTCTGAAATTACAGGTTTGGGGTTTTTTTTAAGAGAAATTTTGATTTTTTTTTAATTACTTATTTTGAAAAATACAGCTATCTAATTTCCCACTGAGTTTTGGGTGCACTCAATGGTCCTATTCCTGTCTCCAGTCAACATTTCCCAGAACCATTGAGGTCTGTGGGCTTCAGCCAAACAACGCTATCTGTCCTCAAAGAAATTCAACCACCATTTTCATTAGGATCAATTGGAAATATGCCTGTGTATTCGATCAATGGCAAGACTACCATTGATGGCGGTGGGGCTAGATTTTGCCCTCCATAGACGAAGCCCGGGGATGTACAGTCTGCAGGATCTGTTTGCAATGAAGTCGATGGGAGCTTTGCCTCAGTACAGCCCAGTATTGATTCACTGGATGGCAAAATCATCAGATCAAATGTCTCTGCTCCCCATAAATTATCCAAAGCAGAGAAATAAATGACCTCTCTGGTAATTATGGGAAACTTACAACACATTTTCTTAAAATTGGGTTCCCTTGGGATAGGCTTTGAGGAGAACTATATGTGAGTTGCCCTTTGAATAAAGAGGGGGAGATTTTTCCTGTGGTGCTCAGCAAGCAAGTAAGAAAAAATACAGAAAGAGAGACCAATAAAAATGTTTATAATTAGTGTGCTTAACAGGGCTTAGAAGACTAACTTCCTCAGGGGAAAAAGCTCTTCTTTTTCCCTCCCTTCCTTGCTAATTACATACAGAGCATTTCCTATTTCCTTTTTCCTCCTATATTTTGAAAATAATTAGGAAGACAAATTTCAAAATTAGAAGGCTTTTTATGGGCAGACTAATCCTGGAAGGAGACTAAATGATTGAAATTTGTGAGGGGACTATATAAGTCATCAAGCATGCCTCATTTCTCTCAACAAAGCAGAGCCAAGAAAGAAGAGCGCTGGACTCGGATCTTGCATTAAGTGATATATTAGAAATATACTTTTTTTTTTAAACAAAACAAAAAAAAATTGTAATAACTCCCATTTTACAGCTGCTGATCTGACTGTTGCAGAGAATTGGAATAATTTCTGCCAACACTCACTGCCTGGTTTGTTTTGGGCGAGTCACACCTATAACAAGTGTTTTGGGGCTTGTGTGTAACCTGCTGGCTCTTGTTAAACTGTGTTTCAGCCTTTGATGTATGTGAAACAATATTGCCAGTCCCCCTTACCACACAAATCATAAGCCTGACTAATAAAAATACAAAGATTGTGTATATAATAATGAGCTCCCAAAGGGTGGAAAGAAGGCTCTTTCACACTGAGCTGCACACAGGCACGTATTAATGCAGTTTGATTTGATCACTGGAAAATTGTGTCCTGTAATTACTAAGCAAACATGAGGTGGAATGACAGGGAAATGCAATGAAATGGGGCTTTGAGGTGAAAGATGAATTTTTAGAAAGTGCAGTTGGGAAGGAACACATAAGAATCGTGTGCAACTGCCTTGAAATACAAGGGACCCATTGATTTGAAAATGAATTATGTGCTCACTTAGTGCTGCAGGACCTCCATGGGGCAGTATAGACCAAGAGTTATCGTGAAAGAACTGGATTTTGGGCATCTGGGTTCTCATATAGTAGACACCACTTTTGGAAAACATGAGCTTTTCTGAATGGCTCCCCTTTGGCATTCAAACTTAATTTTTTTTTAATTTAATTTTATTTTATTTTAAATTTGTATTCTATTCAAACTTTAATAATCTATTTCCTGGATAATAATAACACTGTCTCTCTTTTTTGGATGTTATGACAGCTTGCAAACTAAACTGATCCTTCAGTATATTCACAAATAATAAGACCTAATCTCCCACATAATGATGTCAATTGTTAGATACTAATTTACGGTGTTATTAATCATTAGCGTTTGGAAATAGGGAAATGCATTTCCACTGTGGAGAACTGCTCGCCCAAAATCATTCCACATGCTAGATGTCAGACTCCAGTAGAACTTGGCTTCCCAGACCAGGACTTTTGCATCTACAATGTACTACTCAAGTGCAATACACATCTTTTCTTCAGAAAGCTGCGCAAATTTGAATTATTCTGCAGACTTCCTTGGTGATAAAAATAAACTCCAGCCAACCTTGTAGATTGTGCGTAGAGTGAGTAAGAAATGGAATGATGTATTCAAATGCCAGCAAATCTTACATTTCCTGCTTTCCCTGACAGCTATACAGCAAGATGTAAGGACAGAGTGGCAAAGTTGATGCTTTCAGCCTTGTTTCATTTCCTGAATTTGAATGCTTTAATATGGCAATAGACGCAGTTGGGCAGTGTTATTAAAAAGAGCTTAATGCAAGGGCAGTGCATTGGCAGCATGCGTACTGATGATAAAAGAGGGTGATCGCTGATCACCTTATCCATTCAAACCCCACTCTGAAGGCCAAATTTATCTGCTGGCATGCAGGTTCCCAAAGTAAACCATGAACATGGAGAGCAGTGTGCTCCTAGCAGTGCTTGGGAACTTGCTATGGCTGTTACTCTTGGATTAGCATCCTGACTCATCTTCTCCCCATCTTCAGTATATGGTAATTGCTTATGTTCAGAGCATTCAAGTGGTAGCCTGGCACAAGCTGCAAAATCTTAAGAAGAGGCAGAGTTGCAGTAAAGCTTCTTGAGAAGAGAATCAAACAATTAATTTTCATCAAATAATAAAATAGCAGAAAAATTAAATATGTGGGTATCCTAATAATGATGATGTGGACTGGTGCTGCCTTTATTATTCTCCTTTGTGTTCTCGCTTGAAACATTTATCATCGCTGAACTAGATGATTATTCTCTTTTAATTACTTCATATGGAATAATTAAATAAAATGAAGACAATAATCTTTTATAGATGGTTATGAAGAGGAACACATTTTTTTCAGGGAAGTGAATACAGATTCTTTTCCCTCCCCTTTACCTCCCAAGATTGTAGAAATGTAATGTATTCAGTGCTCCAGCATAAATAGAGCTCCTGAATGCTCTGAATTATTTATTTTTAATAGTTAACCATCATTTAAAAGCCTCACCTGGATGACCTATGATTGAAGATCGAGCCTCATTGAGCACAGCGTTTTGTTCTGATGACACGTTTCCAGACAATTTCCTGTGTGCTATATGAGGAGCTGAAAATGCTGCAAGCTGCTCCTATTTAAAAGGACCATACAACCCTGACGAGACTTCCCAGGCACCCAAGATGTTGGGCTGTCCCTCTCCGTAGGAGGCTGTATGCTGCACCATGTTGAGGACACAGGGCAAGAATACAAGAACCCAGACTGCTTTAAAGTTGCCCTTGATGAGATGGCACTTTCCACTTCAGGAGCACTTCGTAGCTTCCTCCCTTCTCCGTAGCTGCAGGTCAGGCTCCAAGTCTCCATGAGGGTACCAGTCAGAGAGAACAAGACACTTGGATGATAATATTCAAGACCTGAGTATGGAGAAGCAGGAGCATGAAGCTGGCTGTCACCTCAGCTCTCCCTCACCAACAAGAGGTGAAAACCATTTTTGGTTGTATACTATTACTTTTTTTTCCAGCTAAATTCCCTTGCACAGGCAGCGATCTATCAGATTAGGAATAGGGGGATGTGACCTATGAGCGGATGAGATACAAACGCATTCATGTTTCATATCCTTAGAGAAAAATTCTATGGAATAAATTGAAATCAAGTTGAGTCTTTAAAATAATGACATGTAATCTAGTCCACGTCACAGGATGAAGCTTGTGGCAACATGTAGGGCAGGGAGAAGAAAATGTTTGAGAGAACAGTAAGAGTGGAACTCATTCCTCTACCCTGCAGATATTTGAGCATGTTTCTACTTATAGTCAATGAAGAAAAATCAGTATTTCAAAGGAGGGGGGACACATTTCACCACCTGACATAGGACATATGAATCATCGTCCTGTGCTTGTGATCTGCTTACAGCTGAGCCTACATCTTACAAGCATCCTTGCAAGAGGTGATTGTGAGGTTGTCAGCAGACAGATGGCTTGAGAATGGTAACCTATATTTCACACTACACAGCTCTGAACAACCACCAGTGTTTTTTCCTCTTTGTTCCTGCTGAATTGCCAGAAAGGAGCAGAATAGCTGGACCTCCTGCTGACTACGGTGGACCAAATTTTTTTGCAATAAACTCTCCGAGTGCCCTGTTGAGCAGAACTTAACAGCTTCCCTGAAGCTGCTTGTTCCAACCAGCAATGGGAAGGACCTACAAGGAGCTGTGGTTTCTCTCAACCTTTTAGCAGCCTTTTCTTCTATGCAATCACAATCCCAAATGCAGTCTTGGTATTAATGGAACTTAAACAAGCAAGTTATAGATGGGAATTTTTTGAGAGGAAAGATGATCCTCTGGGTAAGGTGCTTTTGACTTAGAGTTATTCCTAAGAGTAAGAGAGTTTCTGAATCTGGAAAAGCAATCATTATTAATAACACAGTTCTTACAATACTTTCCTTTTCATGATTTGTTTACCCATCACCATTGTTTGACCATAAATACACCCATTTTACAGCTTAATGAAAAGAACTCTTTTATGGTTTAAGCTGAAGAGATCTGGGAAATGTTTTTTTTTTTTTCTTTTTTTTTTTTTTTTTTTTGAGGGGCCTGTGCTATCAAATGTCTAATCTGGGCTGTGTCAACCTGCACATCTGAACACACAGTCACTGAAGTTCAGACTCAATGTTGCTGTTTCTTAAAGGAGTTAATGGCCGCACAGAAACATTTAACCCACCAATGTTTTCCCCCCAGCCATCTGCCTTAATTCCAAGACAACACTGTTGCCCTGTGGTCTGAGCCCTGGCTCATTCTCAGTCCGGTGGAACAGCAAAATCTCTTAGAAAATTCGATTCTCACGGGGCTTCCAACGTCATCATCTACTGCAGGAAAAGACCATCATTTTGACTGTGCTTTACAGATGTCAAATACTTCATGGGACTCAGTTCTAGCTTTAGGCTCAGTGTCAAAAATAATACAAAAAACTGGCTGTAATTACCTCCTGGAGTTAGCTTTGCAATAAATTAAAACAAAATACTAAAAAAAAAAAAAAAAAAAAAAAAAAAAAA
>JANVCC010010235.1:1448901-1492042 GCA_025345505.1 Todiramphus chloris collaris
AAATCCACACCATATTTTAAAGGAATTTTGGCTTTCTGCCCAGATATATATTTTTTCACTCCTCACCTGGAAACTTAAAGAAGGGAACAATTAATGAAAATCATTTTCTAGAAAAGACATGGTTTGCTGATCATGTTTGTTTTCATATCTTAAAGTAGCCTGCTGTTTTTTAACATAGCTTCAATTCATAAGAAAACCCCAAGACAGATTAAAACATATATCAGGTGAGAAAAGATATAAAATTATTTTTGACCCCATATTATGGACTATCCTCCTGCATGCCTCATTTTTTCCTTGCTGTCCACGGTAGTAGTTTAGTGTTTTTATAGTATGAACCATTATAAATAAAGGAGTGTACATTTTTATGGATGAAATACCCTTCTTGCAGCCATTGTCAGAGATTGTTAGTAAATTGCAAATTAAAAGCTGGCTTCTGGCATAGTAAAATAATCTGGTTTGTTTCCCTTGCCCAGCATACTATCAGTTTTAGTCTTGCACCTTTTTCCTTCTCGGGTGCAACAGAAAAAAAAAAAAAGAAAAAAAAATGTCTGAGGATAGCAGACTGTGTGGGATTTGGTACCTTATCAGAAGTTCCACATAGGAGCCCAGATGTCTTGCCTCAGTTTTCAAATGGGAAAAAAACCCAGGGCTTTGGGAAATAGCAGGCTTTTGGGAAACATATGACTACATTCAGGTGTTTATCCAACACAAAGCCTGAATTTCCAGGCTATAGCAGGTAGAGTTGTCAATCCACTCCTGAGGCTGGACTTCTGTCTACTGATGGAGATTTGACTGTGCAATTCGCCCAACCAATGTAAATGTCAATGTTGGTTTTTAAATCACCCATTTCCAAAGGCAATCTTATTTATCCTTGATTCATGCTTCTCTATCCTGTTTTACCATCCTGGGTACACAGTATTTGAGAGGACTCTGTTACTCAAACATTTGCCATGGGAGCATGTGTCCATAGCTGGGAGTAGGTGTCCATCTTGGAAAGTGAATCTGCAGCTCTGTCTTCTACAAATAGACCCTATTGCCCTTCAAATGTGATCTTTCCCTGTAGGATGGACTTTTTCCCCTCTCTGATGCCCAACTGGCTACAATCCATGGGTTTGGATCTCTCCTGGCTTTCTTGTTTCCTGGACTTTAGCTTGATTCTGGACCGCAAATCTCATCTAGATGTTAAATTTGGTCAAATCTTTGCTCTTTCTGGGTTTTTCTGCCTGGTTTTAAGTATAATTTATCAGGTGTCTTAGGATAAATTCAGTCAAGCTCCTGTGAAACCTCTCTGCATTTGTGTTATGTATGTATATACCAACACACACACCCAAAAGTAGTTTGCATGACCTTTCCTTTCAATGCAAAATGAGACCCTAACTTCAAGCCAGAGTATCTGTGTCAGATCAGTCAGTCCCTGTTACAAAATTACCATTTGAAACTCAAGATAGCAGCTCTTCAGAGTAAATAATGAATTAATTGTTCTATCTTTATCCTTAGGAAGAGAAAGTGCTAGTCTCTAAGTCAAAGACCTTGGATCCCCTAATACAAATACTAGTGTTTTTTAAGTTCAATCTGTATAAGACAACAGTGTGCAAAATACATCAAATTTTACCAATTTTTTCATTTGTCAGCGTGAAAAAGTAACTCTTTGTGCGAGAAATAATTGCTGCCAGAAACTCACTTTATGGAAGTGATCAAAATGAGTAATTCTTTGAGTCTAATGGTTTTGCTGCAAGAGGGAAGCAAAATGAGCCAAGAAAGAAGCATGTAAAGAGTTTTCCAAGGATTTAAGGTCAAATAAGACACCATCTTTCAGAAGTCTAATGAATGACAAGTAGGAAATCAAGACTTTCAGACACAGGAAAAAGTCACACTTTTACTGTAAGTGAGGATGCTTAAAAGAGAGTGTCGTGATGGAAGTGAACCAATATTTTTTAATGCATACAGCAGAGCCATTTTGTTACTCCAACACAGAGAAACCTGTGTAAAGTCAGCATAATTATTGGCGAAATGAAGACAATAATTGTGAATTTTTTCCATATCTTTTTTTTTTTTCTCCACATCTTTTCCAACATTAAACTTATTTTTAAAATTATCTTTGAAGGCTTTTAAATGGTGAAGTAAATGAAGGCATATTTTACAACGTCGGTTGTTGGAGTGTGACTGCAGAGCCAGGTATGTTTAATCACAATGTCCCATAGACTCCTGCTGTCCTTTCGTTACACTGACAACCCCAGCCCAGCAGCTTGTCTCCTATAGGCCAGTAGCTTGTTCACAAAAGGGGATGTGGAATGCCTACCCATCCCATCATTCCTAAAGCATGACCTGAGACAAGAAAAGAGTTCACGTTTTGTGCAGCCAAAAAAGGAGAGTAGAGGAAGGAGGGGAGCACAGTGGTGAGATCTGCATTGTCTCATTGCTGGGGCATTGTTCATGACATTTAGGTGAAAAGGGGTGGGTTTGGCCACCTGATGCTTGTCCAGTGTATGATTTGAGCTTGTCACGTCCACCTTTTTCTTCCGTGTTTCCTGTTCAGATTGATTACTGGTCAGGACTGACAGTATCTAATTATTTACATGGTCACTGATACAGCATGCAGTCAGCCTTGACAAGGACATCCTCGGTCGTGAAGGCAATACATTTTTTGGGCATTGAGTGTAATCAGCCAGCTGTGCTAAAGAAGTGATGCACCACAGTGCATTTTCCAAAGTCAGAGTCTTGTGATACTCTCATAACAAGTGACATGCTGTTTTCATGTAGTCAGGTATGATCACCTGAGGAGAAAGGATTATAAATGAAGTCCATCACTAAGGAGAGAAACTGGTGTCTGGGTCAAAAGGAAATGATACCAGACACAATATTGTGTCTCTGAGATCACAAACACAGTGAATCAGAAAATGGAAAGCTACTGAGAAACAAAAGGTCTTTGAGAGAAGAGAGGTGGAATTCAGCATTTTTTGGGCAAAGAAATAATCTCTTAACACAACCTGATTGTCCAGTCAGTGGAAGGTATATTGATCAGTTTGCTCATGGACTTCTGATATGAAACCTACAGAACTTCTCCTGACTCTGCCTTCCTCAAATTTTATGTCTCCTATAACCCCAGTAAATCCAATGAACTTATATCACAGTAAAGATATATCTGTAGTAAATTTTACTCAGTCTAATAACTCTGTCACTAAACTTACAAACTCTTAATTTATGGATTCTGCTTTCTTGACCGATGTAGATGTGTGGCTTAACTAACCTCACAGTGTCACAAAAATCTCACTATCAGCCATTCGGCCATTGCTACAATCTCGTACCAAATGTTTGTGGCAAAAGTCAGGAAATTCAAATGAAAATAATAGTAACACGTAAGAATGCATGTTTAAAAACAACATGGTAAAAATATTCAGTAAAAGTCAAAGAAGAACAGCTGTCACAGCTTTTGTATCTGCACTTGTCACCACTCCTTTTTTACTCCTTTTCCCCTTAGGGACAAGGACACCTTCTGAATCTGCAGAATCCAAACAACACGTGACAAGAAATTCCAGCCTACCAGCATGGAGAGAGAAATGCGTTCATTTCCATTTCTAAAAAAAATTATAACACTCAGGGTCTTTACAGGGGTGGATTTAAAGGAGACAGGTCAAAAGGTCTGAGCTTTCTCCTCCAGCACTGCCTTACGTGGCCTGCACACTTGTACCTCACCAGAGGTGGCTGTGCACTGCTTTGCAGCATTTCCTAGACAAGCCATCAGCATCACAGAAATACGTGCTTCTGTGTTGTCTCGGGTTTTTAAAGGTTATACGTCTAGAAATAGCATTTTCTCACTTTCCTTTACTGGATTACCTTTGAGAGTCACTTGAACATGTACTACCAAATAAATTATTCACTTTTGCAGCTGTGGATGTTAATGGTGCTTTACTCTTGAAGATCTCAGCTCCTCACACAAGGTAATTTCGTCTCTTGATGGCTGAAATGCCTTTTGTCTAGGCCAGCTTAATAGGATCAGCTCAAAAATATTGAGGACAAAAGTAATGGTTTGAGATACACAGAAGGGAAGACTAAGTGACCAAATAATACTGATTGGATATAAGATCCACAAAACTAACAGAACAAAACAGATAACGTTATTTTGCCCGTTAGAAAAGTTCTGTCTATTCGCCCGTGAAAATGTATTCCTGCCTGACACAGTACTCCTTTTCCTGCATAGCTCAAATTTGGTTGGCACTAATCAGGCTTTTATGGTGGACTATTTGAAGGCAAATGAAGTTTAAAGGTCCTGTAATGTCTTGTTTCAGGATAGATCTTTATGACTGGAAGAATAAATTATCCTGATTATCCCCACATACATGCTGCACGTTTATCATGACTGTTTAACATGTCTGAAGAGATTTCACATTGAAGATGTGTTGCAGCTTCTCTTTTTCATCTCAAAGAGAAACAATTACAGTATGCTCAGGTTCCTGACATCCAATTACTTTTGCTTTGCTTTGCCCCCATGATTTTCTGATAACATGGGCTGGAGAAGATCAAGGTGAAATATAGGGAGTTGATTTTTAACCAAGCATTTAGGATTTTCATAGCAATGACCTATCTAATTCCTGAACTAACACAGGGCACAGAGATAACAAAACCCAGGCAAGAGTCTCGCTTGGGACAAGAAAGAAGAATATGAAACAACAGATGAAATCACTGATACATTAAGAATCAAAGGTAATGTTGGAGGCTAACACTGTTAGAGGAGGAGAAATTAGACCATTCTCTCCACTCAATCTTTGGTGGATTCACTGGCTTTGTTGGATATCTCCTCTACTGCAGAGATGCAACAGTGAGACATGAGTAGACCTTGTAGTTGTCTTTTCTCTCACACGCTCATGTCCTCTCACAGCAAGAAGGCACATTTCCAACACAGCCCCACTGGTGAGCATGTGCATCTTTTGGAAATCTAGCTAGCATCACAGAGAAGTACTATTGAGCAAGATTCATTTGAACATCCTCCTTCCTAACTCAGGAAAAGGAGCTCCTGGGCTCCCATCCTATTGGCCACTACATGACCACCTGCCCCATTAGACTGGAGAGACTGAATACATGAGCCATTGCCCCCTGAGTTTTTGTGCTACCTATGTACTGGGAGAACCTGTCCAGGACAGCCAGCTTCAACCTGAACCATGCATCTTCAGGCAGTGCTGCATGACTGTCTGAAAGTATCTGACACAACACCATCAGTCCTGGCTTGGATAGGACTACTAGAGGCAGCATGTGTGCATCTGTAAGTGAAGGATTTTGATTCGCCCTGAAAATGTTAAGTTTTCTCACTTGGTTTCAGATCCATCCTCAAATCTAATGCTCCACAGCATTGAATTCCATGGGCAGACTGCTCTGTAGAGTATTTCCTTTATTTGTTTTAAATTTACCTACCATTTATTTTAACGTATGAGCCCCAGTTCTCATATTACTGTGGAGTGTAAAGAGAAGGAATGATCAGCTTTTCTTGTACCATTCATCATCTTAAATAGGCCAATTAAGCCTGTGTAATTATCCTTCTTTCCAAGTTAAATAATCCAAATCTTTGCAGTTTCTCATATGGAAAGTCCATCATGCCTCTAAACCATTGAAAATTATATGGTACTAATTTAAAACATGGCCACTTGAAACATGTGTATCTATGTCTATTTCTACTGACACCATAGTTGTCAGCTAATTAAACATGTGCAACACAGAAAACACACCTCCAGCATTTTGTTCCCACATCCACTAAGTAAGGGGCACTGAGTTGCAGGGTGTAATGGCAATTTGTATGTGCTGAAGATGGTCTGGCACCTTCCAGGGGACTAGAAGCCACACAAGCTTACAAAATTGTTGAATATGTTTTATTGCCTGACCTCTAGAAACAGAGATCCCTCTGGCTATGTCCATCTCGCTGATGCAGCCGCAGATAGAGGAAACTTCAGTTATTACTGAAGTCCAAATAATGTCTCGGGTCTCCAGCTGAGATCAAGGCTCCATTGTGCTCGCAATGGCATAAGGCGCGTACTTACAGACAGTCCCTGCCCTAAAGGGCTTATAGACTAAATAAGAGAGACAGATAAAGGACGGGAGAGAAAATAAATGTGGAGTGACTCGTGCAGCTGCTGGGACAGCTGCTCTCGGAGGCAGCCAGGAACAGGACCCAGTTTGGAGGGGCACAGGCCAGCACGTTAGCTACTGGTCTGACCTGCTTCACATTTCCTTGAGGAAAACAACATTTTAACCACTACATCTTGAAGGCACCTGATCAGAGAGAGCCTGGGGGACAAAGAGGTTAAAACGCAAGCAGTTACTTGGTAGGTTGGTACCTTGCGTTGTGTCTGCTGCTGTTGTGGACAGAGCAAGCACAATAGCTTTAGAGAAGACCTGATGTGGGAAAGGGCACACTTTAAAAAACAAGATGTCTCTTGCGGTCGCAGGCCATCAATTTATGTTAAACAATCAGAATGAATGCAGGTCACACAAAAGCTTTGGGAAACATCTGAGCAAATGAGAATTATTAGCTCATTTAGCACCAAGATTAAAAGAGGTCTTTGAACCAAAATGTTAGGAATGTTTAAATTTGGAACCAGATTTTTGTGTGTATTTGCACTCCAACGCGGGGAGCTCTCTGGTCCTGTGCGTTGTGTTCGGTACCACAGCATCTCACAGTCCATATGCAATGTTGACTAATAAATGAAATATATTGAAGTCTGTAAAAGAGGATCTCTTTCTGGCAGGAACATATACAGCTTCACTTTCTGTAGTCTTTCCTTGGCAGACTCATGTCTCTGCTAAGAGCTGGTGAAAGCTGTCTGTGAGTTTGTGGCCTTGCCCACATTGAATACCCGGGCAGAAATGCACATTTGCCAGTTTGAGATGTGCCTCCCATGAAGTTTTATAAGCAGTAGTAAAATCCTACTCTTATTCAGGCTGCTAGATTTGATGAGATCTACTTATGAATGTATTGAACATCCATATAAGGAGTGTTTTACTTGCTTTTCCTACCACGGAGTGCCAACTCAGAATTTAAGACAGCCCAGCTCCCTGGTGTCCTAGGAAGACCTCCTGAAGTGTGGATCCCTGCTGGGCTGGCAAGACCTCTGAGGGTGCTTCCTAGGATTACCTGATGCTTTGCAGTCACTCTTCATTTGAGGTATTTTTTCCTGGCTGACTGAAATTCCGAGGGACAGTGAAGTGCAAGAGCTGTAGGGTTTGCTGTGATCTCTGCAGAAGATTCCCTCTTCTAAGACTCTTTTTCCACCCTCTTGCTTGCAGCTACTTCAAGAGACAGACTTCTCCCTCCCATCCTCTTTGAGATGGAAATGACCGATTCAGCTCACACTTGATTCTTTTTTTCGATAGGCAGTATGCTTTTCAGCTTGTGCGCACTACCTGGGTCTCTGCTATGTGCTCTCCACCCCAACCAAACCTGATAGTCTCATAGCTTTAGCATTAGCCACTTCATTGCCAGTGGCACAGGAAGAACATCTTCCACTTATAACAGCTCTTACTTGCAAGCAGGTACACAGCTCATTAAGGCAGTGTATCCACAATAACATGCATGTAAGATTTTACACTACTTCCTGCCTATAGGTAGACATGTATTAGATTTGAGTCCCCATTTTCCTCAGGACTGTGTTACAAATGTCCTGCTACAACCTTTGATTTTCTCTGTGTATTTCTCTCTTCCTCTTTAAATCATAGCTGAATCTCTTACAAACCTTATTTTCTCAGTCTGGACAAAATCTCTGTAGAATAAGCCCTGGGAAGAAGGGATGAACAATTTACAGAGGTATCTCTGACATAATCACATGGTTTTTGGGATGCTCTCAAATTATGGAATCATAGAATTGCCTAGACTGGAAAAAAACTTTTAAGATCATTGAATGCAATGATTAACCAAGTGCACCAGTGAATGACGTCCTTCTGCACCACATCTAGGCAGCTTTTAAATCCCTTCAGAGATGGACACTCCACCACTGTCCTGGACAGCCTGTTCCAATAATTAACAACCCTCTTGGTGATGAAATTTTTCACAATATCCAACCTAAACCTCCCCTGGTGCAATGTGAGGCCACTTTCTCTTAGCCTATTGCATGTATGTCTTCTTTCACCTCAGATTTGATGCAATGACCTGGGTGCACTAGAACCCATGTTTATTGTGTCTCGCCACTGGTGTACCTCTAGAGTCACAGGAGACTAAAGGATGCTTCTCAAAGGTCCATCTTAGATCTCATCCACGCTCCAGAGGAACCGTATTATCCTACCCTTGTTATCTCGTAAGCAAACCAAGAGTGGCACGCTCCTGATGCAGAAGCCTACGCTTAGTAGCTGAAGTTGGATGAAACAATGCCAGTCTTGGAAAGGATCCGACTGCAGTGGGTTTGTTCCACTGCTGCTATACTACAGGGCCCTCTCATAGCAGAGACAATGTGAAAGCCCTCAGAAGCTAGTATCCTGCCAACGTAGTTGTGAAAACCTCATCGAACAACATAGCTGTGTCTACAGTAGAATTTTATTGGCAAAGATACTTTGGCTGGGTACATCTGATTTTTTTTTTCATGCTCTTAGACAAAGAAGCTATGCCAGCAACATCTCACTGCATAGACTTCACTGCAAGTAGCCCATCATAAATGCACTTACAGAGGCACACAGAATGGTCATTAAAAAAGATGTTCCCCAGTTCTCTGCTAAGTTCTTGTTGGCTGCAGATATGTAGCAAAGTTAAAAATAAATAAATGAACCAATCTGCCAGCCACTTAATGTGAGTCAACAGCTGTCTCTTTGTGCTAGTAGGAACTCCAATCAGAGGTCATGATGTAAATTAATTTTAACAGCACCCAGTGTTCTCTCTGATGAATATGATTCTTTTGGGTCAATCCTAGGTCACATAAGAGTGAAGAGAAAGTGCTTTCACTAACTTCTTTTCTTGGGATCAACTCACTCCAGAGATATTCCTTGCCAGAATTATGTGACTGCTTCACAGAACAAGATACTTTCCCTGGGTTAATCATTTAAAGATTTAATTCTCAGCTTATAAAAATAGTTCACACCGTAACAGAGAGCATTTTCAGGGTTTATCCTCTTCCTCTTTTTAAACTGATTTTCAATTCACTGTTACTCAATGTCGCTTCTGCTATTCATGGAGCACAGCCAAGTGAAACTGGGACTGGTTATGCTGCTGATTTACACTATAGAACCATTATTAGCTGAGTTCTGCATTGACATTCCAGGCATTCCAGTGTGCAGCTCGTCTCCTGTGTATTTATTCATTCAAAATAATGACAGGGTCAGTGAAAGACGTTGAAGTGACAGCCCTGTGGAGTGAAGAGGTCCTTCACTAAGACGTGGAATAGGAATGGCAGAGCCAATGTGCAACATCCCCTCCCCACACGTCCTGCACCCTCCTTGGTCCAAATCTGATGGCTGCTTCCACCTTGCAGAGTGAAAGTACAAGGCAGAGCACTACAGGGCTGTCATGTTTTAGGGCTGGGCCAGGCACTAGACAAATGACAGATGCTCTCTGTTAACCCCCAACCCTCCCCAAAGGGGAAGAGAATTGAATGACAGAGAAAGACTTATGGATTGGGAAAGAAAACTACAATATATATTTAATGAAAATATTAACAATAAGATGGAATATATACAAATATATACAAAACCAGTATCAAGCCAAACACCCCTTATGGCAATTACATCACTGTCACCACTGATACTGTGGAGCAGGCACTGGGGAAGTCCCAGACTGGACTCAGTGGCAGAAGGGAACCAGATTCAGGAGCTGGATTCTGGAACTGGATTCAGGTTCGGGATTGAAAGCAGAACAGACAGAGTCCTCCTCCAATGTCAGACATTGAAGAAAGGGCTTGACCCTCGTGACCCCTCAGCTTTACACTGAACATGACGTACATGGGCTGGAATCCCTGGCTGGTCAGTTTGGGGTCACCTGTCCTGGCTGCTCCTCCCCACAGGTGCCACCTTTTACTTTCTGCAGCCCCAACGTGGTGCAGAAGATCCATCAATGACATAGGTGTGCACAGGAGCATCATCCAGAGCCTCTCTGCACACCCCAACCCTTGGCAGTGACTCCAAACACGGAGCGTCATCGCTGCTGGGACCAGGCACTGGCTGGGAAGATCTGCTGCTAACTTCAGACAGGGCAGTGGCTTAGAAGAGACCGAGCTGAGAAGTGACAGCACTGGACAGGGTTAGCTCTGGTCTAGCTCAAACCAGGACAAAGGCCTAGGCATGCTTCTGGTGAGATGTGCAACAGTGGTGCCATTTCTACTCTCTCTGTCGTTGGTCTTTCATCACTCTTAGGATAAATTGTTCCCTGACACAACTGCACTCATCAGATGGCCCTACGACTTACATCACACGAGAAAACCCTTCAACTTTCAAACAATTTAGGTGTCTAGGGTTATTTTTCAGGACTGACCTCATCATGTGATTTACAGCTCCAGGTTACCATTAGGATAGATATGAGGTTTTTAAACAGTGCAGCTATTTGGCCCAGCACCCAGAGCACACTGATCACTCTTTTAATCCTTTCCCTCCTTTTGTTTTGTAACAAGGATGCATCATGATAGATCATTGACAATATGAAAACATGTGTTCTTGGAGACAAGGGGGTGTAGCAGGGAGGCAATTAAAGTGTTCCATTGTTCTAAGTGCTGTGCAAACACTGAAACAATGGTCTCTGGTGTGGGGATCTCACCACTGAGATGCTGCAGACAATAGGAACCATTCACACCACCTAGTATAGACTATTTGGTGTATCCATTTTTGATGTGAGTCATAGCCCAGGTTTTCTGTATAGGCCAAGAAATAGATGCTTCCAAGGAGTGACTCAGAGCACCTAAGTTAGATGGCAAAAGAGTCATATGGTTTTAATATCCCCAGTCAGTACAAGGAATAGAGTGAGGGAGAAAAAACACCTTTTTCCCAATGGACCACTCTCCCTTAGCTTCCTTCTTTGCAAGGCAATTCACAGTGTCCAAGTCGAGCTCTCCCTCCTCCTGATGGAAACCATTTCTCTCTCTTTACTGACAAGAGAGGGAGGAGTCTGGGGATAGCAAGTTCATTAGGCTAAAATAACCTCTCATAACATCCTTGTAGCTAGCAGGAAACGCAGCATGCAGCTGCCTAATGTTGTCAGGTTGCCCACTAAATTTATTAATGGATATAAATTGGCCAAAAAATTGGGGAAGAGGCAGGAGAATCCGTTTACAGGAAAACAAACATCTTTCCACATCTCAGCCAAAATCACTCAAGAAAAATAATGAAAAACATGCAGCATTTCAATACATTTTGACATCTCCCCTCAGACAACTCTGTGATTTACTTTTAAAGCAGGACGCTTGCAAAGTCCCAGCCACCACAGTGCTGCACTGTTTAACCATGAAGCTGGTCTGTGTCCTTGGTCTGGCTGCAGGGCAGGTGACCATGAAGAGGGTTTCCCAAGCTATGTGCTGAGTCCTTGTTGCCCCAGGTAAGACACCTTCAAGGAAGGAGGTTCCTCTTGCCTACAATACTTAGAAGAAGCCACTGGGACTTAGGTTTGCTGGAACCACCTCCCAGCATTCAAGGGCAGCTTGTGTATCACAACTGGTTTTTCTTCTACACCATCAATAACACTGGTCTAACGACATCTACTTATTTCCTATCAGCTTTAGTCAACCGATGCTTTCAAAGCACTCAGAGGCCCTCAGATTAAACGTGCTAATGGAAGAGCAAAGTGTTATAAAAGCACAGGGTGCCACCCGTGCCACGCGCTTCCCCTCCCTCCCCCTGCGAGCTGCCGTGCGTGGATGCTGCTCCACCATGACCTTCTACGGCGGTGCTGTGGCAGCCCCTTTCTTCACGGGGGCATTTGGGCTGACAATGAGAAGCTCCTTTTCCCACATAATTGAAAGGAATTTCTGATTATGCACAGGGATGTCAGCAGTGCGAGGAGCTTGGACGCCTTCCAGCCGCAGCCGGATCCAATGACAGTGCTGCGATTTCTCCTTTTTTGGCACTCTACTTGTGAACTTTCTGCTCCCTTCTGGGAGTGATTTCTCGAGATAATACGCTGCTGCTCCAGCTTCTCTCTGATGGCCTAGATTTATAGCTTCTGCAAGGCATGAGAGGGGAAGGGGTGTGGGAGAGTCAGGGAGGATGAAAGCAGAGAGGGAAATTATTTTTTTGGTTGGGGTTTTTTTATTATTTTGGTCCCACTCTGCTACGGTGACTGTCTGCAGGCTTTGCACAAAAATAGTCTGTCATTTCCATCTCTGTAATGCTCTTTACTGCCTGCAGTGAAAGGTTGAAAGTACACACGTGTTTTTCTAGCCTCTCTTTAGTCCAGCCCCTGTGAATATGTGGTACGAAGAGAGCACTACATTTATCTCTGACCTTTTCACCATCTCTTGCATCTGTTAACTGAAAAGAAAGGAAGATGTCCCCAGCCTCCTCTCCCACAGAGCAGACGATAATGGTGACTTGATTTACTTTATATCTATCAGTCCCAACTTGCCTCAAATCTTTCCAAATGTCTAATTTATCTAAAGCCTTCACTGCTCTAGCTACACTGGGGAAAAACAAAACAACTGCCCCAAAAAACCCCAGACACTGATTTTCAGGGGAAATATTTAAAAATTCCAGATGCTGTGCTTAGAAATTTAGTAACACCATAATTAACTAGGACAAAAATTTCTCTCTCTGGATGTGCTAAATAGCTGAATATCCTCTTCCCCCAGTGACTTCAGACTACTGAAGATGTTTGTGTAACTTCAGAACTGCATTATCCAAGTACTTCAACGGCACTGCCACCCCTGTTTTATATGAGGAATGGGGATCAGAGGCACAGAACTTAGTTAAGGCAGGCCAGGTGAGTTACATTTGAATATACCTGTTCCTCCCTACTGCTTATAAACATAGGTCACTGAATTTTTTATTTTTTTTTTACAGGATTACATCCATAATCCTGTATAACTGCAATCAGCTGAGATGAATACCACCCTCTGAGACTCAGCGAGGTCACACAGGAAGCATAGAGCACAGCAGTAAAATGAGTCTTTGTGTTTTACAAATGACCTGGTGAATAATACGTGCACCCCTTTATAAGGTGTTGGTTCCTGAAATGTTCAGAGGGAGTGCTGAGCAGCTCCTGGCATTGGTCTTGGACTGTGCTTCAGCTTTGATGTCTTCCTGGCTGCCAGGGGCACACCAAGGTAACTCTGTGGTGTTCACTGGCTTTAGCTACTGGTGTGGTTCAGTTCTTTAGGTTGCATCTAGAAAGAGAAATAGTGCTGACAAATCTGCCTGTGCTCAGCTGCACATTTCTTATCTTCTTGGATAGTCAAATTACCAGTGCTGAGTGCTCATTTCCAGGGGTTGTGGCTCAAATTCTCCCTCTCTAAGGAGAATACATCAAGAGAACGACTTGAAAAACTTACAAGTTATCTTGTTTCTGTTTATCTTTTACTGGTTACATCTGCAAGAGTCTCAAACTTACCATCACTATAAGCTTTTTAAAATTACTTCTGGGAATCTCAGGTAGCCTGATTCCAGTTACTGAGGTCTAGGGAAAAACTTTTGCATATGGAGGGATGTAAAATCAAATGGTGACTGGGGGCTAGACATAGTCCTTTCTTATGAGGAGAACAGGAAAGCATCTTAAAGGTCAGGACAAGAAAATGTTTGCAGAACTCTTTCCTGATGCTTTGAGTATTTCAGCACAAAACCACATGCTCTGGCTATTACGATACACCCTAATTAAGCACTGCCAAGAATCAGATCAGAGTTGCATTCAAAGCAGAAATTAAGTTGACCATTTGGTGCTCCCTGAGCTTGGGTCCCTGGGCAGAGGCTATGATTGAAATGACCTTATATACAATCAGCTACAGGAGTCAAACTCCTCTTTTCCAAGGATTGGTCTAGGCTGATGGGGAGCCTTTCGCTTCCTCTCAGAAATCAGAGTGACAAAGACATGCCGACTGGTTGAGGAAATTATATTTTATTCAACTTATCAGCATGTGAAAGATAACGGAAATGAGCTGCAGAACCAAGTCACGATCTCTTCTGTGATGGCAGTTGCAGAGGGGGAGAATAAATACTGCAGCAGGGAAGGTACGAAGGACTGGAGTCAGGTCCCATGCCACCACAGACATCCTACATCGCCTTGCAAGGTTGCCTGGGGCTGTGTGCAGGTGGCACAGCAGTCCCCATGCCTACCTCACAGGAAGCAGAGAGCGATGGAGATGATGCACTGTCCGCCACTGTCAAACAACCCGAGGCAAACAGCAGCCACAGTGCCTAGATTAGGCACATCGCCCAGTGGGCATGCTTCACGTAGAGTGTTGTGATGGCCTTGCCCTGCAGGAGGGATGTGCAGGTAGGTGGCAAAAGCTGCAGCATGCTCAGACCCACTGGCCATGGAGACCATGTACATTCCTGGTTGGCTGTGCGTTCCACCAGCTGAATACAGGGGAGGTTGTGTCCTTGAGCTTCCCATGAACAGGAATGCCCCACTCTCACACATAGATTTCTTCTGTTGATGCTTTTGTTGTGCTGAAGGTGCTTTTCTCTGCATGAATGTAGGCAATAAGAGAGTAAAGCTGACCTGGCCATGAAGTCACACAACATACATGGCTGCAATGATGCCTTTGCTATCCAGGGGACATCCCCCCTCTCCCCCTGAGTAAGGAGAGACCACACACCTGAAGTGGTAAAATGAAAAGTTAGACTCAGGCTTGGTGTGGTCACAGACAAAATATTTACTAGCTTGGTAGTAAACATTGTACTGGAAAGTAATACTAATAAAAAGTGGTTTTGATGTATGCAATACTTATTAGTATAGGCATTAAAACATATGGTGGAATCTGAGGGCATAATAAACCGTCTGCTTTAGCTAAACCCAGAAGAAGAGTGTCTGGTGGTTATGCTGGAGAAGAGAATGGGAGCAGAGTGAGGGTACCTGCTTTAACTGCTTCACCACTGGATGCTGCTGCAACACGGACACAAAAAGGGCATTTTTATGTAACACTACAAGGCCCCCCAAACTAATGGTGTTTCCCAATAATGCAATTTTCTGCCACTGCCCTGCAGACAAGACACACCTCCCACACAGAACGTTTTCACTGATATTTTATCACCAGACCTAATTTGATTTAACAAGCCTGGCCCAGATATTCCAAGTGCTTACAGATCAGGAAGTCCTTGTGATTAGATGAGCAGTGTTCATAAAATTAAATGTATCGTGCAAATTGCAAATAGGGAAAGATCAGCACAATTTTGTTTTACTGTACACCACTGCAGGTTTGAGTCCAGTCCAGCTCCCTGGGAAAATGAAGATGGAGGCTGTATCCTCTCTGTAGTCTATGCAGGACATTGCTGATGCTAATGCTCCTTCTGTTCTACTTTCAACAGCTTTTATAAATATTTTTTCCCCTCCTTGACACTTTGATATTTGAGATACACATTTGATTCTCCTCTGAAAGGTGTGTTCAAGTCTTTTTTTTTTTCCTAAGAGATTCCTCTAGTTATTTGTGTGTTTGAAGGGGAAAAAAATCTTGATGTTTAGCTTAAGAGAACACAGTAAAACATTTTCCTTATTTGTATATTTATACGCATTTGGAGCATTTAACATTTATAACCAAGAAGTTCACGACTGTCCTAGAGAAAGATGATGGCAGAAAGAATAGATCTAAATTTTCTTGCTGTCTCCATGAGCAAGGCCCTCATTAAAGTCAAAAGAAATAACAACCGTGCTTCTCCATTTAATTTCCTTTTGCAGCAATGAAACACACTCATTTTCCCCTATGCAAAGATGTTTGAAGAGCTTAGAGATCCTGGCACCTGATCAGTGCATATGTTGTACTGGGTTCGGTACATAACCCCATGGATGATGCCTTCATTCGGTTAGGAATTAGGACCTCGTTCAGCTGTCTAATAAACATCGTCACTCCAGATTAGGCTAAATACAGCACTCTGCCTTCCCTTAGCAGGAGCCATCGCTAACAATCGTATGTTAGATGAAGTAGCCTGAGGGTTCTTTATATTTAACATCAAAGCAGCGCAAAACAAATGCAATTACAGTCCAATAATGAAATTTGTATCTGTTGTAAATGTCCTTAGCTACGTAGCAGAAAATCCAGATACAGATGAGCTAAAAACAGCACCAAAATGAGTGGTGGAGGAAAGTTGCAATTTCTTTTTAATTTGTGGGGAAAGAGATAGCAGACGGTATACAAACCTCACAAAATGTTTACTTTCTGTTTAATCTGTGGAGTAAAAATAACTTGCCATTCATCTTGTGAGTGATTCTACAGTATGAGACCAACTGGGAAGGCATTCTCAGCCCCAGGCAATGTGATGTTCTTGAGTTCAGAAGCAGGGAAAAAGGGATCTTCAGTGCTACGCGTTGGATTAATGGCCAGTGAACAATCATTTCAAGGATCACTCTTCATTTTGCCAAGGTAATGCTTATCCAGCCTAAATGGAACAGTGGAGAGTTGAGGAAGTGACTGGACTCCTCCTTAGAAACCATCACTTGTTGATTAGTATTTCCTTTGGAAATCAGCTCCCAGCTTTTTGACATAACCTCAGAGCATGAGCCCAAGAAGGTGAGAACAGGGTATCCTTTATCCTAATAATTAATATGCAGTGAGCAAGTAGAAAATTAATAAAAAAAATCTACTCAGGACTGCAAACAGACTAATTCTCTGTAATTTTGGATTAATCCCTTTTTGTCTGGATCAGGACTGGTGGTGTTTCCCTAAGGGACTTCAGGCACCATCTATCTATTTTGTATCTTAACTACACTTATTTTAATACAGCAAATGCTTCCTCTCTCTGCTGTGCAGTGGCAATTGTTTTAATTTAATGACCAGACTTCTGTTCCTTTACTTTTATTGAGTAATGTTGCTGTTTCAGAAGGGCTTCTTGCAGCAACAGATGTGAATATAAGCGAAGGCATTAATGTGAATTACTAGACTGGAACAGGTCCCTGAGACTGCTGAACTGAAAATATATCATTTACTAGCGAAAAATAATATAAAAGGCCCTTGAACAGAACTCATCTGAGGTACAACACTATTCATTTCCACCAAGTCCTGCAGTGGGGAGAGACAGATTCTGAAGTTTTCCCTAGATGAAACACAAGGTACAGGAAGACCCCTGAACTCCCCAGTGAGAAAACATGAAGAGTCCTTACTCTGGCTGTTCTTTTGTCTCTGCAGCCTGCCTGAATCACAAGGTCAGATAGCTAGTTACACCTTCTTTAAAACCAGCAAAATATATTTCAAATAATGCACTCCAAAAATAGTATTTTCCACTGAGGTGGGTTGCATCATCTCAGCTCTCTGAAGATTAAGGTTTACTGCTTACTAATGCAACTTGCCAAGGACACATTTTATTGCCTTTGTGCTACTCTATGTCAGTCAGGAATAAATCTCTGTAGAGCTTATATGTCGCTCTTCAGCCACACGTAACCTCATTTATATTCAACAAACTTTCCTTGCCTTCACTCTCCCTTGCCTCCCACCCCCTCTTCCTTCGGAGAAGGCATTTCAATGAATCTGTACGGGCACAATTTAGGACTGAAATGGAGATCTCTATTCAGAGGCTGAACAAATTCTCACCAGCTTCCTTAGACGTAGGGCTAAGCTCCTCGGTTCCCTTCACTCCTTTGTCTGAAAGTTTTTCGGAGCCAGACTGCCAAGTTCAAGCAAGGCTCCGATCTCTCCTCTTTCACAGGCCTCCTGATTAGTGGCTTTCTTTTTTCGAGACTATAGATACAATTATTAGAAATTCCTTTTTTTGTGAACACATTGAATGAAGGTATGAATGGAGATGCTAAGACGAAGAAAGTGAGAAGCTTAATATAACTTCAGCTTCTGTAGTTAATTAGATTTGGATGGCTTCAGAGGAGCAGCTGTTTTTTGTTGGTTTTTTGTTTTTTTTCTTTTTAATTGAAGTTACATAAAGGGCTATTCAAGGTATTTTGGGTGGGAAGGGGAGACTGTATAAAGTAAAGAAGCTGCGAGATGGGTTTTGGAAATACGCTCTCTCCCCCTCTTCTTTTTTTGGGAAACAGTTGTGGGGAGAGTGAAAAGAGAAAAAAGAAAAACTGTCCCATCACCAAAGGGGATAACAGAATCACTGGCAGTATTGCCAATACCCTGAGTCTGAGGCACAGTAAGCAGAATGCATATTCAAACAGGAAGATTTCTTTATTTTCTTTGCTCGGAGATAATCTGAAATGCAGAAGCCTGAAACGCATTCCTTTGCACATCCAGAACATTAGATCCCAAACTTTAAAGGGATAAAGATAAAGATCACATTCAGCATTTAAAGCATTTAAAATAAATATGTCCCTTCCTGTCTGCCTGAAATCCTCAGATTGCTAAAGGAAGGCATGGATTTTGAAGCCCAAGTGACGTTACGCTCTGTGTTTATTTTTCACCCTGCCCAGTGAAGGGAATGAGACTGGTCAGCTCTCTCTGCTGTTTCATGTCATGCCAGTTTTCTCTTCTTGCACCACACACATGGCAGATGCCTCTGCAATCCCAGACCAGCCCAGAACCTCAGTCTGAATTGAAATATTAACTACATAAAGAGATGGACAGTAGCATTAGGTTTTTCCACTTTTATTTTTTTTGTTGGTTTTTTGGGTGGTTTTTTTTTTTTTTTTCTTTCACCCTAATCTACATATTAATCCCAAGGCACTTTAGGAAAGTGTCTCTCTTTCACCAAGGGTATTTCAGGAGCTAAATCCTCTAGCTCATGCAGACAGATATCCATTGACTGCAATTGTACCCATTTGTCCTCAGCTAAGCAGGCAAGCCTGGACTACAGGAGAGTGTGTCCATCACTTCAGTCACACCAACACGCTGCACTGATTTCAGGGTGGTGACTAGATGATTACATTGATTATATTGCTAAATCAACCAGTGTATTTCAGACTTCTTGCCTAGGTTATCAATAGGGTGAGTCAGGAAGGAGTATTTCTCTCTTGGTATCCCGCTGTACTATTTATAGAGGTGGAAGGATGAGAAAACAATCAAAAAAAGAAATCAGCTATTTTTCACTATAAAAAAAAATTTGCAGTTCAGCAAAAAATACCACTCCACTTACAAAATACCTGAGTCCTAAATTTGAATTCTCTGGTGCCTAATATTAAACAAATGCCCACGGTGATATTCTTCTCTCAAAGAGAGGCAGTACTTTGGGCTTTAGGCCTGTAACCAGGAACATATTTTCTTAGAAAAATGTAGGAAAGCATCTCTGAGATATTCACTTCTCTATCAATATTCTTTTTAAATTGACCAATGTGCTGGGAAGGAGATGATTTGTCAGCACAACCTATCAGTCTAATTTCTTTCTCTTTCCCCTCTATTTGGAACAGAAATATAAGTTTTTATGAACTTAAAATTATTAAAAAATAACACGCATGAAGAAAACTACACAAAAAAAACCCCACCAAACAAACAAACAAGACAAATTCTCAGTCACCCAAAATATCTGCAATGAAAAGATTAAGAAAAAAAAAAAAAAAAAAAAAAAGAAAGTCCTTAGTACAGTATGAGGTTTTGAATTGTTATTTTTTTTGAACTGAAAAAATGTTACGGAAATGTTGAAAAGAAAAATTACTTTAAACTGAAATAAGAAAACATTTAATAAAACATTTCAGACTTCTGAGTGATTTTTGTCAAATTTGTCAACACATTCTTAAAACTTTGTGAAAACAAGGGAAAAAAAAAAAAAGCAGCGTGAAAATTTTCCCAGCTACTTCATATCGGATTCAACTATACCAACCTTTTTGTCAGTTCAGAACAGCATAAATACCATCTTTCCTTATGACACTTGAGAAGAAAAAAATTGATTTGCCCTGTAGGTTTAACCATTGGAGAAAAGGCGTAGGTGCCTAGACTGGCAATGAACAGCATTGGTGGATTTGCAAGAAGTCTGGCATGAACTTCTGGTTTCGAGACTGAGTGGATGGTCTAAGAGGAAGAAAAGGCCACCAGAAAATATATGTGGCATCCTTCTCAGGAGACAAGGTAACAGCACCAGGGAAAGGAGTTTCTGGCATTTCGTTTCTAGTTTAGAGACCAACTTCCAGTTGCTAAAACAAGCAAGCCACCTCCAGCATAGTCATGATGCAGAGATGCTTGCTTTCACTGTAAACATCCCAGCTTGGTTACTAAAGGCTCCAAGTTCTATAAAACCTGAAAAACAAAATAAATTATCATGCCTGGAGTTCATCACTGCCACAACTAAGCCACTTCCACTACCCAAGATAAATCCTTTTTAACTAAGTTAGTTACTCTTAAACCGATGTGCCGTTTTACCCAAAAAACCCACATTTCTCAATTTGCTGTTAACCTTTCCCTCTCTATTAACTCTTCTTTCAGAATAAAGATATATGTTCATATTAAGGAAGTGTCTGCTGCTGGGAAGAGGAGGAAGGAGAGACAAAGGCTGAGGTTATAGTTTTTAGAAACCAACTGGATTGCCCATAATGCAAGGGTCTTAGCTAAAAATATTGGTAGAACTTAAAAATATTGGTATGTGATGTAAGCCAGATCATTTGAAGGAAACAGAAACATGTCAGAAAAGCTGTCTTTGGAGTGTCCCAGAAGATACTGAGAAATAAGCAAAAGCCAGGACTGACCAAGAAAAGGAAATGAGTGGTGGGAGCAGAAAGGCTTATTAATTACTTGCTGAAAAATCACCAGCAACTTTTTCATGTGCCTTCAATAGATAAGCTCAGTAGCAATTCTGGTCCAAATATCTGTCCCTTGAATTTAAATTCACTCTTTAAATATTTGTATAGTGACTTAAAAATTCCCTTTCTGTAAATATTCCCAACAGGATAAGGTGGATATTGAAATGTTTGCACACAAAAGGTGTAGTGACTGTGAAAGCAAATCCGTTTTAAAAGTGTTGAGCAAATATTCAGAGGAAATGAGAATAAAATGAATAAAAAAGGCTTTAAGGGGTTTGGAAAAGAGGCAGGTGAAGTCATTGTCATAGTGCCATGTCAGATTAGTGCTCTGAAAGGGCTGGAGGTTTCAAAGTAGTTAAGACATTATTTACCCCTGCAATAAAACAATTATTATTTTTACTCACATTAATCAGTAGACTCGTAAACCCATTAGAGAACATAGTCTGTGTATAATAGGAAGAAGAAAAATCAATGAAGAGTGGTAAACTAGTAACAATGAGTGAAACTAAACGAGTTTTCTGCGATTTCCTACCTTTTCAAATTGCATTACTTATTAGAATAAACCCTTTAGGGAGCTTGCCGTAGACCTGACTGAAATACTGTAGAACAAACGGGTAACTAGACAGGGCATCAAAATAAGAGTAACTCAATAATAGAATCCTTTATCCAGAGGTCCTAACTACTAATCTGACGCTATCACTGGGCTGCCTCATTTTATGTGTTTTTTTTCCACATGTATTCATATTCAATTATCTTGATTGGAGAATTACATGGCACTCATCTGGAAGTAACTCTACTGCAGTCAGGGAACCACAGCCTTAAGAAGCAGCTGCCTTGCTCTCAGACATCAAGTTGCCAAGAGCCTGTTGTGGTCAGTAGATGGCTAAGAAGGAAACTTACGGGCTTCAAGAATGTCTAGGAAGTGTTCAAGCTAATTATATCCATGACCTCCAAGAAATGGCCTCCAGACCAAGGCAGGGTTTGAAATGGCAGGAAGAACTTGAAGGAGCCTCCGTGAAACAGCTGTGGTTGGTGGGGGCTACCGTAACTGCTGCATAGTCCAGATGCAGGAAGAGCTGAGGGTTTTTTTTATGTTATGGGTGTTATGTTTTGTTGTACATTATGGAAGTACAGAGAATCTGAGACGGGGAAGGAGGCTTCGTTACCTTCCAAAGTGTAAGGTCCTGATTGGCCTCTCTGCTTTGAAGCACTCGGGGACAAACCTTGATCCCTACTACGATTTCCGTATGTTCAGTGGAAAGGTGCAGTCACATCCAGAAAGGATCTTAGCTCACCTCACAATAGTGCCTACAGTTATGTAGGAGAAAATTTAGAACCAGGAGATAGTAAAGACCTCACTAACATTATAAAAACACAGTGCAGCTAAGAAATCTAAATAAACTACATTTTCACATCTGCAAACCTGTGTGTTTCAATAAGCCATGAACGGATAACCTCCTACTCATACATAGATGCTGCTTTTTTAAAGAACAAAGAACATGTTTTGTAGCACCAGAAAAGGGTGAGGAATTAAATATACATCTCAGCTGTGTCACATTGCTTTCTTGGATTTTAAATTGTTCTGTGTCCTCTTGTTTCTATTCAGCCAGAGCATTTAGCACTGCAATCGTCTTAAGAAATTCTCCTTTGCCAAGGAAAATGTACTTTGAATATGTTAAGTAATAATGAAATTCAGTTATTGTGATTGCAAACATTCATCTTAAGTTAAATGAATGTGTCCCTTCAAATCTGGGTTTGTTGACTGTTCTCAGCACAGAGCTGGCTAATGCTCTCTGTCAATCCTTAATGCTTTTGAGATTATTTTCTCTGTCTTGTATTCCAAAAAGCAGTCATATGGGAATCACTCCTTCTCCTGACAGAGTAAACACTATCCATAACTCTGCAGTGAGTCACCAGGCCACGATAACATGTCCATAACTCTGTAGGACGAACAGGTTTAAGAAAGTGGATCTTAGATTCACCAATGGCACATAATGTTTGTCTGTCTGAGCAGAGCATCATACACAGCTTCTGCACTATAGGAAAGACAGGCAGAGCCAGGATGTGTGATAGCAGGGTTATGTGTGAAACCCCACTCACATTGCTCTCTCCATAGCACACCCTATGGTTGCACAGATACAGAAAAGGTAAAACAGAGCTTTTACTTCCAGAAACAGCATTGATCAACCTGTAATAATACAGTTACGGGCATGACGTGGTCTTCAGAAAGTCATGATGGAGGAGAAAATCATAGCATCTTAATGGAGGGACACCTTCATCGGAACTAGGCCACTTAATCCAGATTGTTATATTCAAGGTGAATAACAAACTATCCAAAACACACAGGAGGCAACTCCCCCAAGACTGGTTCTGCAAAGCAGTCGAGATATGCAATGCATATAGTTTAGCAGAATGGCATTGGTATAAGAGACACGAAACAAACATCTTACAAGAACTGGGGTGCACAATGCTGAGCCAAGCCTATGAATACAAATAGAGAAAATTAGCCTTTCCCCCTCCTCCTTTCCAGCAAACCAGGGGTGGAAAGTGAATCCTCCCTGCTCACCCAAAAAAGTGTTTGCAAAGAAGAGAGTCATTGCCACCTTCCAGGGACAAAAAAAAATGTCGATAGAACAGTGCAGATGGCAGATTTCAGTGAAACACAGACATTGTACTAGGGAAATCATATTGCTTTTGATTATGGATTTTTAACTGGCTCACATAAAAGTAGTGCTTAGAGAGTCCAGATGCGATAATGGTGGTTCCAGCCCTTAGAAGGATACTCAAAAATGATTTTCAAAGAAATCCCTTTCATTTCACCAGTATACAAAAGCAATAGGTGAGTTGATTAATAAATTCATAGATAAGATTAAGCTGAAATCAGAAAATCCTTTGAAGATCACCCTATCACCTTTCCACTCCAGAATCAGAATTCAAAATTCTTCTTTCCACGCACTTTTACCAGGAGAATCAAGGCTTTCTCTAACAGAGAAACTTCCTTTGGAGTCTGTTCCAGGTTTTGAATGAGGTTTTCATTAGGATTTTCCTCCTAATATTTTCCATTGCTTAATTTCATCCCATTATATCTAATTACACTCCCCTGAGCAACTTGAAACTATTCTTATCCCTCCCTCCAGATACTTACAGACAATTATCTTGTTCCCTGTCCTTATTTGCCAAGTAACAGTTATTTAGTTGTTTTAACCTTCTGTTCCATTAACTTGACTTCCCTGTTATCCAAAGGCTATACAATACCTTACTTAATAGGAAAGAAAGGTTTAGAATGACTCATAGTATTGCAAACATAATGGGTTAGGTTTGCAAACTATTTGTCTCCTCCTTGCAATCATAGTCACAAGTATTCCATCACACTTGAAACTCCTAGTTCCTGGCATTCTGTGGACTGTTATCAAAGAGATTTGACCTTTTAATAATTCCATAATTGATGTACTAGTGTGCTGCTGCTGAGTATTATTGACTGGAAGGATTTATTACCTTTCTTCTTCCATTACTTGAGAGAAAAAAACAAAATAGCTGTCCTATTCTTCCACAGTGATGATATCATCTAAGGATTCTTGACCAAGATTTTGGAATATCAATCAAGGAAAAGACTATCTGAGGCTAAATGTTAGACCAGACTTACTGGATCACTTCTGTAACTAAATATTTGTGGCACAGCTTGTAGACTACTGGCTTTCAAATATTTCTGAAGTTCTCGAAAAGAGAAAGGAGGGAGAGAATGATAGTTTGATAGGGTCAATGTGAACTAAAACACTAAGTTTTGGGTCTATACAAATGTTTTCTTCTGTTCAGATTAATGTTTTTAGAAATTATATAACCCTGGTCAATGAAACCTCGACTTGTCTCACCTAAAGGCAGTCATGGAGAAGATAAGCATACAGCCTAACCTAGTTCCTCCACAGGCGTTTCTAGAAAGTGATGTACTTCACCCGTCTTTGATATTGATTCTTGGTGTATCACATGCTGCTAGAATGTACTTTCATGATCTGCCAGTAACATGAAAACAAAAAGTACTTTGGACAAAAGAAGCATTGGAAAAAACTCAGCAGGATGTAAGACTCTCAAAACCCCATGGTGTTTCATGGGCAGTGGCATTAATGAAATCTTTTTCCTTCCTAGCTTGGGTAGCTTGTTCTCCTAGCTTCCTCTCCTTTCTTTCACCCTGCATCCTGTATGATGAAAAGCCATGATGTCTCCTGTTCCCCCCTTACATCCCACAGCTCTCCCCTGGGAAGGGGCAGCTTGTGTGCTTCCAGAGATGTGGGAATGTCCCCACCAACTGCTAGATACCCAAACTGGATAGATACCTACTCATGCAGCACGGTCTTTTCTCTGTGTTACTACTGGATTTCCTCTTCTAGACAGTTGCCAATCTCATGTACCACTTAGGAATTTAGTATCACCAGCCTATTACAGGAGAATTATAAACCCATCTTCAAGTCTGACTGACACAGGCCAAGAGATCCCAGAGTTACTAAGTGGAGAACACAGGTGGACAAATGATAATATGATTGCAGAAGCCATTTTTCCCTTCAGAAACTCAGCTAAAGAAAGAACAAACCCTTTAGACAGAATTAAATCATAACTTTTCTTTTTCTTTCTTTCTTTTTTTTTCTTTTTTTTTTTCTTTTTATCAGGGAATTGCTATCATTTTCCCCCTTGCTGCCATGAAAATTGAGAAACTGGGAATCCAATTACAAAGGCTAGATAAAAGGGAATGATAGTGAGGAATTTTAATTGGATGGAAAAGACATTGAACGCATGTACACTAGATACATGCTTCAAAATCCCTAGCACTACAACTGCACAGGCAGAGGTCACTGTAGAAAGGGATATGAGGTGACTTAAACACGGAAACAGTGAACCACAACTCTGGTTTTCAATCAATAGGGCCAGCAAGAGCTGCTGGACATCTGGTGCAATCGATTACGTCGAGAGGTAGTAAATAGTGACACTGACACTTAGAATGTGACCAAAACAAAATTGCTCATCTCTTTTGTCAGCTTTATTTAAAGTGTGAAAACCCTCAGCAGCAGGTATCAAGGATTTGGTAACCTTTTATTTCCAGGGCTTTCTATAAGGAAAGGGACATGTTGTTTGATGCTCTGTTCTGAATAGTTTTTACCATGGGGGTTATTATTATTACTTTTATTCTTTCTGTAAACTCTTGCAGTAGAGGAAAAAAAAAAAAAAAAGGGGGGCAGCCTGCTCTTTCATGTACACCATAGTGACCCAAAGTCTCCTCAATGTTTTAAAATAGAGCAGTTCAAGTTGTTTCGCTTGCAATATGATTTGAAATCTGCAGAACTTTCCTGCTAAGAATGGCAAGCATCAGTCATTTAAGCCCTGCTAAGGTAAGCAAAACTGGTTTGCATGCGGAAAGACTCAAAATTTAAATCCAGCTGAGCCTGAGCATTCCACAAAACAGTTCAGTAAACTTTATCTTGTGGTATCTCCAGACCCATGGTATGCTGGTATTTAAATTACAGTGCAAACCCAACGGTAAAACTCCCACTGATTTCAAAGATGTCAGGATTTTACTCACCAGAATGAGATCATCTATCAAACCTCCTTGTTCAGCCCTTATGAATACAGGAGTGTGCCACCTGATGTATCTGACTACAACTCAGGCTGAGGTGTGTGCATTTAATCTCTTTCTTTGAGAGCTCAGCCCAGTATCAGACAAGACTTTGGATTTAGGATATATACCATGAATTAAATTCCTTTGCTGCTCAGCTCTGTTTGTTGGGAAACTATTTACCTTTTAAATAATGCAATTTCTCAGACCTCTAACTGTGAAGCAGACTCACACCTGACTCCATAGCTCTTGTTAATGTATGTAAAGAAGTTTTAGTTGAAGTACTGCAGAAAAACAGGAACAGCCACACCGAATTTAATGGTCCATCCAATGAAGGTGACGTTAGATCTTTCAAGGAAAAGACGTGAGCATGCTCATAATGGATACTATAAAGATGCTGCACATAGCAGAAATGTTCCCTTTTGCATATGTCTGCAATGCAAAAAAATGAAATCTCCTTCTCTTTTACTGGAAACATGGAGCTTCCTCCTGTCTGGAAGAGCACAGATACATTTTTTACAACATTCTGACCTAACAGTGGAAACCTGCTGCTACTTCACATGTCCTGCCTCCACATATAACCATCCTGAAGCCAAAGGGAGAGTACCCATCCCTCTATGTCCCAGTAACGTGCCCTGTGCTGGATATGAACTGGCACACACCATCTCTGCACTCATAGCATGACCAATTCATAACCTGGCTATCCTGTATGGAATACTAAAGAGCTGGCTGCATTGCTTTTTGGGAATAGTTTTATTCTCCTCCACTGTCTGAAAGGTCAAACATCCTTGACCTCTGCGAATAATTGGTAATACTAACACATGCTGGAGAACTGTTGGGGTTTTGTTTTGTTTTGTTTTGTTTTGTTTTGTTTTGTTTTGTTTTGTTTTGTTTTTCCTGTGCAATTTAAAGTCACATTAGAGAAAGGAGAGAGAAAATAATTCAGATGGTCACATTTAACACTTCCATTTCTACCTCTAGTTCTAATAAACAATGCAATATAAGTACACAGAACGTATATACACAGAACTTAAGATACTTAAATCAATGCCCATACAGGAATCTCAATGTGTAACAGAGAGACTGAAGATGAAAAAAGTAATTATATTTCTCTTCCTATCTCTGATTTATATCTATGTTTATATCTACATCTTCTCTATATCAAAATCTCCAAACCTTTTTCTTTGCCACTCTGAAGGTATTTATAATACCTTCAACATAAACCTTTATATGGATGTAGTATTTTCAATTGAAATTTTATCTTTTTATAATTATTTTAAACTAAGTTGACTGTCCATTAGCAGAGTAGCAGGGAAACATTTTGACATCTGCACCTCTCAATACTATCTCTCCTTCTCCACCCTGAAGGTTGTTCCAACTTGCAAGCACTTTCCCTTTCCAGTGGGTAATTAAAGACACTATTGCCACCACCTCTAAATGCCTGCAATACCTCTTTCTGGAAACCAGCTGTGTTACGTAAATAAATATATATAACTCTGTTAAACTATTTTCTTGCCCTTCCCATGCTACAGATCTATCTACTAGTAACTTCTATTAAAATACACACCCTCCTTATCTTGGAAGAATCAGGCACAGTCTGTCTGAAAACAAACTTGATTATAAGGCAGCAATAACAGATGGCAGCAAGTCAAAGAACATTACAGATGTCATTTGCCAACAGAATATTCTTACAGCTTGTGGACACTGAATTATTGCACAGAGTTTGGGGGTTTTTGGGTGGCTGCTTTTTGGTGGTTTGGTTTTTTTGCAGTGCTGTTTTGATTATGGTATTACGATGGTAAATATTTCTAGAGGATATCATCAGTTGCTCTGTAGCTCTTCCTAGAGGTTCTTTTCGGGTCCTAAGTATGGTAGACATATAGGTGAGATGATTATTTTCAGAAATCTGAAGATATTAGCCATGTACTGATCTAAGCTAGGCATCAAGAAGTCTCTTTGGATACAAAGGAGAGGAAATCACCATCAAATGGTGACACAGCTGACCTAGCTTAGGTAGTTACCTTCAGCTAGAAGGGCTTTATCATCAAAGTGGCCTTGTCCTTCCACTGATTAGAAGAGAGATCTAAATGACTAGTTCAGATAAAGAACCACTAAAGACAACTATCATTTTTTGAGAATAAACCTATCCAAAAGACAATAAATGTTACTCAAGAAATCATTCAAAAGAGACTACAAACATAAGTACATAAGAGGTTATACATATTTAGAATGAGGTGGTTCTGAGCTGTATGATTAGCCATCGATACAATTAAAATCACCAGTTATTAAGGAAAGCAATTTTTTGGCGGTTGTCACAGCAGGGGCAATTTTAAGGAAAGTATGATGAAGGTGAAGAGAGAAGTTTCTGAGGGCATTTTCAAGGAATACCTTTCACACAGTGTTGGAATGGACACAAAATAAGGAAAAAAAAAATCTTGCCTGTGAAATTTAATAAAAGAAAGTCATAACTGACACTGAAAGTAGGATAGAGTAGGGAGCAACTCTACTGATTATATACAAGGAGCATTGAGCATGGTGGAGATACAACTTAGAAGTTTGTGTTGGAGCAGAGGAGTAAGAAGTAAGAATACACAAAAGGAAGCAACATTTTCAAGAAAATGGGCAAACAAAATGGTCTGTGCTGAAGTCTGTGAAAAGTAAATGCTTGATATTCTTTTCCTCGTGCGTTTCTGTAAGGCTTCATAGTACTTCTCTCTCTCACTTTCCTAAGCAATATCATTTGTGTATGTTTCACGTGCAGTTCTCTGCTTACACCGATAGCTGGTCATGGACTCTTCTGTATCTTTGAAGGCTGAAGATTATTCCATGGGGAGCATTTCCCCATGGTACCCTGATGATCCTTCTCCATTATAAGGACACACTGGTGGGCAGAAGATTATCTGGATCTTTGCAGCTCAGTCAATAAATCATCCTCTTACTGTTATCATCAGGCTGGCACCAAAAACTAAATGATTTGACTGCCACAGCTACTGCCTAACTGAACTTTGCTGCATTTTTAGCCCACAGTTAATTTCTGTGTAGGGGGGGTGGGCATGAAGAACAAATAATAACTATTTTCTTCTTTGCAGCAGTCTTTTCTGTATTTCAACATTGTTATACCTTCAGTCTTTTCTCCAAACAAAGCAAGCCCAGTTTCTTCAATTCTCCATTGTAGACCATGCTTTCAAGACCTCTAATCATTCTTCCTAATCTCCTCTGAACTGTCTTCAATTAGACCACATTTCTCTTGATGTTTACTGAACAAAGTCACCTGGATCTGCTAAATTTAAGTAAACACAAACAAATAGCGTTGCAAACCTGCGCTGGAGCACAAGCCACAAAGATTGTGGTTGAGAACAAGGCAATTATGCTAATAACTTCTTATCCTCAGTCTATGTGTGCTCTTGGGAGTTGTCAGCTGAGCCCTGAGGAATGCTGAGCCATTGGTATTCTCCATCTTTATTCAAATTAAACCACATAAATAAAAAGCGCCAACAGACAGCAGCCTTTGAAGATACTGAATCTCTAACACATACCGCTTTTCATTGCTGTGCTTTATTTTCACTTAAATAATAATGAGATTTCGTAGAGGAGATAAGGCTAGGGGGCACACCTGAACCTGCACCTGGAAAGTGCTGCTGGCTCTGGGCATTGGAGTCTGTGGGCCTTGGCCATCCACCAGCTCTACTTGCTTTGAGCAGCCTGACATCTGCAATTGCTGGGGACAAGTATGTACCGAGATAAAAAGTCTCACAGTAAGGAGTCACACACAGGAAAGAGTATCTACGTTTTCTAAGTAAAATCAGCTTTCTGGATTTCTCAACTTTCCAGATTTCCCAACTTTCCAGCACCTCTTCATTTTTTTAGGTTGCTCACTTACTTTCAGCAGCAGCTCATGTCTTCATGACCCCTTTTCAATACTCTCCGCAGTAGCTGTGTTCACAACTGCTCTCCAGTCCTGTCCAATGCACAACACTGTGCACCCATCCCCTCTGAGCACGTTTTCTGGCTTGCATCGTTCTTGTACAACACAAATTACCCACCCTACTTTATCCACCTCCTATCTTTCCATTCACTGCTTCTTCACCAAA
This sequence comes from Todiramphus chloris collaris, assembly GCA_025345505.1. Lineage (NCBI taxonomy): Eukaryota > Metazoa > Chordata > Aves > Coraciiformes > Alcedinidae > Todiramphus > Todiramphus chloris. The sequence continues at coordinate 1,479,302 of JANVCC010010235.1, forward strand.
TGTCCTATCTGAAGAAAAATGCACCAAAATAAAATAAAAAACCAAAAACCAAACAGGAAAACCAGTCCTGACTCAATTTGAGCTAAGCCCCATTCTCCACAAGTTGCACCCCACCTTCCATACCTGACATACCTCTCCCTTTCCTAGCTGGCTCTTTGAACTCTTAGTGGAAAGACTTTTCATGGACCCTGCATTGCATAGTGTTGGAGATCGAAGTCTTCTCTTTGATGTCAGAAGAGCCAGAACCTTCCCTCTCTCACTGCAGTTCACCTCCACTACATTTTAGCTTCACAACAGTTTGAGAGAGACGGTAAGTGAACAACAGTAAGCGAAGCAGTGCAAAAAACCTTGGGCATCATAAGGAAAAGTCATATTGACTACCTAAAGAAATGAAATGAAAACAAGGCCAGGACATTTTGCAGCATAAGGATTAGCTACTGTACAATACACTATTAAATTATTGCTCCTATCATTAGCTTAAGAACCTGATGGATGTGGTGAATGCAGCAATCCAGTAAGGCAAGGAATTCACCATTATTAGAAATGAAAATGGGCACAGTTTGAGGAAAACTAACTTCTGTATTTTCTACTGAAAAACGGAATGCTGTTTGGGCCTTCATTTGGATTATATCTTAATGCAGCTTTCTCTACCTCTGCTTTCTGACTCTGGTTGGGTGACATAATAGAAGCAGACTCATTACACTGGCTGTACCTCTAGATCAAAGCTATAACCTGCATGAAGCTCCAAGCCAGCTCCATTTGCAACAACACACAGAAAATGCAACCATACATAAGAAAAACAGAGTCGTTCAGTGTCCTCAGCTCAACAAGAAGGTTTCATCTCTTCTCCTGAAGCTAATGTGGGACCCCATCACTCCTTCTTTTCAGTCTCATAGGGCCAGGCAGAACCACTGAGGTCACCACAGACTCCCTGGTGACAGAGATTGCTGCGTGCTGTGAGACAGTGGAGGAAACACAGCCTGAAGAGATAACCCTAATCAGCTAACAGCCCTGGATAGAAAATGGAACAAAACATGTCATCTGCCACTTATTACAGCATACGCTGTCCAATTTCATTCAATTGGGCTATTTTAATACTCGTCTTCTTTCCTATTTGAGCATAGGTGATTCTTAATTAACTTCTCCTAACATGTCACTCTCAATTGTACTCACTGTAGGCAATATCCAGCCAAGACATTTTTAGGAAAGGACGTGTTAGAACAAACATCTTTCCAGTTATGCATAAATTGGGGCCATTAGGAACACATACACTTTTAAATGTTTAGTCACTTGAGTATATGCCTCTGGCATGCCTGATTTTCTGTCAATATTTCCTTGTGTGTAAGAAGTTGACTGAGACCTCAAACTGTACTAACGTGCACCCAAGTTCATGAATTTTATTTTCCTTCTCAACTCGATCATTCTAGAAAGCTTATTTAGAAAGGTTCTGTATTTTATACTGGTCACATTATTGGTATATATTGCTCTTCCAACAAAAAAACCCTAAGACTCCTGGTTTTAGTCCCAGTTTTCTCAACTGCTACATTCTCCCTTAAATTTTTTTTTATATGATAATTGAGTGAGCAGTTGCACTCAACAGAAAACATGGAAAACAGTGTATCAAAGTTTGATCTTTCTTGAGTTATATCACAGATACTACATCAGGTTCTGTCTTGTCCAAGAACAGCACCTCACCCATTCTAATTTGCCTTACCATGCCTATCCATGCCAGCAACATTCTTTAGGGTTTCTCTTTATAGTTTCAATTCTATATTCAGTCAGGATGCAACATAAACTGATCTGCACAAAGAAGAGAATAGCCTGAATCATGAGGTTTGGGTTGGATTCCTAAAAATATTAATGTCTGGGAGAACTGAATCTGGGGAATAAAGGCTTTTCTATACAATAAAGCTTACAGTAAACTGCACAAGCTCCCTGACACCCACCTTTTGCTGTATTGACTGTACTAAAATGACACCAGAAAAGCTGTCCTATTGCTAATTTACAGCTATAAGGGCTTCTCATTGACACTACAGCATGACTTGAATCAGAGCTGACCTACATAAGAATATCAAAGCAAATAAGGAACTTAGAGTGGGGGGCAGGAGGGGTGGTCAAAAAAAGGAGAAAAAGTAGAAAGTGGGAAACAGGTCACTTGAAAAACCAGAAGAGGAAGAGAAAAGGAAAATTTCAGTAGGGTGGAGAAGTCCTAAAGAACTGGGGTTCCAATTTCTGCTGTTGTGAGGAAGGGATCATAGTGATGGAGGCAGCTGCTACCCAACATTGCCTAGCTCCAATTCTCTCCTCTCCCTTCAGGAAGGAATCAGCAGAATCTAAAATAGATAGCCGAGCCACAGCTGGTTTGTTCCTCTTCCCTTTTTCTTAGGAGTATTATCTCCATCGTGGTTGCCTGTTTTGCCCATGCCCTGGCATGGACATAGTGTCCAGAAATTAATTATTGTTTCTGTGAGACAGTGCCAGAAACAGAAACAAAGCATAGCCATGAGATCCCATCTTTGCCAAAAAGCCATCAAACAAGAGTGTCCCTGGAGGGTTTTTAATCACCTACAGGTAGGTTGAAATCCAAGAAAAATGTAAAAAATGTTTTCTAGTGCTCTTACCTCACTTTTATTGAAGTGACAATGCATTACTGTAGGTTGCTGCTCCATTTTCATCCTCTGCAAAAATGAGGTCTCTCATAATTAGTGTCTAGAAAGGCAGCAGGTGTCCAAGGCTGGATTTTTTATTTTCCTTTCCTTCTCTTTTTTCTTTTGTAGCATAAAGGTGAGTTAACAACACTGTCTGATCTGCTGAACTCAAGCTAGATCCAGCTGAACTTCAATTCATCCCAGCAGCAAACTGTTTATTAAAGACCTGTCAAATGCCCATATTCTGTGGATCATCACAGGAGCTGACAGTGTGACAAAGGCTTGAAATCCAGTGCATATCACTGGAGGATGCCATTAAAATGAAAGCGAGACCAAAACCTCGCAGCTGTCACTCATTATCTAGGACATTCTCACACAGTAGATCTCACACACTTCCCTTTATCAAACATGAGTCCCCTCTTCTAACTTTCCCATTTTTGCTGTAATGAAACAGCTTTCAAACAAAAACATTTTGAAACAAAAAAAAAAAAAAAAAAAATAAAATAATAATAATAAAAAAATCCATAAATCTCTGTTACAGACATGCGTTTATATTCCTTTTGGAGTTCTCCTGCATGTCCAGTTAATCACTGTGTCACTCTTTTTGGTCACCTGCTGCTTATTTTACAGGCTGCTATATTTGGGAGCTTGAAAAGAAGAATAAATAGTAATGGATGAATTTCAACGATTCAAACAGAGCTATTAGAAGAAAAATTGTCCTCAGCCACTTGCCCTTGTCTCAGACCATGCCCGAACATGACTTTGTTCCCGTTCAAACGAGACAGGCTAATAATGTCTCTGTCCTCATTATTTTTTGGGTTTTCTCCAGTTTTTCCAGTTCTGGTTTTGACTGGGAATTTAATGTCTGTGATAGCTAGATCAAGCCTGTATCGGTGCTGTCAGTGAACAGAGCTCAGTCATGAGAAAAGGCTGGTCTTAGATGTACTGACCAAAGGTAGGAAATACCTGAATCCTCCTAAGGTAGTTCTGAAAATGATTCATATCCAGTCTGTCACATCAAGTTTACACCCATTTAGCTCCATCAGCATCAGAAAGAGTACACCGGAGCAAAAATAATGGAGTGTTGACACAAACTGCTATAATTTTTAAGTAATTATTGATTTACTTTAGGCTACAATATATGTAATCCCCTCTTATCTTCACTCTTAAACCCAGGTCTCAAGGAATTCCTTTCATTAGAGAACCAGTGGCCAAAGGAAGATCCAAATACAAGGCAAATTCTACATTATAACTACCCAGCTATGATCTCATCATATGTCCTATGTAATTATTAAACAGTCCCACTTTCTAATGTCTGTAATTGCTACAAATTCATATTAAAAGGAAGGTCATCCATATTAGCACAGCTTTCAGATTTATTACACTGTCACTGCTTTGATGTTAAAGATTTTGACAAATATATTTGGTATTAAAAAAACCATATTAAGGGTAATTATGTCATTTACACATGGATTTTTGTTATTAAAAAAAAATATTTTTAGAATCTCAGTGCACAACTTATAGTGTAATTATTTAGAAGTTTTATTTTGTGCTAATATAAGCACAAATGCTACAAAAATTGTCAGAATAATTCTAGTACAGCTGTGGGTTATATTCTGTTCCATTAAGAACAGAGAGTTCATAATGCTGGTCATACACTTAAACTTAAGGGTCATTATACAGATTTAAAAATATTTTCTAAGTGTAGTTACAGTATCCTGAGTGTAATTACAGTGGAATTGCAGTAAATTTGCTATGCAATGAAAAACACTCCATTAACCAGCATACCTGAGGCAGGTGGAAACTTAACTAAATCAGATGGCTTAGTATTTAAGCCAGATACTTGGAAAGTTTTTCAGGGACATGCCAGTTAATAAAGAACAGCAAAAATAGATGGGTTTGTTGGTTTTTTTTTTTAATTTATTTTTTAATATTTGATAAGTTACAGTTAAGGTTAATAACACACAGCAGTAGCAAAATGTCCGTGAGAGTTACAGTACTAAGTGCTAGAAAACTAGGTTATTCAGACCAAAGGTTTTGATTTGGGCTTCAATTTCTAAATGCAGTTAAATATAGTAGCATTTTTTGGGAGATATTATACTGTAGTTATTTAGATTGGAGCAAGAAAAAGAGGATGGTATGAAAAAAGCCTATGAAAGAAAAAGAGGATGGTATGAAAAAAAGCATATATAATGCTGTTCAGAAGATGAAGTGCCCACTAGAAACACGCCTGGAAACATGGAAACCGTTCTGAGTGCCTCCTGCTCTGCTTAGGAAAATGAGGCATATTTTTACATATTCTTTACGACTAAAAAGGATGGCACTCATGCACTACTTGACTATAGTAGCAATACTGGCTCCTGACAGAACAACCCTGGAGGCCTCAAATACTGATTAATTGCTCATGACATAAGGAGTCATGTTAGTATCAGCAGTGGGATCTGGTTCCCAGAGAGAGAAATAGCAGACTGGTAATTCCTCTTGATCCAAGCTGGAACAAATAACGGAAACGATCACACAGATCAGATAATCTGAAACAAGAACCAAAACAAGGGATGAAGATGAAACAAGGAAGCTTAGAAAGAATATCTGGAAACATCCCTGAAAGAGCTTAAAGTTGAGCTGTATTTATGGAGAAAAAAAAAAAAAAATTATATTTGCTAGGAAAAAAGCTACAAAAAGTCTGAACAGACCCAAGACCTCTCTGGTAAATCTCCCGTCCTAAACTGGCAAGGTGGATCAGGGAGATGCAAGATGCCCCCAAGCCTAGCAGAGGATGTGAAGAAAGTTATGGCCAAATCTGTGACCTGCTACCTGAGATGTGCAGCAGCATGGGTTCAGAGACCTGAAAACATCAGCTTCTGAAAGAAATACAGGGTGTGCAGACCAGCATGTCTGGATGAGTCACTGGACGGGGAACTGGGCCAGTTGGAAGATTTGGTAAGACTGGGCACATGTATCTTCCACATTGTCTGTAACCAACAGAGAGCTGGAACAGAAAGGATGGATTATCCCCAGCCTGAGTAACACAGAAGCCAATTATTTTTGAGGGGAAAAACTCCCTGGGAGTTCTTGCTTCTGTTTAATTTCATAGTCCAAGTGAAAAACTTGGAGACTAGATAAAAAGTGTGTGAGGGAAAGAGGGAAGGGACAGGGGCATTTTCAGGCAGCCAGCGTGATTAGCTCATCTTCAGTGGTATTGCAGCACTGTATCCCCAGGACAGAAGCCACATAATCCAAATGTGGTAGAAGCTCTTTGTTTGGCATGCGATGGCAAGGACTCAGCTTGCCAAAGCACACCCAAGGAGACCCCACTTGAACCTGAAAAGAGCCTGTGGAGACTAGTCCTCCTGGCATGCCCAAACACCAGATCCCCAGAGCAGCTGACAGCTGAAAAAAGACACAGATCTACTGGAGCTGGCCACCTAAGATCAGCAAAACAAGGCCCAGGACTGCATTGAAGACTTTTGAATTTACCAAAGATCCTAGATAGTTCCTCGGTGATGTCTAACCATAAAAGAAAAAGGAGATACTTGTGATGGAAATGGGTCACTATACTGTATGGCAACATGTGGAGACGTGGCTCAGGTGTGTTGGGTAAAGGGGTTTAATGTGTCTCATGGCAACTGTGGAAGACTGACAGAAGGAACTTGGTCTGTAAATGAGGGAGAAAGGTAGCTGCAAAAAGAAAATTTCTAGGAACAATAATTAAATACTGATACAACCAAAAGAGACTTTGATAAATCAAAAGCTGGACAGAACACAGCCTCACCATTGCCCAGGGAGCACAACCCAACTGCTTATGTGAACTTGCAGATCACCAGTTGGAGTTATGATCTGGAGGTAGAAGGCTCTGCGTTCGAATGTGGGGAGTGCAAAACCAGTCACGGAATTTTGTTAATAAATATACAAATCTATGAAGGACACAGGGATAACCAGCCAAACTGCAAGATTTGATTTTCACGTGATTCTAGAGAAAACGGAGCCCAAACTCATGACAGATAGAGACTGTGACATGAGGGTAATAAACGACAGGGGGAAACTTGGAATTCTTTCAGAAGCCTGTCCACAGGAGCAAATACTCATTTTGATTTCATTTTTGATGGCAACTGTACCATAAACATCAGAAGTGGACACCAAATTAAATCTTTAGAAAAGTCTTTTAAGAGTTCAGTTCAGTAAAATATGATTTCTAAGTATTTAGGAATAACGATACCACTACTGCTCATAATAAAACAGCAGTATGTCCTAAAAACAATTCAGTTACAGAGCTGCAATCTTGGACTCGGTCAAGATACAGGCGATGCTGATCAAGCTGGAGATTGTCACAGCAGCATACATTGAGCAGCTACTCCATCACGTCACAATACAAAAAAGGGAAGGCTGAATGAGTCACTGGGGAGAGATATCAGCACAGTGTGAATTAGCCTTCAACTAGACCTGGAATCTCACCATGTTTTTGGCTAAAATACATGGCAGAAACAGATTTTCATCAGAAGATGAAGGACGAAGTGCTATAATCTGCTTTGTTTTCAGATTAGCTGTTGACCAGGATGCTATAGTTGGCCCGATGTCCATGTGAAAATATGTGTAGGGACGTGCAACTGGAACATAAAACAAAGTGAGGAGTACTGTCACGTCAGGATGAGGCTTGAGATCATTTGTAACCAGACTAGAGTGAAAGCACACTGCAGCTTCCCAAGTGGCCCACCACAAGGTCCCTTGGTGTACCAAGACCTCAATATAGCTCCGTGAAAAGAGAAAAGTCTTTGGGGGCTGCATGTCACTTAGCTCAGAGTTAAACCCTGGTGACTTCTTCTGCCTTGCCCTTCCCTTGCTTCAAAACTTTCAATAGCTCTTACAGACAGCAATGCTCAGTGACTGGAGCCAGAGTCCAACAGACCTGGCACGGTGGTGCCATATGAAGAAATGTTTCCAAAGAAAAGATCCTGGGAGAAAACCTTGCCCAAAAGGAAGTTTTGGTTGTGGTTAAATCTGTAAGACATTTTTTTTTTTGCCATGGGCTGCAACACAGCATAGCTGTGGTTAGATCAGGCCAAAGTTTCTTCCACTGGCTCTTCTAATTCAGAAATTCTGGGGAAACTTGCCAGGTGGTTGGAAAAATTGCCTTGTTTTGATTTCATGGTCATAATGAGGCCTGGGTGTGAAAACATAGTAAAGCTGATGCTCTTCCAGATGGTGTTATTGGGAAGCTAATTGCAAACATTGTCTCAGGCAGGAGTGGGAGGAACTAGTTGCTCCAGAGAAGGAGCCTGCTTGGGAAAAGTTGAGTGCTTCTTCTTTCTCCATTCCTTGTTTCCTTTTGCTTTTCTGACTAGTTTGAGAAAATACAGTGAGGTTGCAGGAAAAGACTCTAGGAAAGAAATTCTGGAAACATATTGTGGTATCAAAATGGAGTAGCTAGCAAATAAATTTTTAAAATTGACCATCCAGAACCACAGCGTGCATATCATTGCTCAATATATGTGCAAGCTCTCACCACAGTCTGAAGATCTGGAGAAGATCACTCAAAGAGCAACACACAGGAGAGCACAAATGAAATCTAGTCTAGGAGAGCAAGAATCACTGTCAGGGAGGTGGATGCCCCATAGACCCTTGCATTCCATCCAAATCATCTCTGATTTGTCTCAAGGGCACTCTGCAGTCTGCCCACTGGTGGAACATGTTGGACAACCTCACACTCAGATGAATTTTCCAGTGTTTTACGAGGGTTGTGAAACACTGGCCCAGGTTGCCCCAAGAGGTGGTGGCTGCCCCATCCCTGGCACCATTGCAGGGGAGGTTGCCCGGGGCTCTGAGCACCCTGCTGTAGCTGCAGATGGCCCTGCTCCCTGCAGTGGGGTTGGACCAGATGACCTGTAAACATCCCTTCCAACCTAAATCATTCTGTGATTCTATGACAGTGACAACTCTTGAGTGCTGCAGTGTATCTCTATGCAGGGTGTACAAGCAGCAGACAAAATGCAGCACTGTATGTTAATTTCCTTACATGCTTTATACCTGAGTAGGTGGAAAGAGGGAGAAATTAATCCGTTCAGGAAAAATCTTCTCATGCAGTTTGCCTCTGGAACAAGTATAAAGTCTCCCATTTACAGGTATAGAGTCTCCCATTTACAATGATGGAGGAAAAGCTTGTCACTGAACCTCATGTAAGGATTCTTTTTTTTTTTTTCCCCAGGTTGTACATCTAGTGTTTAATTCCTTATCAAATTCCTGCCAAGGTGGAGACATCTCAGACTGAAGAAGAGAGTTTCATTTCAGTACCCATTTTGTTCTTCCTTCCAGTTCCCAATTCCTTCCCATGAAGGATGTTTTTTTAGTTAGTAGTTTTAAATCTCAAGACTTATTTCTTTAGCATGATTAAAATACTTCTTTTTATTGAAAGTATTTGTTTTCCTTTAATTTAGCTGATTTTTTTTTTCTTTTCAACAAATAAGCCATAAACATTACTTTCAGTTTCTTTTACTCCCCTTTTTGTTTTAACAGAACATCATCTTTTCAGTTACTGCTGAAAACCAAGTCATTCCTTCTGGTTTTCAATCCAAATTTTTAATGAAAAACTTCTCATTTTCATATCATCGCCAGGCTCTAATTCATATTTTAACTTTAAAACTTTTCTAAGTAATTCCACAGCTTTTATGTGGGTGCTAGAAAATTCGTACAAGCTCATGCCTCTTTCACATGCACCAGTTCCCCAGGTTCACCCATGCTCTAAAGAGAGAGCCCAGTCTTTCCAGACCCTTAAATGTGGGGTCCCTTTAGCATCTCTGAGATGTAGGAGAATGTCTTAGAGGCCAGTGTAATTGGCAGAAGGCAAAACAGCACTGTTTTGGGCATGGAGCAGAAAGCATGTAGGTATTAAAACAACTCAGCATGGCTAGCATTAATTTACTATACTGTTTATGATTAAGGAAAACCTGTCCAAACAGTTAGACAGAGATGAGTTTGCACAGCTTTGTCTAGATGTCTTGTCTTATTTAGGATCTGGACCTCTGGGGAGCAGGAATGCAGAGGCAAAGATGTGTCATGATACACAAGAACAGAGCAGATAAATTCATTGGCGCTGGGTGGACTGTGACAAAATGATGGTTAAAACTTTCTGAGCCCTGCTGCTTTTTGCAATGTGCATTGTATAACCTTCAGATTTTATACCACTCTGCTGGTTTAAGTTAGAACTAACCCTGTTCAGTGATTTTACTTTTCATCTCAGTCTCTTCTAAGCCATTGCCCTGTCTGAAGTTAGCAGCAGATTTTCCCAGCCAGTGCCTGGTCCCAGCAGCGATGACGCTCCGTGTTTAGAGTCACTGCCAAGGGTTGGGGTGTGCAGAGAGGCTCTGGTGGATGCTCCTGTGCACACCAAGGCCACTGCTGGGTCTTCTGCACCACGTTGGGGCTGCAGAAAGTAAAAGGTGGCACCTGTGGGGAGGAGCAGCCAGGACAGGTGAACTCAAACTGACCAGCCAGGGATTCCAGCCCATGTACGTCATGTTCAGTGTAAAGCTGAGGGGTCACGAGGGTCAAGCCACTTCTTCAATGTCTGACATTGGAGGAGGACTCTGTCTGTTCTGCCTTTGATCCCAAACTGTGTGTTCCTGAATCCAGTAGCAGAATCCAGCTCCCAGATCTGGTTCCCATCTGCCACTGAGTCCAGTCTGGGACTTCCCCAGTGCCTGCTTCGCAGCATCAGTGGTGACCATGACATAATTGCCATAAGGGGTGTTGGGCTTAATACTGGTTTTGTATATATTTGTATATATTCCATTTTATTATTATTATTTTCATTAAAGTTGTTTTAGTTTCCTTTTTTAATGGTTGAGTCTCTCTCCCTCATTCCCTTTCTCTTCCCCTTTGGGGAGGGAGAGGGGTTAACAGAGAGCATCTGTTATATATCTAGTGGGCTGCCATGACCCTAAACTGTGACAACCAGCCATCTCTTGTAGCTGCTCCAAAGCCCTGGTCTACAGTGGGGAGAGGAACTTTCCAGTAGGCTGATGGAGTACAGGTGGTTGAGTTTACCAGCTTTCCAAGTGGTTTTCATTTCTTTTTCCTTCCTGAGATAGTTAAATGCACATTCCTCAGCTGTGTAAAAACAAATGGCCTACTCTACCACTTCGAGTGGATTTCAAATGAAAGCCAGGCTTAATTAGAGGTTTTGAAAGCTTAAGAGTTAATACATGCCCATTAAACGCTAACCACCAATCATTTACTGTCCGTTTGCTAGCAATAAGGAGTCGTGCAAGTGGCTCCAGCCGTCAGCATTCACAGGCATGCCAACGTGGGATGTGGGGCTGCAATAGTGGAGACCATCTTAGGAGGAAGGATCATGTGCGTGGCAGCGTGCCCAGCTTGGGAGGGCAGGCAAAGGCCAGGGAAAGAAGGAGCAGATGTTTGACCTTTTGGAGGCTTGGAGAAATGTCTCTGGCTCAGAAATACCAGGAGGGCAATCTTGTCTTTCTGTTGGATTTGCTATGGGGTCTGAGCTTGCAGGGAGTTGGAGTGAGGCATTGGCTCCGAGTGGCCAGCAGCAGATCAGCATCGCTTGGCATTTTTGCTAGCCAGCTCTTCATCTCCGTAAGTCAACTTGATGACGGTGACGTGTGCCTGGCGAGGATCGCAGCTGCACAGGATGAATCCCTACAGTTCCTGTGCAGGAAACACTGCGAGAATTATTGTTCCTGCTTTATAGGTTTGGGAAGCTGGGAATTAAATGAGTTGTCAAAGGCCACACAGAGAGCCAGTGGCAAAGCCGGCAGTACGCTGTGAGCCCTCTCTGCTCGCGGAGGCAGCTCGCAGACCACACTGTGTCTTAAAGGCAGCCATTCAACAACCCTGTGGCTTGCATGTATGTTTAAACGGAAGACAAATTGCAGCGTTTTTGTCTTTATTTGCACTAGTAACATCTGTACAGACTTCTAAGACTGCACAATGACTGATGAGTAGTTCAGTAAAGATCTCTAGCAGACAAAATAGACATGCAACACACAGGGAGTTATATGCTTAGCTTCCCTGCAAAAGTCTCACTGACAGTCTTGCAATAAATATATAATTTTATGGCCTATTTCTCAATCATATTCTGCTACATAATATCATGCTAAGAACTGCTTGCTACCTTGCCAATGGAAATATGTTGCTGGCAAGCAGTAAGTCTCTCCAGATCTGCTAACGGAGTCATAACTGTAACAATATAAGCAAATAGATCATCATCATATTCCTTTCTGCATTCCCCACCACCACCCCTTTTTTCTTTCCTCTCCTCCTTCTTTCCCCTCATTTTCCCCCTCTCACTTTCTCCCATCTCCCCTTCTCCCCCATCCCTCCCCCTTGCTCACTCCTCCATTAATGTTTAGAAGATTTCACAGTTTTCTCCCAACCCTGGAAAGAATGTAAGTCGATGCTGCTGATTGCCTTTGAAAACATTTGGAACAAATTATCTTTACTTTTGGAATCTGAATAAAGGAATGTGAGCCTCATTGGAGAAATGTGAAATACAGGGTGGGATTCACAGAAGGTCTGTACCTTCCCCCCCCCCCCCCCCTTTCTTTTAAAGAAAGAAAATAATACACTTTTTCTTTGGTTTTGGGGGTTTTTTTCTTCCCTTTTTTGTTACTTCAGGTTAGAAAACATTTCATCTGGGAAAAAATGAAAAGCCCATGAAAGTGGATTTTTGAGGGGACATCTTCATCAGATCTTTTAAAGTTGAAAATGATAATTGAAGTGAGTCAGTTGTTATCGTGAACTCCGTGAACCCAGTGGCCTTGGTGAAGAAATGAAGCAGATCTTGGGTTCTCTCTGGTAAGGAATGATTTGGGTCACTAAAGCCTCCTTTTCCCGACTTGATCTTATTTTAAATAACTTGCCTCAGTTTCCCTGCCTGCAGGCTGCTGCCACACTGTGGTGCTGTGGAGTTGCCATCAGCAAAACAACAAGAGAGCTCCTGAGGAAAGGTGCTGTGTAAATTTAGGACAACTCACACATTTCCAGATTTAGCCTTTCCTACGCATAGAGGTATTTGTATTCAAGATTGTATTTTGTCTCATTGCAGAAAATGGTGCCAACCACAAAGGTGATTCCA
>JANVCC010010235.1:1509452-1531416 GCA_025345505.1 Todiramphus chloris collaris
ATCACGTGCAACTTTAGAAATAACATTTTTTTAACTTAAAAAAAAATCATTCATTGTATTTTACCAAAAGCATATGTTGCATTGGACTAAACTTTCCATTAATTACTTATCTCACATAAATATTTTATCCAGATCTACACAAGACCAACAGAGGGTTGAGATATTATTAAGTCCCTAGAGAATAAAATAGAAAAATGAGGAATGAGCTACTGAAAAGAAGAAATTACTGCAAGTGATAGAAGAAATCTGTTTCTTGGAGAAGTAGGTTACAAGTGAATTAAAAAAGAGATGATCTTACTGCTCTTGGCCAAAAATACTTGAGCAGGTTTGGCAAGACAGTCACAGATTACAAATCCATGCAAGTTATTTCTTGGCACAAGCCATATATGACAAGGAGTAAACATGTGCTTCATGTGCCAGATTTTCCCTATGTAAGGTGGGAGTTAATGAATGCTACCTTGGTGCCTTGAGAGTTGAGAGATATGTACAAAAGTACAGGGTGAAACTCCAGTCTAACTGAAATTCAGAGCAGAATTTTCTTTGACCTTGGGTTCTTATCTTTTATTTCTGTCATTTTTCCTCTAGTTTCACCCATAAGAAAAAGATTTCAGAAAGGAAAAATAATCAGAGGATGTGTCTGTTTACATCATTGCTATGATACAGTGATACAGACCATCTCCATTATATCAGGCCTTGTACGCAAACAGGAAGAGACCCTTCCCCTAATAACCTCACAAATCCTACCAGCAAAGCAATGATGAGAGAAAGGGACATATTTGCTCTTTAGTATCCAAACACTGTGGCTGACCTTCTCCCTTCTGGAAGTATGTTCAGGCCTAGGCATTTGCTAAGAAAGCTTTACCCCTGGCCCACACAAGTCTGACATTCAACTAGAGATAGCAATATTTTTTCAGGCTTTTTTTTCACTCTCTTGAATGGAAAGAGCATTAGTATAATTAAATTTTTAGAAGGGGCAGCATTAACATAATTGAAAAAAGTAAAGCTAAATCAAGACAAGGTAATGTTCAAGCTGACCTGTGCTGAAATATAATTTTTAAATTTTCAGCCTATGAAACTATCCCTAGATTGACTTTTTATCTTCATTTTTGCAGGAAAAAATGCTTTTATATTTACATTTTCATGGAAGAAGAAAATTGTTTCCATGCAGCTGTGTACTTGAAGTTGACAGCTGCATTTTTCATGGATATGATCACTCAAGCTGAGGTCGTCACTCACAGCAGCTTGAGCTGATCCCATCCAGTCCTTTGGAAACGATCAGAGTTACCTTGAAATTGTCCTGAAGAGAGAACAGCCCCAGGACAACAAAATTTTCAGGACCATGTTGCAATGAAGACTTTTTCTTCTCTTTTGACCTCAGAAGAGCTTTGTATGACTAGCTTTCTATTTTCTATATATGACGAGATAGAGTTAACGACATCTAAAGTGTTAATAGAAGCTCATACTGCTGGCACATTGCAGGAGGCAGGACAGGATACTGCTTCTCCTGTGGGGTATGGTTGCCCATGGCTCCAAATCTTATCAGCATCAAAGGCAGAATGAAAACTGCCTTAGAGCTCTGGAAAGACAAGCTCATGTCTATTCATGTGTGAAGGCAGTGCTGGTGAAAGAATTTCCATCCTTAAAGGTTGTGGATTGTTTTCCCAATGTCCAGTTTTCAGAGTTCGGTTTTAATCTGCTTGAGATATAAAGGGACCCATGCTTCTTTATATTTTTAAATAAATACATAAATAAAACAAAACAATGAAAAAACCCAACCTGAACAAACTTGTGTTGTTAAGTCAATTACACCTAAGAATCAGTTGATACAATTTGAATGGACAGGAAAATAAGTCACGGTCTCTCTAGGGAAAAGGGAAACTTGCATTCTCTCTCAAGATGTTCTTACAGACCTCAGGTTTACATCCCTTCATCATCAGGTTTACATCCCTTCATCATCATACTTTCACAACTAGAGCTTCAGTTTGGGGTTTTCTGAAGTGCAAAAGCAAACCCCCAAATCTTGTGCACCCTGTGAAGATGAAGGCAAGAAACACAAGCCAATCATGGTGTTGCAAGGCATCATAAGTAACCTACATGTGTAACTTTCTCTCTTTCAAATACCTCATCAGTCTGGAAGCTACACTCCTTGTATGTCTCGTCTGTCAATTCATTTTAACTGCCAAAGAGGTTGTTTTCAAAGGACTAGAGTGACAGCTCAGAAATCCATCTTGGTGGATTGGCGGGGCCTGGGAACTGTGTTTCTGAACTGAACAGAGGTCAGCCATTTAATTTCATAAGGTTCCCGTGATTTATACACGCTCCAGCTCTCGATACAGCACAGCCTGTGTTTTCTCTTCTCGTCAGGATGTAATGCCTGTCTAGGGATTGCTCCCTTCCGTATACCGTGTACAATTACAACGCGCAATACCTGTACCAAAATAGATCAATACACTATTATTATTCTTATATCAAAAGGGGCAGCAGGTGGGTGTCCTGTGAGCACAAAATCTGATAAAAGGATTCACCTTGTCAGATGTTCAATGGACCACGTCTCTGCTTGGTGGTTTAAGCAGCATTAATGGGCACGGGTCAAATCAGCTCTTGGGACAGACAAAGAGACTCCTCTGGTAAGATGTACAAGGGAGAAGGAGGGAATTCACAAGGAGTTTCTTGTGAGCAATAACAGTGCTTTACACCACTAAAACCTTTCAAGATATTCTAGTATGTTTATTCTTTGGACAAAGAAGGGAAATTTAGAAAGACACAGAGGAAGTGGTTTGACCAGCTCACACAGTTCAAAGGAAGGAACTGAGATTTCTGGTTTACCAGCCCTGCCTTGCTCCATGCAGTGTGATACCTTTGTCATTCCTACTTTGCTTCACCCTTCCAACATATTCAGTCACAGGAACAGTCAGAAGAATTCAAAGGTAACCTGCAAACTTGGCCTTGAAGTACCATGAGAAGAAAAAATGTTGTCTAGGATGTGATAAGAAATTTACATTTGAGATCTCCAGAATGATTCTGCCCAAGAAACATTCAGGTATTTGACAAATCTGGGGAGAGAAAGAGGAAGACATGCTCCTATTTTTTCTTCCCATTGTCTTTTTGATTAATCCTATTTAGTGTGATCTTGTGTGCTGGGATATGCAAAATTCTGAGGACTACCCTATGTATCTTGTAGTAAATCTTGCAGAATAGAGCACCAGACTGAAAACACCTCACCAGCACCATCTCTGTAACCCTTGTACATCATCCATCTTTCTGTGCCACACATAATTGCAGCTCTAGTAGCATCAGCCTCCTGGCGTGAGTCCATACATTGAGCGATTATTCTCTTCAATCCAGACTGATAGAAGGCTCCATGCCTTGGCAGGATGACTAAGCTATCTATGTATCTATGTTCTTTTTATGAGTTGGAAAGTTAAACTGCTTTCTGTCTTGATTATTCTGCCTTTGAGAAACTTGCAAAATAAAAAGCAACAATATAAATGGAACCAATGTGTCGAAGTTCACCATCTCTAGTTGATTTCACAAGCAGCTTCCTATTCTCCCTATTATTGGCAGACCTTTTTTTTTGTTGTTCTTGTTGTTTGTACCTATCTAACTTGCCTTGTCTTTTGGTGTTGATGGAAGAACAGAACCCAGGAATATAAACACACATTCTTGTACATTTTCCACTGCTGATACTTGGAAGAGATCAAGGAGAAATGAGCCAGCCTAGATGTTATTTGATGCCCCTAAGTCAAGTATATACTGCTAAAGACAAACCTTCCTTTGGCTTTCCCTTAAGCTGGTAGTGATTTGGATGCTCCATTTGAATTTCCTGGTAGTTAAATTAACCCAGCCAGCGAAGGCTGAAATGTCTCACAGTAATGCTTTGCACAAGATGGATGATGGATCACAAACACAGTTTCATCAATCTCAAGTTACCTTCTGCATCACTCCTGGGCCCTTTACTGTCTGTGCTGACTTCTCAGGAGTTTGAAAGGAGATATGCCTCTTGGTGAGCAAACTCCTGGCATGTCTATCAACAACCTGAAACCAGCACAAGATGGTGAGACCACTCTTAATTTCTCTCCTTGTATCTGAGCATCATTATGTGGTAAGGACAAACCATCAGTGAGGTCATATCCCTGTCAAATGTTGGTTCAGTCATTTTCATTGCACCCCACTAAATGTTTTCATAGCTGAATACTGTTACACCGGACAAAGAAGGAAGACTTGTGCCTCTGTCTCCCATTTCATCTCTCTCACACGAGTATGCTACTTTCACTTTCATTGCAGACAGGACCTGCACCAAAAGGTGGTGCTCTGGGTAAATAGTTGTTCTTGTCATGGTTGCTGTTTGGGATGTTTACACTGTCCTTGTGCACACTCTAAGTTCATTAACTATGACAATATCAATAATCAGCCACCACATGTTTATGCAAAGTTTATGAAGAGCCATAGGCATATTCTTGTCTTTCAGCTACAAACATTTCCTTTTCCCATTTGTAGGTGGCCCAAGTAGAGCTTTATATGTTTTAACAACCCAAGAACATCTGTAAAAGGTTTATGCCATGCTTGGAAACAAAGGAAAGGAGAAGCCTGAAAAATAAAGACTTCTCAATATCATTTCAGGGTACCCTCCTGAACTTACTTCGTTCAGAGCCTCCTGAACTTACTTTGGAGAGGGTTAGCAGATCAGCCAGCTGACTCCAGAATAGACTCCCAGTTTAAGATACAGGCAAGAGCAGTGGATGTTGTCTACTTCAGCAAGGCTTTTGACACTGTCCCCCCCAGAATCCTCGTAGACAAGCTTAGGAAGTGTGGGTTAGATGAGTGGACATTGAGGTGGAGAACTGGCTGAATGATAGAGCTCAGGAGGTTGTGATCAGTGGTACAGTTTAGTTGGAGGCCTGTAGCTTGTGTTGTTCCCCAGAGGTCAGTACTGAGTCCAGTTTTGTTCAACATATTCATCAGTGAAGTGTATCTTTAGCACAGTTGCTGATGATGGAGTAGTGGGAAGAGTGGCTGATACACCTGAAGTCTGTGCTGCCATTCAGCAAGAACTGGACAGGCTGAAGAGCTGGGCAAGGGGAAACCTCATGAAATTCAACAAAGGCAAGTGTAGGGTCCTGCAGCTGGCAGGTAATAATTGCATGTAACAGTACAGGTGAGGGTTGGACCTGTTGGAAAGCAGGTCTATGGAGAAGACTTGGAAGTCCTGGTGGACAAGTTAACCATGAGCTAGCAATGGATACTCTTGGTCAAGAACATCAGTGGTGTTCTGGGATGCATCAATAAATGTGTCCAGCAGGTTGAGAGAGGTTGTCCTCTCCCTTTACTCTGCCCTAGTGAGACCACATCTGGAGCACTGTGTCTAGTCCTGGGCTCCCCAGTTCAAGAGGGGGAACTACTGGAAAGAATTCAATGGAGTCTATGAAGATGCTGAGGGAACTCGAGCACCTCTGTGCAAAGGAAAAATGAGAAAACTGGGGCTGTTTAGCCTGTAGAAGCCTAAGAGGGGATCTTCTCTATGTTTATCAACAGCTAAAGGGCAGGTGTCAGGAGGATTGTTGTGGTTTAGATCCAGCTTGGAGCTGAGCATCATGTGGCTCCTCGCTCACCACCCTGTTTTCCTCTGTGGGATGGGAAGGAGAATAGGGAGAAAAAGGCAAAAGCCCATAGTCTGAGATAAAGACAATTCAATAGAACAACGTGAGATGAGAAGAAACAACAGTAATAACAATAACAGTATTGAAACAATATGAAAAATGAGCGACATAGAATGAATTGACCCTCTAGAGCTGCACCAACCCTCCAGCAGTGACCACATGCCTGTCCTGGCCCACAGTCTTATATAGTAGGCATGACATCAATATGGTATCAAATATCCTAATGGCTGGTTCAGTTGTCTACTCTGGATGTGGGCCCTTCCAGCTTCTGGTAAAAATTACCCCTATCATAGCTGAACCCAGGACAAGGATGGGGATGTTCTCTCTTCAGTGGCACCCAGCAACAGGTGCAAACTGGAACACGGTGAGTTCCTGAACAGGAGGAAAAGGATCTTTGCCATTAGGATGCCACAGAGGTTGTGGAGTCTCCTTCTCTGAAGACATTCCAACCCCATCTGGATGCAATCCTGGGCAGCTTGCTGTAGATGACCCTTCTTTAGGAGGGCGCTTGGACAAGATGATCTCCAGAGGTGCCTTCCAAGCCCCACCATTCTGTGATTCTGTGATTTATGGAGGAACACTCCTGAAAACAAAATTTATTCCTATGCATAGTGTAAGATCAAAAGTGATAGGCAGGAAACCTCCTTCCTCAGTGTTCTTGGTGCAATTCCAAGTGATTTTTCTTTGAATAAATTAAGTTCAAGGCAAATCAGAAAGTTGATCTGGGCAGTGTCCCATTTTACTTTGACAGCTCACCGTGTGCCAAGCTCACTTATTCCTGGCTATCTCAGAAGCTGAGATGCAATTGTAAACCAGAAGAATAAATCTAGAGTGAGAAACAACTACAACTACCTGAAAAGAGGTTGTAGAGAGGCGGGTGTTGATCTCTTCTTACAAGTCACAACTGGTAGGACAAGAGGAAACAGCATCAGCTTGCATCAGGGGAGGTTTATGTTTGACAATAGGAAAAAATTCTATACTTTTGGGTTATCAAAGACTGGAAGAGGCTTCCCAGGGATCTGGTCAAATCACCAGCCCTGGGTGTATTAAGCGCCTAGATTAAGGATATGATGTACTAGTAGCAGTGGTAGAGTTAGATAACAGTTGGACTTGATGATCTCAAAGGTCTTTTCCACCCATAGTGGTTCTGTGTGATATACCTAGTATGTCATTTCATATACTACCTTGCCAGCATGGTCAGTGAAATAGAAAAGAAGTTCAAGTACCCTCAGTGGAGGAGTGTGGTATAAAAGTGTACCGTGGTTTGCTGTGTCATAAGCAGCAACTGAAGACTGTATTTCCCACAAATAAAATAATATAAAATCCTTCTTTCTATCTCATAAAATAAATAGAGGAGGCCTCTGCTGCCTGTTGTAAATGGCAGCCTCCCACCAAATGCAGAGATTGGGGACAGGCCGGAAGATGCTTCTCACTTTGTAGTTCTCAACATACCAAAAATGAAGCCAATTTACCCCTTTTGATGATCCTGATCGCAGAGCAGCAGAGCCAAATGCAAGATTGTGCTCCCTACACATTTTTGAGTTTATTCACACTGAGAGGCATTTCGTATTCAAAGCTCGAGAAAGGAATCCACAGTGAACAGCCACAAAGTAGAATGAAATATATAGAGCAGGATTATTCAGCAGCCTTCGATTTGACTTTTGTTTATGGAACCAACATCTTATAGGAATTACCCAAATCCACAGAGTTCATGATTATTATTAATGGCATTAAGGATGGCATACTGTACATTGCAGATTGTAAAACTGGCACTTTGCCAACCAGTTACCTACTGGGACACTCATTAGAACACAGGATTAATTCACTTCCTTGGAAAAAAAAGCTCAAGCAAGTGAATTTTCAGACAGCGGGATGAAAAATGAATGGTTCATATTAAGCAAAATATTCCTGTTTGTCCAAAGCAAGCATCTTTTTGGATACCATTGGATTCCTGTAACTGAAAAATGAAGGAAAATGTGGTTTAGGGTCCAGCCTGTTTTGGGAGAGAGCCCATGAACTGCCATGAAAACACTACATCACAGCAACTTTCTTTCTTTCTTTCTTTCTTTCTTTCTTTCTTTCTTTCTTTCTTTCTTTCTTTCTTTCTTTCTTTCTTTCTTTCTTTCTTTCTTTCTTTCTTTCTTTCTTTCTTTCTTTCTTTCTTTCTTTCTTTCTTTCTTTCTTTCTTTCTTTTCCTTCCTTCCTTCCTTCCTTCCTTCCTTCCTTCCTTCCTTCCTTCCTCTCTCTTTAAGCTATATTATAGATTTTGTGTTCATTAAAGGAGATTAAAGTTAAAGACAAAGGGCTGCCTTAAAACCTCCAAGCCCACAGAAGGTGAAGAAAATAAAATCCTTCATTACCATTCTCTCCACTTTTCCCAAAACTTTTCTCTGGCTCAATGACTTTTGCATGTCTGGGGTCTGTGGGACTGAATAGCCTGTGGATAGGCAGAAACTGAGCCCACACGAGCTGACACAGGAACCCAGAACCAGAAACAAGGTCCTCATCAGTGCTTCAGGATGATGCTGCTGCCTCATGCAGGAGAGAGGCCTTTTGCATCTTATGCTCTCCCCTTCCCTGCTCAGACAGTGCCAGCTTCCAGGGGTTTTCCAACAAAATCAGACATCACTTATGTTTAGTGACAATGATATGACGCAGTCCCTCCACCTCAGCCAGCTGGGATCACTCTCCTTATAATACCGTTATTGCAGCCAAGGACTGAATATCTGTGAGGAAGAGATTTAAGCCAACAAGGTGGCAAAGTGGCTTAAACCTACCTCTCAGTGAGCTAAGAGCCCACAAAATGTCTATTCTGGCATAACTGATGGGTAG
Source organism: Todiramphus chloris collaris (assembly GCA_025345505.1). Lineage (NCBI taxonomy): Eukaryota > Metazoa > Chordata > Aves > Coraciiformes > Alcedinidae > Todiramphus > Todiramphus chloris. The sequence goes on from JANVCC010010235.1 coordinate 1,517,942, forward strand.
GAACTCATTAAGCAGAGGTGACTCACACAGGGGCCCTCAATTTCATTGTTTTTTTGTACTCTGTCTCTGATGCCTGCTCTGTGTACCTCTGCATGTGGGAATCCTGTTTTCCTATGTGTCTCTGAAAAGTGCCTAGCTCTCTGCTGGTGAGTTGGTCTGTAATACATGGTGACCTTTACACCAGCAGAATAATCAGCATAGCCACAGCTTTATTTGCATTAATGTTAAATAGTGTGTACAAAAGCAAAAGGAAGCCTGCATATAATATAATTCTTTTTTTTTCTCTTTTTTTTTTTTTTCCTAAAGGTTAAATTAGTATACATGGTATGGAATCTCCATGGTTTTCACAGTATCTGTTACAGAGCTTGAACTTTAGTCTTCTGGTCCAAAGGGAGAAAAATCAATAGTATCATACTGATACACAAGAAACTTTATTAAAGTAGCCATGGGCATCTCTGCAACCTTACCCTATCAAGCTGGCTTGCTAATTGGTTTGCAACAGTGTGGCTGCCATGAAAATTACCCAGGTCTGTCTTGTGAAAATCTGGCTCTATCAGCATCAAGAACACAAACAGCCAGGGAAGCAGTCAAAGGTCACTTCCTAGTTGTTGGGAACAGAAAATGAAGCTTGTTAACATTCTGCTGCTGCTTCTTCTAGGGAGAAAAAAAACCACATCAGTGCTGCAGGGAGCTGTCCTCTGGAGGATTGAACAAAGATGATCAAGCTTCTCTCTGCTCACTTCCACTCACCCATCAGGCTTTCATTGATGGGGAAGCCTAAAAAAACCTGCCAGAAGTGTCATTTCATACCTGCCTGAGGTCTTTAGTTTGGAGTGCTTCCCCCATATGTCCACCACGACATAGCTTCTCTGCCTTTTACACATCATCTCTCCTCTTTGCTGAGCCCTGGTTTGTCAGTGTGCTAAACCAAAGCCAAATTCAAAATGGCCTGGGAAAAAAAAATAAAAAATCCACCACTGTATCTGGGCAAGAATGAATTAAAATGTTATAAGGCTTTCACAAGTAATGCCAATTATAGTTAGAACACAGGAGAGCCACAGTCTCTAAATTCCCCCTGCCACCGAGCTCCAGTCCAGAATGCAAGAGAGGCTTTGGCTGGCTGCATTGGTTTGCAGTTACGTCTCTAAAGTAAAAATGTGACTTGAAGAGTGATGTTGCCTGAGTGAACCTATGCTAGCAAAAAGCTGCTGCAGATCCCAGATGCATCCGTGTAAGGAGCAGCCACTGCTGAGTAGTTCAGCTTCTCATCAGCTGTGTTAGCTACACAGATTTAGCACTGAGTTTCTGCCTGGTTTGCACCAGTTTTTCACAGGATTCTGTGATAGGAAAAAAGGCTCTGGTATCTTGCCCAATCCATTTGAAAGGCCAGGTGGGCACAGAAGACATTAAAACATTTATTTTTCTTCTAGTTCTTCAATTTGGGACAGAAAACCACAAAATACAGTTTTACCCAGTAGTGACAACAATGAGCTTCAGCAGCCAGGCAGTGCACAAGCAGGGAATATGGTGCTGTCCTTGTCTCCAAGAATTTGAGACCTAAGCAGGAGTTTTCTGTAATATGCTCAGTCTTCCATAATGAAAACTTCAGTTGGACCAGCCACGACTCAGACATAAACTGTGGCCATGAACTAAAACATATTCAATGCCATTTCAAACATACAGAAGATTGATATGGTTTACAACCATTCTAACCATCTTATCCTAATTCTGGTGTCTCAATAGCTTGGAAGCCTTCCCTGTCTGTGTGAGCGTGTAGGCACCATAAAGTGCTAGGATGTCCCTCCCATGACAGCAGATTTGGAGCCTAGTTGTTGATATCAGCTCTCTTTAAACCCAAACAGAATTTCTCAAAGTTAAGTTGTCTTTAGTTGCCTTCCTGCACCAAAACAACCAGCTCATGGTCTTAAATTGAGCTAACTGCTTATGTTGGCATACAACTTTGAAGACTCACTCAAAAAATTCTGCCTGTGGTGTTGTGGCTGCTAAAAAAAAAATAAGGTAGACAATTTGGCACAGAAAGCATATGGGGGAATCATGGAAAGAATAATGACAAAATTGTACTTTTTTTGTTCACATTTTATTATGAAGATATTTCTGATTTCTCCAGCAAGCTCCCTGGAGATGCTTTCTACTTTTCCATATTGTGGTGGAAGGAAGCTAATTTAGGGATCAGTCATGCGAAAGCTTCTACCTTGGCCAATCCAAAATACCAAACTTCTAAGGGTCCAGTGGATTAGGAAACAAAACCAAAACAACCAAGAATGTGTGAAACCTGGCTTCATGAACCAGGTTTGAAAGAAATGCAGGATTTCAACATGAAGTTTGATGTATAATCTTCTTCCTTAATATGGTTGTGTCAAACTATGAGAGTCTCATCTGCTTGTCCTATTCACTTTTCCATTAGCCTACTCACACCAATAGATCATCTTAAGTTTTCAGAAGAAGAAGAAAGATAAATTTTCTGCCATCATTAAGAAAAAAATGTTTCTAAGGAGAAAAGCAGATTATTTTTTTTTCTTTTCATCTGGAACAGAGGGCACTGGACAGGAAAACAAATTGATTCAGAATGCCATTGAACTCCATGGATAGCTCTAATCTCTTCAGACTGGTAATGATTTGCAATAGTTTGTTGTTATGCTACCAGAGTCTGGTAAAATCTTCCTCCACCTCACACACAGATGCACATACTTTAAATACAGTATTAAAGATACCCTTGACTAGTAAAGATCCTGTCAAAGTATGCTAATCAAATCCAGCTTTGATTTCATGCTTACTTTTCTGCTCATCCCAATTGTAAAGCTAAGCTGTAATTAATACATAAGAGGCTGGTGATTATACAGCATTAGGCTGAACATATAGAGTGAACATACAGAATTAGTTTGCATTTCCATAGATCAGACATTGTAAAGAAATAAGATCAAGTTGCAAGGTCCAGTATTAGCAGGCTGCTAACTTATCTTGGTGACAATCTCGAGCTGTTGCATTGATCTTGTGCTACTGGTGACACCTTTTGCATCTGCCCGTGGGTATGATTGTATGTGCACATGCAGGATCAATAAGTACTCTTTCCCTTTTAATTTTTTGTAAATGGAATTTTAAGGTACATCACCCAAGAAATCCTTAGTATTTCTTTGGAAATGGGCCTGACAGATGACTGCCATGGCAGAGATGATGTGTCTCCAGCAAGCAGACCAGTAAGCTGTGCTTCCTCCCTGCCTGCTTAGGGACAGCCCCCAAGAAGGGCAGAACATATCAAGGAATAAACAGGGCACATTAACCAGCACCTTTCTGCCAGAGGGTACATAAAAACTAGAGGAGTCCCTTCAGGCAGCTTGTCAAAGACCTGATAAGGTCTTCTTTGTATAGCTCCGCCAGCACAAAAAAAACCCCAACATAAAATAAAGGAGCTTTCTGTAGTCTGAAATACTTAGAACTAGAAGAAAGAACATATGACTCCAAGAAAAGTCCTGGGATTCATCATTCAGCTTTATAGCATAGGAAATCACACTAACTGTGATAAATAGTGAAAAGCTAAGATGAGGAAAAAGTAGCCCCTTATGATCCTGAACCTACTTGTGGATTCTTTGGAGTAAATCCGGAGCTATTGTAGAAAAAAAGAAACAACAGAGGTCCATACCTTCAAAGTCAACTTGGCACCATAAAAGTTTAAGCAGTTCATCCTTTGAACAGTGCTATGCCTCAAAATATTTTTTATTAAGGGGAAAAAAGAAAGGGGGGGGGGGGGGGGGGAGAAAAAAAAAAAAAAAGGGGGCAGGTAAAAGAGGGGGGTGAGGGGGAGGGGGGGGGGGGGGGGGGGGGAGAAGACAAGGAAAGGAAGGTTCAGTTATAAAGACAGCTTTATTCTGCATGGAAGAACCAATTGCATTTCACTGCAGAATGGCACAAGAGCAATCCTCCCGTGTCGAGCACAGCCGTGCTATGGCTGTGGCATGTCATTTCCCCACACCATAACGAGATCATATGTGAAAGCCTAAATTATGCAAATGAAAAGGCTCCACTAATACTGTTGAAATATTCCTGGAGTGTACACTTGACAACCTCAAAGTACATTTCACACCACTAATGACTTCATCACTAACACAATTGTCATGAGTCAAGCAGTTTCCATAGCAACGCCCTAGTACAGCTGTTTACCCATATAAAGTACTGCACCTACTTAGTTACATATACAGACAGATCACTAGATTCCTAGGTACTGAAATTGAAATAATTCAATTTTCAGTGTCTCTCTTTATGAAGTGATTCTGCCAGCTATAGGTATTAGCATATCAATGTGACTTTGACAGGGTCTGCTGCAAAAGACATATTTTGCAGGCACTTCATGTCAATTAGAGCCCTAACTGTTTCATGGAATAATCATCCCTGCCAGATTAAGGTCAGGCTGCAAGGTAATTTAATTGGTGCCATTATATCTAGGGGGAAAAAATGCTCTAATAAAGTGCACACACTGTAGCTGCCAGTGAGGATGTGCTATGCGACATGAAAGGGATTGCCTTCCTGAAGTGTATGGGCAAACCATTTAGAGAGAGAGAAATAAGATGGAAACAACTTCAGGTGCTTTGTTTCCAACAAAATTCCAGGGTGTTTGACCAAGGGGGGAATTTTATTTCACTTGACGTGGTGTTATTCACAAGGGAGGAAGCGCTGAAGAAAAATAAACAAGAGCAAGGAAAGAAAAAAAATCCCCTCACTCTATGTGCGTCTTCTTATCTCCGGTGGAATGATAAACACTTTAATTAAAAATCTGCAAAAATCAAAACAAAGTCTCTTTTTCCCAGGGCTGTGATGGCTGAAATGTAGTGAGCTGGGCAGGAACCTCCCTGGCCTCCCCATGGGGAGCAGGACTGGCAGGATTACTCTCCTGCAGAAACTTTCAGCCAACAACTTGTTTCATGAGCAGCATGAGTTCAGTTTCCTATGGAGTTAGGTAGATTGTCCCCTGAATTTCCCCAATCTATCCATAAATCAACTTCTCACACTTCTCCAGAGGATCCCTTCCCCTGCAAAAGCCAGGTACTGGGGGACCCCGTTAGAAAATCATGACATGGCCATGTGGCAGTGGCAGTGTGGGAATGCCAACTGCATAGTCACTGGGCTCTGCTTCCTTCTCCCTCAAAAAGGAAAATAATTTATGTCTATTTTTTTTTAATTTCTTCAGGTCTCGATTTTCACTTACTTTTTTTTTTTCTTTTTCTTTTTTTTTCTTCTTTTTTTTGGGTTTTTTTTTGGTTTTTTTTGAGAAATTCTCTTTTTTCTTGAAGCACATATATATTTTCTCTTTTGTCTAAAGTCAAAGTTTTCAGAAGACTGACAGATGGACAGTGCAGAAGAGTTCTCCAATACGATAACCTTATGACACAGGAGGATGATGAAAAAGGAAGATTCTTAGCTCTGTATCCACTCACCACAATGACTTACCCAGTGACAACAACCTCACAGCCACCATTACCATTTTGAACTTGCCCTCTTTCCTGGGAAAACAGCACTAGGGGAAATATCTGCCTTGCAAACTGACTACTCCTCACAGAGTTGGGCATGCTCAGCATTTTGGTGCTAACCACACTCTAAGTACCAGTATAGCAAGAATTAGGTTAACTGAAGAGTATATGGTGTTTATTCAAGGCTCAAGGACAGATTTTCAGTTGCTGTAAACTGCCTAATTTTCACAGACTTCATCTAGGCTGCAATCATTCAGTTAAAGTTGAGAATTTTAATAAAATATTTTCACAGGTTCAAGAATGACAGAGAAAAGTTTAGTTAGAGTCTACATAACCTGACCTCTTTACAATGTGTTTGTAAGAACTTTACAGCTTTTGTGTAGGACTCTATTTTTTTTTATTATTCCACAGAAATATATTCCTATACTTCAATTGCAGACTGGTAAATTCTACATGCCTAGAATACTTGTTTTTATGACTTTACCATGAAATAAAACATTGTGTGCTTAGAGTCGTGCTTATTACGTTGTGATGTGAAAACTGATCATGATCAACTTAAGCTCAAAAAACAGCAATGAGAATGAAAGTTACCTTATTTTTTGGATGAAAGAAAATATGATATATAACAGGAAATTCTGCCAAAGCAGAACAATTTTACAAAATTGAAGCAATGGAAAAAGATCAGATTCTGAGCCCTTTGAATTTCCCTATGAATATTTCAAAAGGCTCTATTCATTATTACTATTTCCTTTTACTATCCACTCAGGCTTACAGTGGAACTATTTAAAAAAGATACAGGAAAGATTTTTTGCTGCTATGAATATTGCATAAACTAAATGAATTAAGGTCAAGCAAAGGTAGATTATAAATGGAAATGAAAGTTTTTTGTCATTATTTTCCTTTAAATATGTCTGCTAGAACATTTTGGTTCAGCATCCCATCAGAATGCATTTGATCAGCCATAAATTATCCATTAAAAACTCCATTAATCCCATTACAAATGTAGTATAACTTCCATCATTTGGTTCAGCCTTGGTCATGAATACAGGAACAGGTACCGTAAGGTGAAAGAGACCTCTGGATTTGAGAGCTCAGCAGCTGAAAGAGTTTCAAAGTTGTTAGAAAGACCAATTTTTTAATCAAGGTGAAGAGCTTCATATTTTGGGGTGATAGATACTGCAGCCACAAAACAACAAATCATAGGATGACAGAACTTTTTAGGTTGAAAAAGACCTTTAAGATCATCAAGTCCAACCATTAAACCAGCACTTCCAGGTCACCACTAAACCATGTCCCTCAGCACCACATCTCCATGGCATTGAAATCCCTCCAGGGATCATGGGGTCTCCACCACTGCCCTGGGCAGCCTGGGACAGCCCTTGACAACTCTTTCAGGGAAGAAGTTGTTTCCAGTGTCCAACCTAAACCTCCCCTGGGGCAACTTGAGGTCTTTTCCTCTTGTCCTATTGTTTGTACCTTGGGAGAACAGATTGACTCTACTTGGCTTCAACCTCCTGTCAAGGAGCTGTCGAGAGCCAGAAGGTCTCCCCTGAGCCTCCTTTTCTCCAGGCTCAACAACCCCAGGTCTCTCAGCTGGTCCTTATCACACTTGTGCTCCAGCCCCTTCCCCAGCTCCGTTGCCCTTCTCTGGACATGCTCCAGCCCCTCAATGTCCTTCTGGGAGTGAGGGGACCAAAACTGAACCCAGAACCCAAGATGCAGCCTCTCCTGTGCCCAGTACAAGGGGTTGATCCCTCCCCTAGTCCTCCTGGCCACACCAGTGCTGATCAAAGCTGGGATGCTGGTGACCTTCTTGGCCACCTGGACACACACTGGCTCATCTTTAGCCACCCGTCAACCAACACCCCCGGGTCTTTTTCCAACAGGCAGTTTCCAGCAGCTCTGCCCCCAGTCTGGAGCATTGCAGGGGTTTGTTGTGACCCAAGTTCAGGACCTGGCACTTGGCCTTGTTCAACCTCATCCCAAGGGCCTCATCCCATCAATCCAGCCTGACAGAACCCTCTGTAGAGCCACCTGAACTTCAAGCAGATTAACTCTCCCACCCAGCTTGCTGTTGTCTGCAACAGTGCCCTTGTCTGACAGTGCCCTTGACGCCCTCATCAAGATCACTGATAAAGATATTAAAGAGAGCATGTCCCAGTACTGAGTCCTGGGGACACCACTTGTGACCAGCTGTGAACTGGATTTAACTCCCTTCATCGCCGCAATCTGTGCCTGGCTATCCAGCCTGGTTTTTACCCGGTGAAGATTATATCCATCCAAGCTATAAGCAGACAGTTCCTCCAGGAGGATTCTGGGGGAAAAAGTGTCAAAGGCTTCATGAATGTCCAGATAAACAACATCCACAGCCTTTCCCTCATCCACTAAAGGGACACTTTTTCAGCAAAGGTGGTCAGGCTAGACAAGCAGGATCTGCCTTTTATAAACCTATGATGCCTAAGCCTGATCACTTGGTTGTCCCATACGTGCCTCGTGATGGCTCCCAAGATGATCTCCTCTTAACCTTCCCTTGCACTGAGGTCAGATGTATCAGCATGTAGAGCAAACTTTGTATTAGTGTAGGCTTAGATTATGCATGAAAAAACTGTAGCAGATCTCTAAACAAAGCAACTTAAAACAGCAAGTTTAGTGACAACAAGCATGAATTTAGGTACTTGAATCTACTTTAACTATGCTTATGAAGGTTGCCCGATGCATTCTTTCACTCTCTTCTTAGTCAAAAAGCCAAAGAGGATGGAGGCAGTACACAGTCCCTGGAGCTTCTTGATGAGGAAACATGTATAAATGTGCTCCATTAGACTTCTTTGTGGTTAGTGGAGCTACACATAATTTTTCAGCTCACTTTGACTGGAGTTCAAGCCAGGTGAAGAAGACTAGCTGTAGATTGACTGAAAATCAGGCCTCCAGCCTCCTGTAGTGCCTAGTGCCATTTGAGAATCCCAGAATAGTTAAGAAGTCCTCACAGAGGTGGAAGATACAATATGGGATGAAGGAGAAAACCAGACTCTTCTGAAGTGGTACCTGGAGGCCAAATGGGAAGGGCGTCTTAAATGCCTATGAAAGGGCAATGTAGTTAACACCCTGGTAATATAATGGAAATTTAGATAGACAAGTCTTTACAGACTTCACAGCATTCCTGGTGAAAGCAAAATACTGTCTTTCTTCTGTCCAGAGCCATATACAGACTGGAGTACAAATATGTATAGAAGTAGGAGGATGATGAGCCTCACATGTTTTCTGCCTGCCTCTCAACAGAAGCACTATGGACTACGTAGGTTTAATATAGTTCTCCACACAAAAACTAGATAGAAAATCCCCACTATGTAGCCAGTTACACTGTAGGCCAGTTGTGCTATAGGCCAGCTACACAAATTATCAATGATTTGAAATTGTAAGAAACTTTCTGGTGGGAATGTGGGTTTTGCATTCTATAAAATGCAAGATGAGCTGAAACTCTGTATGATCATCGTTGCATCCATGTTGTCAACAAATCCTTCTGTTGCAGTGGGAAGAGGGAAGCAAAGGTCGAGCCTATACAACAAGCATAGAATCATAGAATACCAGGTTTGAAGGGACCTCGAGGGTCATCTGGTCTGACCTTTCTTGGCAAAAACATGGACTAGACAAGATGGCCCAGTGCCTTGTTCAGCTGAATTTTAAAAGTATCCAATGTGCCTATCACTTCCCTGGGGAGATTATTCTAACAGCTCATTGTTCTTATCGTGAAAAATTTTCTTGTGTCCAAAGCATGTTTGTTCCGAACTCACAGGATTGACCTGTCACTTTTCCCTCACCGAGAAGAAAGAGGAATTCACTGTTAAAGCAGCAGGTGCCACTTCAACATCTGGTGAAGCAGTGAAATGAGCTGTCTGCTGTGGCCTGGGTATTGAGTTCCTACTCCTTTCATGGCAATTGATCCACATCTATAACACAACTGTTTTCACGAGTGTTTCCGCAGCCATCACTGGATCATGTCGAGAGCATCACTCTGGTCTGACCTGCGGTATGTGGAACACACCCTGCTCTTCAGCAAGGTATTTTCATGAGGAGCTCTGTGCTACCATGTAGATAAACAGCATTTGTGCTGTGACTTCAAGTCCTACTTGCAATATTACACTTGTTATTCTACTTACAGCTTGAAGCTACACCCATGCATCTGCCTGGGGCTGGAGGAGATAAATAGAGCTTTGAAAAATTGTTAGACTTTTGGTCACTTGCATCATACAGAAGCCCCCAAGGCCCGGGAAGTGGTTGCTTGAGGATGTGGGAGGTAGTGGTGGGCAAACAGATTGATTTTCTGCTTGCTTTATGAATTATTACAGTCACTTTTCTCTCGTTTTTTTGGTCTTTTTTCTCCAGTAATTCCCTCCTCTTCAGTTCCTTGTGATAGGAATGAACTTGTTCACTGAGTCCATAGAGAGCTGGGTTGAGTGGAAGTGATTTAAGGATATGGACAACATCTATATTTCAGGAGGAATTCTTTACTTCTTCACTTTTTAAAATTTTTTACTTTTGAAATACAAGAAAAACTAGAGACAGAAAGTATTCACATGTGTGAAAACATTTTCTTTCAAAGGTTTTCAGACAATAAACTAAACAGATGATGAAAGCCAATGAAAACTGGGAAAATATTGTCATAGACATTTCCAAAATACATTTCCATCTGGCCGAAACTGATTTTCATTCTTTTTTTCTAATCTTGTATTGAAATAAATAACTTTTAGCAAAACTCTCAGCAGATCTGGACATAACCCTCTGATGCTAAGACCTGACTGCTTAATTGCTCTTAGCTTTCCTCTTGTCGGGTGAAGCAAATCAGATGAGTTTGACCACGGACACCTCTTTTGCCATGGGAAGGCCCTTTAAGGAACTGGCAATATTTTTTTGGCTATGCTGTGTTTACAGCCAGCACCATCCTTATTTAGCCAGCAAAGAAACCCATTATCAGAAAAAGATACATTCCCGACTTCAAGTTTTGAGTGCTTTCACACAGCTGCTGTGATGCATAAAGGAGAGAAAACAGCTCCGAGCACGTGCAAAGGAAGGATATATTAAGTTATATTCAAGGGAATAAGACTGACAAAGGATTTTATGCCTGATTCTTCTGTTTTGGTTTGGTTTGGTTTGTTTTTTTTTAACGAAAGGAAGAAAACTTGCAAATGTATATCTCTGGGAAGAGGAGGCGGTAATGAACGAGGACAGTGCATTTCCCAGTAGGTGATGAGTAAGCCGAGGGATAGATGCAGGATGCCATGATGTACTCTGCTGTCACAAAGATTTTACACATAGGCTGGACAACCTGTTAAATAAATCAACATGCATCTATATAATTTTTTTTTATTTATTTTTTTTTCCCAGGTATCTATTTGGAAACTCACAGGCACATTATAATGCATGCACAGTGTTTGTTAACTTGGCATAGCCTTTTCATCATTTCCAATCCTATGCTATCTCTTGGGGGGTGAATCATCATTATGTAACAGAGCACACAAGGTACACTGTGATTGAGCCTTGCCCTTGCTGGGGAAAGAACAAAAAGAAACTGAAATCCACAGAAGAGTATTAACACAAAGGTATACACACACATCCTAGCAATCGTATACAGGTTAGATTGGCTACTCCTCACCTCTCAAAAGCACTTATTGCTTTCAGTGGGGAAAACTCATTGATTTCAGTGTGAAAAAGACTTATTGATTTCAGTGGGAAATATTCTTGCCTATACTGATACAGAGTCTAGTCTCTAGGGTAATTAATGGGAAAATTTATTTTTCTTTTTTTTTTGAATCAGATCTTGCTTAGAAAGGAGGAATTCCAGATGAATTCAGTAGTCAGAGAAGAGATTTGTGTTAAGCTAGTGCTCATGCTTGTCTTACTTTTCTATGCACTGCACCAGTCCAGGTCAGGACACAAAGAAAGTGAATATCTTGAGATCAAAAGGCTGCTGTAAATCTGGAGAAGACCCACTTGATGGTCACAAAATCAAAACAAAGAGTGAAGCTGTTGCATAGGAAGATACTAGTTAAACTGAACAATACTTCAAGAAGTGGCTAAAGCAGAGTAACAGCAACTTATGCCATGCCCAGCCCAGATCACACACTGCACTGAGAGTAGAAAGCATCAAGGAGATGTTATCAGTAGACACTTCCATTATCACTGCCTCCAACAACAGCCCACCTCCACCATCCCACTAAAATGCAACCTACAACTAAAATCTATTGGAAACTGTAACGAGGAAAACAGGGTCAGAGTTTGTCTCAGATGTGCAGCAAATGATATGCCCTTCCTCAAGTGAATGGTTTGTTCACTTGGAAAGGCAGATTCAGTCAGGGACCATGGGCCTCTTTTCAATGACTGTACAGTGTTTCCAGTTTTGAAGAAATAATGTAACATGCAATGGAAGCCACCAAGACTACTGCTGTCACATAGTGGGCAGTAAAATCATGCCCCGGAGCATAGTCCTACCCAAGATGGAAGCATCACCAGAGGATGACAACGTTTGCACTGAAATAGCCTCCAGTGTCATAATACTGGGTGTTCTGGTTTTGGGAAGAGAAAGGAAAAGAAAAAAAAGCCAACCCAACCCATTGAGTCCCCCTGCTCTTAAAACTCAAACTTCCTTAAGAATTTTCAGAATATTTGGTCTTTTCCATAGACATTTCAGGAGCTTTTCACAAGCTGCAAATTGCCTCTGTCTTGCTGCTTGACATTTTGTTTGGCAGCTGGACCAACCAGGCTTCTAACAGTCAAGGAACAGTATAAAATACAATCAGAAAGGAAAACTTGGAAATGGCTAATATACATAATATTAAAAAAAAAAAAAAAATCTTCTTGATTTTCACCAGGAGGAACTATTATATATGTCAGTATGAAAAGTAGGATAGGGCCAAAAAGTACCTTGCTTCTATGATTTACTAAGCCATCATGGGAATACATAGGTATTTAAATATATATCAAATTAAGATTTGTTTGGGTATTTGTCATTCTAATTTTGTCTGAAGTTTACAGTTAAAATTTCTTTCAGACAGACTCTTTCTCCTAACAGTTATATCAAAACATGACAAATGTATTAATACAAGTCACAGACACAGACGGGAGTTTTATCTGTCAGGAATATCATCCTCTGAGTCCACAATTCACCATGTATTCAATAAGGAGTAGAAAAAGGTACCTGCCAAGTATTCACAACATAAACATATTCATATTCACATCAGATAGTAGCAACAACACTTAGGTTTGAAAGAATATTGGAATAGGATATTGCAGCATGTCCAAATCCTTCCACATTGCAATGTCTCATACTTAAAAACCAAAGGAAAAAAAAAAAAACAAAAAAAAAAAAGTAAAAAAAAAAAACAACAAAAAAAAAGTTAAAAATGCCATGTTTCAGGAGATCACTTTCTATCAACATAACATGCTGACTTATGGAGCAAGAAAATAAGTTAATGTGTCAGGCACAGGGAGAGTGAAGTAATGAGCTGCATGCTGGGATCCAAGTTGAAAGGAATGTATACAAATGCATTGGGCATACATAATAAGATGACCAAATTGGATGCATAGTGCGTGTGCTCATGGATACATTTAGAAAAATGACTTGGAATTAAACACAGACAGTGCCCAGAAATGAGAGATAAAATAAATACAGAGGAGTGCTCTAAGTGTGGAGGGGATCATATGGTGGCAGAGCAGCATTTTCAGGGGTCTGAAAGGCAGCAAGAGGTGGGTTACCCTGGCTGCTGAGACTGAAATAGCAATTTAACATCCCTGATGCTCTGGAGGAAGCTTCAGATATTCAGCCAGGAATTACTCTTTTTTGTCTTTAAGAAGAAACCTGAAGAATTCTGAATTATGTGATCATGACTTTAGAGTGTAATTATGAAAGAAGGAGTTCAAATCTTTTTATAGAAGGTATATCAATTACAAGTGCATTTCTTTCATTTTCTTTTTTTTTTTTTCTTTTTTTTTTCTTTTTTTTTT
>JANVCC010010235.1:1531516-1606928 GCA_025345505.1 Todiramphus chloris collaris
CCCCCCCCCCCCCCCAAATGATTAGATTGATTTAGTTTGATTTGATTTTCTAGCTTCTGTGGATGAAAAGGCAGGCAATGATGATCTATTATATATAAAGTCCGTTGTGATTTTTTTTGTTTTTCCCCTGAAGATGGATTAAAACATACATTTTTTAGAAAGATACACAGTTTTCTTTAGACATTCCAAATAACAAGGAATCTGCCATGTCGGTTTATAAGCAGAAAATTTGGTTTTATCTCAAGTTCAAATTTCTCTTAGTTTTAAGTTTCGGACATACTTTTACTTGTGTATGGAAAATTTCCACCCAGTCCTATGATATACACGTTTTCCATATGTCAGCAACCACGTGCAGTGCTCAAATCACATGGAGCCTTTTTTTCCTCCCCAAATACAAACTGGTAATACTTGCCATCCATCTGCAGAACTCTTTTTTTTTTCCTCTTACTACAAGAAACTCAGTAGCCTTCCTACCAATGCTGAGTAATAAACAGAGATGAATGAATGTATTTTTCAATGAGTGCATTTGCTTGGAAAAAAAACCAAAAGAACAAAACACACTTCCAGAGAGATGTGAGTTATTCATGAAGTGTGATCAAAATCAATATAAATCTTTGTGGCCAAATGAGCTGAAAGAACATTTGGAAATATCTAATATTTTGTGTTCACATTTTCTGAAGAAAAGATTGTCATTTTCATTTCCAATTGTCATTTTGTCTGGAAAATTTGAAAAACATTTGTTATTCCTACCATTATAACACAGTGACAATGTTGCATATTTTCCCTGATATTTCCCTTTTGGTTTTGTTTTTTTTTCTTAGACTGTATGTGTTCAAATATCACACCAAAAATCCCACTTTGAGATAGTCATCGCCTTGTAGTTCCTACTTTTGAGATTAATTTTCAGATGCTTTTATTTTTCACTGCAGTGTCTCCTATCCGATAAATTTGATCCACAGCTTCAGTTGATGGGCGTTGCACATTTTGTTCTGTTTATGTATTTACTCTATGAGGTTTTGAACCTTTGGTCAAGCTATTCCAAACACTCACTACTGCACTCGTTACTGGTCATCTAAAAAACATTGTGGCATCTTCAGGTTTTGCTGGCAAAGATTTATCTCATTGATACAAATGCTGAATAGAGCTGGATTAAGACCCTAATCCCTTGGAGACTGCATTAGCAGCAACTCAACTCATTGATTTCTTCCTATTAAAAACTCCATTTCAGGACCTGTCAGACAGGGAGTTTTAATCCATCTAATGTGTGCCCTTGTTAATTCCATATAATGTAGGGGTTTTTTAATCTAAATGCCATGTGGTACTAAATCAAATTCATTGGAGAAATCCAAGTATATTATGTCAACAGCATTGTCTTTATCAACCAGACCTGTACTGTTGTCAAGAAAAATACAACACATTTGTTTGACAAGACCTACTTTCCATGCAAACATGTTGACTAGCATTAATTATATTTTTAGCCTCTAATTCTTTGTTGACAGACTCCTGAATTAACTGTTCCAATAGTTTGGCCAGACTGACATTTGACTAACCAGTTTATTGAGTCATCTCTTCTGCTCCTTTCAAATGCTGGGATTTTACTGGCAGTCATCCAATCTCCAGGAAATCTTCCTCAACTTTCTCAAAACTTATTAAAATATGATTTGGAGGACAATAAGCTAGTTCCTTTTAGATCTCTGGACATCAGATATATATGTCTTGTGATTTAACAGTGACTCATGTTTTCCTCTAAAACAGATGCCTATCACTGTATCCTATTCACTGCTTTATCTCAGAGGTTACCTCTTCTGCTTCACATCACTCATGGGACAGAACTACATGTTTTAATAGGTATTTTTACACTTAAAACATTTTAAACGTATCCTAGAAAACATGTTCTGGCATCACTGTATGCACATTTAGTAATAAATGTCAAAGACTGAGGGTTTTTTTTTTCTCCCTAATCCATTTAGAATTGCATTTTTATACATTTTTTCACTTAAGTTAACCTCTCTACTCTTTTTGGGTGTTTTTATTTCAGATGTCCTATTGCTGTTTTCATATCTCCTTCTGGCACATATCTCAAACTTACATTTTAGAGGTTACCTGATTATGAAAAATATTTCTCAAAATAGATGACATTCATCTATTCATTAGCAAGGTGGACAGCAACTTTCTTTCCTTTGCCTCCTAGTTTGCGACTCTAGCTGCTAAACCCTATCACATCTTCATCAAACTTGAACAATTAGATTAGAAGTGAACATATACTTCTTTACCCAAAAAGACAACACAGGTTTCTCAGGCAATGGTTTTCAGCTTGCATGGAGTTTCAAGACCTCATGATTATTATTCAAAAAACCCTAAACCATAAAGTCTACCTGTAACAGAGTAGGGCATTGAACTTCCATGTCCTGTTTTTTCAACGTCTTCACCAACACTTACAAATAAAACTTTTCTAATTCTCTCTTGAAGAGCACCCCAAAAACGTCACCTTTACTGTTAATATGACAGCTATACTGGGGACCAAAGAAATAATGAAAATTGTACTTTTTGTCAGGTGAACAAACACAAAACCAGTTGCCATCATGCTCACAGCTCACATGCTGAAGAGGAAATGGCTGCCATGGCCCAATTTTTACATTATTATTTAAGTTCTTGAGGAGGGGAAGGATTTGTCCCTATGCCAGTAGTTTGTGAGCAAACCTCTACGCTGAAGTTTATGTGGCTAATTAAAAACCAAACCAAATCAACCAAACAAACAAAAATTTACTATTTCTATACAGTTCTGGAAGGAAAAGGAGCCTTTCAGAGAGACAAACTAGAATAAGTCACGTCTCCTTGAGCTTCAGTGAACACCAGATAATGGACAAACACACAGTACAATACAGGTCTCACCTTCTGTTTCTGATCTTGAGACAATATCTGTGGAGCGATCACAGGTTTTATGCTCCCTGGATTTAAAAATGTTTTGCTCCCACTTGCTTGTAAGGAGCCAGGGGTGATTGTGCTTTTAAAAAGCTGTCCCTCCTGTTTCCTACCTAGCACACTGCATTCTCCTGAGCTTTATCTCTGGAGCTGATGAATTAAAAAGCAGGAGAATACAGGTCCAACTTGAGATGGTGGATAAATTGCATTAACTAATTGGTGAAACTGTATTTCCTGATGTTATGAATGGCAGTGAACCTAGAACGTGTGAGTTGTTCGTAATATCATGAAGAGGCAAGCCTTGAGATGCCAAAGACCTAGAGGGTGAGATGAGTAACTTGTTTGATGTGACTTAGGCCAAAACACAAAAAGTGATGGGGACTCTTGACAAGTCAACACAGAGGCACATGGAATGAATGGACTAAACCTTGGAATCCTGACTGTTCACCCAGGCCTCGGGTACAAGAGCACTGATTCTCCTTCACTGTTCTGCAAAAATAATTCTGAATCCAAACCTTTTGCAAATGTTGAAACCTTTTGTACTCACAATCAATGAAATGTCAATTTTATCTTCTGTCCCCTTGCAAAGATCTGTCCAGGATATACACTTATAATGAATATACAAATAATAAATCTACTCTGTAAACTACATTTTGACTAGCAGTTCATGACTGTCTTCAACAACTTTGGTATCTTTTTTAATGATAGTGCCATATCTTTAAAAGAGGTGAAACTGCAGAGAGCCTGGTTAGGGAGCATGGAAGTGAGACATATGTTCCTACATTTCTCTTCTTTTCATTCTCCTTTTCCTACGGTTATGAGCAAAGTCCTCTCAAGCCCATTTCTGTAGATTACTTCTATTTATTCTTTTGTTCCTGTTTCCAAGAATACATCTTCAAACTCAATTCGAGCTTCAATACATGGCAATTACTAAAGAAATAAAATACTATTACCCCCATCTTCAAGCATTTTGGCCGCATTCTTCTTGGCTTTTCTATTTCCAATATCTAAAGTGCAGCACTTCTTCAGTGCCCTTGAAGAAGTACTTGTTACATTACTGGATACATTATTCCTTAGAAGACGAAGGAGAAAAAAATTATCTTTCAATTTATGAATCATGCTTATCTTTCCTCCTCACCTTTGGCTCTCTTTGTGTTTCCTTCTCTTGTGGTCTTCTAAATTATTTCTGGGCAAATACAATGTCACTAAGTTGGAACACTTTATTTTGCTACTACTTTTATAAACATTTTTTACTCCTGCCATCTTTAGGCAGTGCAGCATCACTTTTTTTTAACACCTAATAATCTTATTTTATTCTCCAGAAACCTATTCTTCCTTTTTTTTTTTTTCCTCAACCACTGGAGAGCTGCTGATTTCTTCATTTATTTGTTTTAATTTCTCCACATTATAGCATGCTCCAAAGAAGTCAAAGAACTATTGATGGATCAATAATCAAACACTTCTTCCTAATGAGTCTGACCCAAATCAGTTAAGAACATAATTTATATCACTACTTATTGTAGAAGAAGAAGATTAATGCTGTCTGCTCAAGGAAAACTGCGAACTTGCAAACATCCATTCTGCTAAAGATGTCAACATAGAATCATAGAATGAGTCATAGAGTAGCTTGCGTTGGAAGGGACCTTAAAGATCATCTAGTTTCAACTTTCCTTACATGGTCAGGGACACCTCCCGCTAGAGCAGGTTGCTCAAAGCCCCATTCAACCTGGTCTTGAATGCATCCAGAGTTGGAACATCTACAACCTCCCTGGGTAACCCATTCCAGTGTCTCATCACCCTCATAGTGAAAGATTTCTTCCTAGTTTCTAATCCAAATCTATTCTCTTCCAGTTTAAAGTCATTTATCTTATCACTGGAAGTTCTTGTAAAAAGTCCATCCCCAGCTCTCTTGTAGGCCCCATTTAATTACTGGAAAGCTGTGATAAGGTGTCCCTGGAGCCTTCTTTTCTTCAGGCTGAACAACCCCAACTCTTTCAGCCTCTCAGTTATCAATTGGAATATAACATCGATTATAACTGATCGTATTTTACACGTTAAATATAACATGTAATTTTATATGTTACTGAACATGAGCAATGTCCATTGTCACGAACGTCCGGTTAACACGGCTGTAGTGGAAAAGTTAAAATGCAGTCAGACCTTTTAGAAAATGGACATTACCAACCTATTAATATAGACCAGACCTACTGGGCAAGGGGGATACATATGGTCAGATGAATAAGATACATGGAGATATGAAGGTTATGGACCAAGATGAGAGGCTAGGGCAAAGGTACTTGACTTCACAGTCTGGGTGGAGAGAACAGTTATCTCCAATCACAGCATCTGACAAACCTCTGCAACAAGTAGATGAGCTGCAGTTCCACATCCAGGATCAGGTATAAAACATGCAAATTGACTTTGCCAAGGGGGGTGCACGCACCAAACCCATAAGAGATCAGTCACCCAAAGTAGTCACACAGACAAGATAGAATAGCTGGGCACATCTTCAGTAATATTCTGGGGTTTATAGCATTTTTCTGTTTTGGAGGGCTCTCCTAAAAGTTAACCAGAAACACATGTCTGGCAAGTCACAACTGTGTGAGCCACAGGAACCCCCACAAAAACACCACCACCTCTATTGTACTCCCTGTAGTACATTAAAGTTTCCTAGCATGGCCTGAAGTTATGTTGACTTCAAACTGAGTCTTCAGAATGAGGTTGCAGGGAACAGATTAGAGGTACAGGGCTTTCTGCCTGAACATGAGGAAAAACATCTTCCCTGTGAGGGTGTCAGAGCCCTGGACCAGGCTGCCCAGATAGGCTCTGGAGTCTCCTCATGCAAAACCCACCTGGACATGGTCCTAAGCAATGTGCTTCAGGTGAACCTGCTTTAACAGGGGTCTTGGACTAGGTGATGTCCAGAGGTCACTTCCAATCCCTAATGTTCTGGGATTCTGTGGTTCTGCACATTACACAATGGCTATGACCTGACATTTCTGGTTTCCTGAGCAGTTTGGTACTATTATACAAATTCAGAGGCAGATGCACTTACTCAGAGGAATATACTTAAAGCATTTGTGAAGAGTGACACGACTTTTAGAAGTACAAGCAGAGTGTTTCTGTCTACCTTTATTCCAACACAGCATTTGCTGGTCAGATATAGTCAAGACCCAACTCATGAAGCTGGATGGTGTTTTGCCCTCCAGCCTCAAGGCTGTCGATTCTGATCTGTGAGAGAGATTAGATATGATGAGGACAACAAATATCTGTAAATCTGCATAGACTATTGCTATTCATAAATTCTCCAAAACCATGTTCTGTGGACCTCCCAATTCATGTTGGTCTTAGAACTGTATTATATGGTGAACTATTCCCCAACAGGAGTGGTAGAAAATTCAGTTACAGGGAAGGACAATACAGTAATCCTCATTTTCATAGAATGGTTTGGGTTGAAAGGGACCTTCAAGATATCTAATTCCAACATCCTGGTCATGGACAGGGACACCTTCCACTAGGCCAAGTTGCTCAAAGCACCATCCTGACCGTGAACATTTCCAAGGATGGGACACCCACAACCCCTCTGGGAAACTAAAGCGCAAAGAAGCCAACTATTAGAAAGCCATCTGTCAGAGTACTTCTGAATGTCTTTGGAGATCCACATTGAACTGATTGCCTATCATCACTCCTAAAAATCTTGGTAGCAAAGTGGGCATCCCTAGCCCAGAGGAAAAAAAAAAAAAAGTAGTGCTAGTACATGAAAACGGAGCATTGCAAATCATTTTCCCTTTTCCCAACCTTATTTCTCACCTGATTTAAGATTTGTTTTAATAGCTTTTTGGCAGATTTAGGTGGAGAAGGAATTGAGAATGCTGGAAGAGCAAAGGAATGGGAAAAATATAAATGAAACAATGAGCACTGACCATTTAACACTTTCTCTGAATGTTAGGCCCCCGGTTCATCTTTGCTGAAAAGCTGATTCTGTAAAGTGGAAAATTAGTGCCTAGTGAATTTTATCATGTTTTCTTTGATTTAAGCAAAGCACCTTCTCCAAGTACTGGCTTGCAGACTGATACAATGCTCAGAAAAGAAGGAAGATGGAAATCTGTCTGGAAAACTGCCTTGAGGAATACCTCGTGGCAAGGCACCTCAAATGTACATCTTAGTTTAACACACGGGTTCCTACAACATGTTGTAAAGTGCTTTGAGTATAAGATTTAGTGTATAATAATACTTCTAGCAGTAGCAGAGGTGAAGAACACTTATGATGGAACGTGCATATGTGTGTGTGTGTATATATATATATATATGTGTATGTGTGTGTGCCTATACACATGTAAAGCAGTATAACTGCTATAATACATCTTGTATGTAGCAAAGCCGAGACAGGAACTCAGAAGACTTTAGCTCAGTGTTTGGGAAGAAAACGAGTCACTGCAATCCATCTGTCCCTCTGCAAAGGCATGGGAAAAGGGTGGTGAGATGACAGTTATATTGTTGCAGGAATTTTTGTGTATATATATATATATGTGTGTGTGTCTATGCACACATATATATTTGTATGTGTATGGTTGAAACCACAAGTATTTGAAATATTCTCGGAGGAAGGCAGTCTCAGACCTGTGGAATGTCTGTGGTGGAAATGAAATGACCATGATGTGACCCACCGCATGCCACCACTTGAGAAGATAAGTCTCTGATCCTGAAGAGAAAAGTAGTTGCTACAGTACCCCTAGATAGGATGCAAGAAATAAAAATGACATGGCTAAGAAATGCAAAGGGCAGATGTTTGAGGATCCCAGCTCTGTGCAAATTGATGGTTGGGCTGAGAAGGTTAGCAAATTAAGGATCAGGGCTGAACATCCTGAAGTTTTTCAGCTGTATAGTCTCAACACAATTCTCATCTCGTCTGGATTTCCACCCGGGAAAACCCCTGACAGTGGAGTTACTCTTGATTTACACCATCGGGATGGTGCTTGCAGTCTCCCACCTTTAAAAGACAATGCTTTCAGCAAAGCACTATTTCCAGGTGATGCTAGTGAGGATTTTGTCTTAATAAGAAGGGTATCTGAGTTTTAAAGCTTTTCCTTGAAGAAAGCAGCTAGGCAAAAGTCTGTCCTCTCTTGTTTGTTTTTTTTTTTTTGGGTTGTTTGGGGTTTTTTTGGTGGTTGTTGTTTTTTAAAGAGGCAAAAAGAAGATAATCAAGGCTTGTGTACCTATGTGTGTGCGAGAGAAAGCGTTGGTGAGAGAGCGAGGTGTGCAAGGGGAGACCATTTGCTCAAATCAGATAGCATTACTAATACATAACGACTCTGCCAGCCAGGCACTGCACAGCTGGAATTAATCTGAGGGAATGTGTGCTGCTGCATAGACAAGCGCAGAAAACTTTCCCCGTGTGAAGGCAGCGTGAAGCCCTGCCCTGTGGCTTGGAAGCACTTCATCAGGCCCTGACAGCACAGACATTTTTTTTAGACTATTGGTTTGAGGGGGGGGGTGGGCAGGCGGGGGGCAGGGAATGCACTCCACCCTGATCAAATGAACATCCGGGAGGGACTTTTTGTGTTATTTCATGATACTTCGCAGATCACGGCTCTCTTTCTCCTCCCTGATTTTTTTTTTATTTATATTATTTTATTTTATTTTATTATTTTTTTCTTAATTACATGGTTAGTTTTGCTCTTCTCTTGCCTTGCTGCATCAGCTCCGAACCCAACTGAAAAACTGCCACGGCTTATTTACACTGAACAGCTATTCAGACTGAAAGCAGCTGCTCCATTTAGCCAAGCACCTCCGTGTTACCCAGTTCCTCTGCTTGTTATAATAAGGTGCTTTCTTTTAAACACACACTGTGAAGAGGTAGCACTGAAATGTATGCAGCAGATGAAAGGGGGTTCTGAAAAATCAGTGATCCCGGGGTTATTATTAGTAAACGACTGCCCAGGAAAGGACAAGTCTACCCAGAAGTGCAGTACAACCACAGCTGACTTTAAGCAGACTCGTGTGTATCTGTGGCTTGTTGCCACCAAGCCCCTCGTTGCTCCAGTCTGGACCAGGGAAAGTTTCTGATTTGCATCAGTAAGTGATTCATGCATAGGATGTCACCCTGCCAGTGTGACCTGGTCTCCTTTTGTCACATAAGAGAGCTCCCTTCCTACACAAATGTAGCCATAAGGAATTAAGAGGAATAAGAAAAATGTTTTGAAAGGGAAATAATGTGGATTTCGTGTAGAAAATAGGATAAAATGCACTTTTACAGGGGAAAAAATATGATTTTAAGGGGAAAGTTTTGTCTTGTTTTTGAGTCAAAGTAAAAATAGACATGCTTATACACACACACATGGAGCTTTAGCTTGCAAACATTGACTTAATGTTCATTTCACCCCTAATTATCCTCCTAATAGCTATCGAAAATCTCGCATAGTCACAGAATTGAAAATAAGTTCCTGTGCACCACTTCCAATTACTGCAGGAATTATGGCTTTATTGTGATTATTTACTTTCACCAGCTATAATGTCTGCTTGGCCTGAATTACCCTTCTGTAGGAGCCACTGAACCCCAGCAAGTTTTGTAAAATGATTTTCCTGGTTTCCAGTTCTCTACAGCTCCTCTTTCCATCCCAACTTCCAAGCCTCACCCTTGAATATTGCTTCTGCACTTAATTCCCCTTTGAGAAGCGTCTTTTCCTGGTCTCTATAGAATATTCCTTCATTTCTTTTTTTTTCACCTGAGGGCTTCCCCAAGATCTTGGCCTAATTCTTTGGTCCCTGGAAGGCTGGCCAAAGATTTCCCAAGTCTCAGGGGATGCCCTCAGGTGGTATATATCTAGCATAGCTACCCCTAAAATAACTTGCTCTCGTTTGTCTGGGTTGGGACTGTGCCAGGGCTATCACAGATGGAAAAGGGTTGCTGGACAAGCCAGAAGTGGTCTGCAGGAGCCAACAGAAGGTCACTGCTGCTGACCTCCACCAGCTCACCATGTACTTCAGTGAAATAACCGAGCCAAACCATGTAATGTGTTTGGCCCAATGCATAACTTGTGTTTGAACAACACATGCCTTCCAGAAATGCATCCAGTTGTGATCTGAAGGCTAAGATTTGTTAGTTTGACTTTCCTGGCTGAAAAAAAACAAAACAAAACAAAACCAAGAAAACAAAGAAGAAAGAGTTAAAAAAAAAAAAAGAAAAAGAAAAACAAAACCACTAATCAGCCACCAACTCTGTGCCTCATTTCTCATTTGAAATTGTCTGGCATCAGCTTCTAGTCGTGTTAAACCCTTCTCATTGGTTTGTAAGACTGTAGGTATTTTCTTCCTCTGAAGGTACTTAATTAACTCTCAGCACTCTTTTTGATAAATTAAGCAGATTGTATTCCCAGTGTCTGACTAGGAGGCATTTTTGCCAGCTTTTAAATAACTGTGTGATTTTCTTTTGCAACTGCAGCTTTTCAGCATGCAGTTTTTCACTTTATAACATAGGCGTCTGACCTGGATACAGAATTCCAGTTTTCTGTATAAACAGGTAAATCATGAGCCAATGGGGAAGAAAGATGACCTACATTTCCTTTATCACCAAGGTAATCCACACCTACATGGGCCATTCATCTTCTGACTTACCCTCACCTTTCCTAAGAGCTATCTTGTCATCAGTATGATGGCTTCTGTGACTCTCATCCACTAACAATCATAGAATCAAGCGATCATAGAATGACTTGGGTTGGAAGGCACCTTAAAGACCATCTAGTTTCAAATTCCCTGCCATAGACAGGGACACCTCCCACTAGACCAGGTTGCTCAAAGCCCCATCCAACCTGATCTTGAACATATCCACTGATGGAGCAGCCACGACTTCCCTTGGCAAGATGTTCTGGTGTCTACCACCCTTAACAGTGAAGAAGACAGTAAAGCCAGGATTCATTCTACCTCATCTTTTGGCTGCAAAACAAGGTTTGTCACCTCTTCAATAACAAAAGATAGGCACTCATAAAAGGACATTCAGCACTTACTGGGTACCCATTTCTTTCTCTAGCTAGCTTCATCTAGGCAGCCCATCCTCTTGACTCCTGTCCTTTAGATATTCATAAGCATTGATAAGATCCCCTCACAGTCTTCTCTGCTCCAGCATAAACAGCTCTGGGTCTCTCAGCCTTTCCCTGTAAGACAGAGATTATCCTAACCCATCATCTTTGTAGCCCTCTACTGGGCTCTCTCCAGCAGTTCTCTGTCTCTCTTGAGCTGGGGATCCCAGAAATGGACACAGTACTCCAGATGTGGCCTCGTGATCACCTAACTCAGGTTGCTCATGCTGTTACAGAGCACAGCATCAAGTAATAAACATTGCAATGCCAAACACAGGGTTCTTAATCATGATAAGGAGAACAAGCTGATTAAAGCTTTGCTTCAGAAGACCTTACGTTTCACATGATACAGACACTATCAAGTATGCAATTAGTGTGTGCAGTTTTATTGCAGTGTAGGCATAGGAGTTAAGGGGTCTCCTTGCTAAGACTGGTTACAACAGAGAGAATGCAGGACACGAGGTACACACAGATAGATGGCCTCTCTAGAACAGGACTGCTGCTGTGTATATCTCGTCATGTAGTGCTTCTGAGTAATGATTCTCTACTCATAAATGCCCAGAGGGTTTTAAAGGCCATGGGATGGAGAGAAATGATTAATAGCAGTAATTCATAAAGGCTGTGTTTACATGTCATCGTTCATCAGAAATCTCCAAATGGGAACTGAAGCTTCTATATGGGAACTGAAATGGGGAGATTTCAAAGGACTTTAGCCAAAAGTTTCATCATGGACTTAAGGGCTTGTGGAATTTCATTGCCAGAACCATGCTCAAAAGTTCCAGAGATTTTTTCAGCAATACGAATCACTAGTCATATCTGGAAGTCCCATAATGATCTCTTCTTGCCCATAAATAGCACATCGTCTCACCACACCTACGGATTCTCTTGGGAAGATGAGACTGACTTTTAGAGATGCCTGAAGGCTTCTTTTTGTTCTTTTTCTTGGGTTTTGTGTTCTTGTGCTTTGTGTTCCCTTGCAACAGATATAGGGAAAACATAAAACTATTTTTAGAAGAATCAATATTTTTATAGGCACATGCATGAAAGAGAGAACTAGCAGAGAGAGGGCTCTGCTTCTCAAGTGCAGCCATACGTTAAGCGGACCATGGCTACTAACTAGAAATTAATATCAATGCATGCAGTAACTGAAATCAGCAAGTGGCAAAAAATTATATGGTTTAGAATTGCAAGAGGAGAACTTCTTTGGAGGTTTTACAGAGGTTTTATTACCTGTTCTCTGTACTCAAAGCTGGCTACTTTGAGGATACTACACCATCAGTACACAGTTAGTAAACCCTTCTCTTGGCTTATGCATTCACTGGTAGGGTAACATTACTGCAGATAAAACAATTTCCTAGATATACCATGGATATATGCTAGAAAATCAGGTCTTATATCACCTCTCTACTGTACTTTTTGTTTCTTGGGGAGGGTGCAGTTTATAACTCTAATGATACTGTGCTTATACAAAGCCCTACATAAGTGCCTTGAGATAAACCACGCAACCACCAGGTAAAAATCAAAGCTGTTCTGTACAAACACACATCTGTTTGCAATGGTTTCTTTCCTTCATCTTCCTTCCTGACATCCTCCTCCCATCAGCTGGTTCATCCCCAATGTACAGAAAGCTGGTTTTGTGGGAAACATATTGATTTAATTTCCTACCTGTGAAATCAAAGCTTATAATGAATCAGTCTGTAAGCAGTGCTCCCTGACAAACAACATCCCTGCCAAACACAAGATTGAGCCAGAAATCAAATTTCTAGGTGTTACTGTTTACTAAGAAAAACCTTCAGATCATTTTTATTCCCAAATGATTCTATAAAGGCTCAGTTTGATTTCTATTTAATAAAAATGAGATGGTAGAGGGCAGGGGAAAATAATTCAAATCTTCTAATGCTGTTTGGCTTACTGGCTTTGAACGGAATTGATTTTGTATTATGGATTTCCATCTATGCCCTTCACTTGATACAATACATTAAGAAACAAAAACTAAGTAGTAATTTAACCACGCTGTTAAGTATGTTTTTAATAGGTGAGTGGCCAAAGAATATTTTGTCAGCTAGTTTTAAAGATGGTTTTCAAGTAATTACTTGTGACCGGTTTGTCCCACCACATGCAGATGCCCTAATTCATTTCATCTCTTTAGATATGTAAAGGATTTTTACCATTGCAATTAATATTTACGACCCTAAATTCTTACATTTGTTAAGTGTACACTTTTCTAATCTGAATCCACCTCTAAAGAGTATCGGAGAATTATTCTACTTGGTTTTGTCTGTAGGAAACAAAATATTTAACAGGTTGAAGCCCAGATCCTCAAGACCATTTTGGTAGTTAAAGACCTTAGATTTCACGGGAAATCTTAGAAGGTTGAGGAGTTGGGTCCTGGTGATTTGTGCAGTCATAGAAGAAATGTGTGGCAGGGCAGCAGCTGAACTGTAGCCACCTTAGTTCTGTAAACATTTCCTAAGCTCAGGATGATCCTTCTGACTGCTGAGTTAAACCCTCTCTAAGAACCAAAATCACAATGGACAGAAGTTCTTTTCTTTTCTAAATGAGACGTAGTCAGATAGATATCTTTGATTTGTAAGTTCAGAAATGGAAAAAGGAAATATGAAGTATTGTTAAGATTCATTCAGGTCTCCTTTTAATGCATAGAGGAGGAGTTTGTGGATGGGTATGATTGAAGGCAACAGAAGGCATTGTTTTTCCTGGGCTGTGTGTTTGCTTCCAGACTTTGGTACTGTGTTCTTCAGTCAAAAGTATCATAAAAGTCATCTGCAGAATTAAGGAGCAAGATAAGTGATTTAATTTTTCTTTATTTCATGTATTCCTAGCATAAGTGAAGCCACATGTATTTTCTGATGGATGCCCATTGCAAGGCATCTAGAAGTCTTGGGAAAGTTTTGAAGTTCTTGGATTTGAAGTCACCTGTTCTTTTTCAGATACTAAGCTCAATAGTCCCCAGAAATTAGCTGTCCAGCCTCCCCAGCAGTGCAGGCTCTCTACACCATGTCAGGATGGACATACAAACATGGAGTGTGCACGTAGGTAACTTGGAAGGAAAAAGCAGCTGTAACAAACCCAGTCAGTCAGAAACCACCAGGATCTCAAGGACTTCAGATCCTTTAAGGACTACTTCTGCTATGGCTCTCATAAACAATGCAAGAAATAGTCACATTTTAATGGCTAGACTAAGGGATGCTTTATGACTGTATATACTCAACAGGCTCCTTCTCAAACTGTTCATCTCTTTGTATTGCCCTTTAATGGCAGAATCCTTCTCCATTGGCTCAATCCCACAAAATGTTATGTATGTGCTTAGCTCTCTGAACTCTGAGCAGTCCCACTGACTTCAGCATAGCTACCCCTGGTGCAAAATTAAGTGTAGACATAAATCATTCCAGGACTAAGCTTAGCGTACAGCATGGTGAATAGTTTCTCTTTAGGAAAGCATTTCTTTCCTGGAGGCACCATTTCAGCCTAAAGTTTTCACATATTTGTGTTGTGCTTAGTGAGTCAGTTGGAAAGTAGTGTTGAAGGACAACTGAAAAAGCCCCAAACACACATTACTAAATACAGTAATTTAAATTTGAAAAGATAGACCCACAGAGGAATTTAGAGACCACAGCAATGTCTGAGAAGAAGTGTCAAAGAAATTTGTACTTTTCCATCTCAGCTCAAATGAGCAGGGCAATCATCTGAGAAGAAGGAGATTGGAGTTTAAATTTCCTCATTGCTTTAAAATATGAACTTGAATTTAAGTTTCCAACACCTTTAGAAGATTATGTCTTAAACAATGGACTGTGGAATCTGTAAAGGTTGCTCAAGGCCAGGTATGTGAACCCTGTCCTATGGTGATTTTAGTGCCCCCTTCCTAATGTTAAATATATGTTAAAAGTCATCAATTTAAAAAAAAAATAAAGAAAAAGAAAAAAAATCCTATTTCCAGTGTGATTAAAAGCAATGTCATGGCTTTTTACTTAATCACATTTTATGCTGCGGCTGCAGCAAACAAAAAGAAATTACTCCCAGACATCTTGCTATGACAGCAGTGACTCACAAACAGGACTTTAAGGTATTCCCAGTGTCTAAATATTAAATATTTATTATAGTTCTATAAAATTTTACATTCACTGTATTGCTTGCTTGTTTTACCAGTCCTCAAGGGACTGAGAAGATTCTTTGCTTCATCCTTCTAGCACATCAAACATTTTTTCATAATACCCCTATTAAACCATATGTCTCCCCAGTTTCCCGTAGATTGTCACTGAGTCATATCAGTATCAGTGCAGAAACTCCAGCTGAGCCTCATTGACGTCAGTCAGAAAAAGGATGGAAAAAAATTACCAAACCCCAGAATTCTTAAAATTACTGCAGTTAGCAACACTGTCCTTAGTCAGGTGACTTATACTGAATTGCAACTTCCTTTCTGCATTCGCATGTTGACTGTCAATGCTTTGTTATCTGTCCTGTAGCATCACGCATATTGCCAGCATGACACAAATAAACGAGCTAATGAATAAATAATAGCAATCAATAGAAACAAACATTGAACTGACTGGCCTCCTCCTTGTTCTCATTGAATGAGATGCCAAAAGTAATCACGCAGCATAAATTATAAAATATAAGTTCAACATTAGAAAGCCATTGTTTCAATATTTTAAGAAACCTACAGTGTGAATAAGGTAATGTGCTGGCTATAAAACATTTAGATAGTTTTGTTCTGCTTTCAGAAAATGCCTTTCTCTGCTCCCACTGAAGTCAACGACAAGTTTCCTGCTGCGGAATGGTTTTAAAAACTGTTTCTACAAAAAAAAAAAATTTAGTTTGCAATTTATTTATTTATTTATTTATAACCTAGGGAAATTCTCCTCTGTAGGGAGTTGATTATCACAGAAAAACAGTTTAACCCAGTTTGTCAAGGATCTGAGGACTTAAGAGACACATACTTGTCAAGAAACACTTTCTGCATGTGGTTAACTGGTGAAATTCTCCTATTTAAAAGAACATTATTGCAATTATTGAAATAATATTGAAATAACTTTCTTTAGCAGATTAATTACTTCTTCTCTACATCCTTTTAAGCATTCCTAACCCCCTTGAACCTTTATATCACCTCTGCCTATTGTCCTTTTCATATACATGGAGAAATTCTATTTCTGTCTGTGATGCTTACCACAAAACAACTTTACCTCAGTGATACTGGTACTTCTCACAGTTTCTTTGTGTTCTTCCTATCTTTAATGACCCATTGACCATATATTTGTATGCAAGGAGAAAACCCACTGAAAACCACAACAGCTGTGGGAAAATTTGACAGCGTCCAGCACAAAGGAACCATAATGTCCAGCCTTAATTTAATAGTGATGCATTAATAACAAAAGCAAAAACAAACAAACAAAAAAAACCCAAACAAAAGTTCAAAACCAAACAAACAGAACCAAGTCACACACAAAAACAGACATAAAACCCACCAAAAAAAAAAACCAAAAAAAAAACCACCTCTAAAACCAACAACAAAAAGAACCCCAAACAGAATAACACTGCATGAGAGATAACGGCAATCACCTGTAAAGTGCAGGGTGCCTTGCAACTACTCTTCACCACTGGATGCCAAATTGTGTTTTATTAGACAAAGAAGGGTCCAGTAGACAAAACTCAGAAGATTACACAGGGTCATGTTGCACCCATGTGTAATTGTCCTGTAGGGCCATTTGGTAATTTGCAATACATGTATATTGAAATAATACCACAGGGTATTCTTCTCTAGTAGAATTCGTATCTATTGTTAAGTAACTGATGACAAAGGCTGGCACATTATTAAAGGCTGGACTGTGTTCAGAATTTAATATTCCCCTCGCATTTCAAGCAATTTTCAATGTCCACAACTGTCATCTAACATTGTTTCCAAGTTGCAATTCAGTGGGAGAAAAATAGCTATCCATGTAGGGCTTCACAGTGACACATCTGTTATGTTATTTATCTTAAGTGTGAAGACAGGAATGAACCAACTTCCAGCCTCATATTTCAGAACAGAACATAATAGAAATTAAAGGGAGAAAAGAAAGGGACAGCATCTTTGTGTGAATGTAGTTTAATGGACTATCATGTGAAACTGCTTTTTGCCAGAATTACTCTCCCTGGTTCCTTCCAACTCTACTTATCATGATGTAAATCAGGAGGAGCTTCATTAAGCGAGTTGACTCACATTTACCCAAAGAGCTGGAAAACAGATCTGAAGGAGGCACAATATCACTGCAAGGGGTCTGTTGTGTGAACCTTTTCCATTATGAAAACGATAGGACAGCCACTCGAACCTCTCAGACCTGAAGCACGTTTCTCCTCCCAGGAAGCTGCCCAACACAAGGCTGTATTTTTTTGAAAGCATTTCCCCCCACTTTACACTTCGGTATTTTTGGGGCTCGCCCCACATGCTCCTCACCAGGACTCGCCACACACAGTTTCATGAAACCTCCAAACATTTCCTGTGGAGCAAAAACCCAAACTTTCTGAACTCTACTTTGCTTCGGGGCATCTAATCTTGAAAGTTATGTGTACTGTTAAAAATTGGCTTTCAAATCATGGAACTAGGCCTTTAGGGATACTTTCTTTCTCTTCTTCTTTTTTTTTTTTTTTTTTTTTTTTTTTTCCCCTTTTCTTTTTTTCTCTTTTCATAAGAAGTTTCAGAGCTGCAGAGCCTGAAGCCAAAAGAAATAGTTGTACAGGCAAGTTTTCTACACCGAATCCAAGAGAACAAGAGGCACGCTGGGGTGATTGCTGGGGGCTATCTTACCCTCCTGCATTCACATGCCTTCCACAAGGATCCATGCAGCTGATATGAAAATGAGTACATGAACTCCTGTGTGAACTTTTAATTTGGCCCTGCTTCTTCCTCTGACCTTGGCCATTTCAGACACGTTCTTCTTGCTCAAGATTCCAGCTATTTTTTCACCCTTCTAAAACAAAATTACATAAATCAGAGGGAAAGGAACAAAATTTCCCCAATAACAGGGGTTACCAGAATTTGATGGTCTCAAAGCACTAGTTATCACTGCTTCTGTGCTGGGATTATGCTTTTCGTCTAACTGGGGTTTTGCAATGGCCTTTTTCATAATTATCAATATTTATGGGAATAAGGTGGTCTCCAGTTATTGCAGTTCCCGAAGTGCATTTTTCTCAGCAACAAGATTCCAGTTATTAACAGCAGCTTTACTGTATGCAGTCCAACAGCACTGTTTATCTCCTTACTGATAGCTGTTTAGAAAATACAGCTCTTAACCTCAAATTTACTGATCGCTACTTTTCCTTGGTGTATTCTTACATGTTATAGAGATAGGGTGTTGCTTCTGCTTGTGTTAGAAGACACATTTTTGTGTCACAAAAGACACTACATATATATATATTTGGAGTGTTCACTCTCCTACATTTTAAGCTCAGAAGGGATCACTATTCTTGTTTAGTCTGTCATCCTGCATTAAAAAAAAAAATGGAAAGAAACACAACAGTTTGAATTTTGCATTGTGAGCCCTGAAATGGTAAAATTAAACCACAGATTAATAAATGCTTTGAGATTTCATGTTAAAAATGGCTTTTGAAAGACTCATGCAGAAAGAAAAATGGTTAAATTGTTTCACACACCGAACTGGCTGTTAGAAGATTCGTACTTTGGCACTATTATTACTAGTTATAGTACATTACGGCACTGCCCCCAGTTGTGCCTTTGTAATAAAAGACAGATTCCCTTTCCTCTCCCTTCCTGACTTTGAGAAATTGCAAACAAAGACACTGACCATGCCAACCTTCACACCCATGGTGAATCTCACACATTGCAAATGTTTCCTCTGAAATCTACATCTGTGCACAGACCAGTGCAGATGCATATGGTGCCTTGGCTATGTGACTGTGCCCATACAAGCACAATGGTATGGTTGGTGGGAGGGTTTAAGTACTTGCTTATAGCTGTGTATACTACTTTTAAAGTCATAGGTTAAAAAATTTATTTATTTTCCTGAAAGCTGAACACATGAAAACCTCTGGTTATGAGAGATCATAGCCACTTCACGCCTCCCCTGAACTGGAGAGTGGAAGGCAAGTGTGCAGGTCAGGGTGTGAGATGTTGCTTCATGTTTCCCCATCCCAATATCCCAAAGGGACAGGATATAAACTTTTCATATATTTCATATTTATATATTCATGTATTTCATATATTTCATATATTGAGGAGTCCTGGCACAACACAGACGCATTTCTTGCCCCCAAATCACCAACTATCAGCAGAACAACAGGGAAAATGCATTTCTTCATCTCCCAGGGTCATGATGTTTGCATGGTGGTCTGTCCTGCATGAGCGAGCAGAAGTACAAACATGCCATTTTTCCTGAGTGCTGATCTTTGTGTTTAGCTTACCTACACAGAAGGTTTTTCAAATGCACTTAACTGGTGTTAACTTGAAGTTCCTTACAACTCTCCAGTCAGATTGTCGAGCAAATTATACACATACTTTCTGTTTTCAGAAACTCACACAGAGACTATGAGGACTAAATCAGCCTAAGGAACAGAAATTTGTTCTACCACAACTAATTATCCAATGAAAAAAATCTCAGTTCAGCAATATATCTGAAAATAGAGTGCTCAGAAAGCCAACCTTACATTTCAGTCTATTTGTAATATAAACCTTCACTATAGCCAATGTTGTTAAGAGGTTTTTATAGTATATAGTGTGAAGTTTTGGTCTTTAATTACTCCTTTAATCTTTGCCAGGCTTGTTCCTGAGAACAAGCTACACTCCTGCTTTTTACAGGATAAACAGCTTCCAGGAATGCATCAGACTGCCACAGGGGTCAGAGAGTGCATTTATTGAATACCGCTCTATTTCACCCTAAATCCTGACTGATCTGTTTGTGCTTAGTTGGGCTGTAATTAATATAGATAATTAACAAATGACGAGGCAAAAATTTAGATTATTTATTTGTTTTTTTCCCCTGCCCCAGTGTAAGAGAATTCACATAAGTCTTCCTTTGTTCATGTGGCTTGTCTTACACCTGGAATGGTCAGCTGTTTGTAGGAATGTTAAATCCCTACATTTTTATATGAGTATTATGTTAAATAATCACAGAATCACAGAACGATAGTGGCTGGAGGGGACCTCTGATGATCATCTAGTGCAACCCCCCTGCCAAGGCAGTTTCACCTAGAGAAGGTTGCACAGGAATCTGTCCAGGCAGGTTTTGAATGTCTCCAAAAGTGAAGAATGCCACCACCATATTTAAACAATTAAAGTTAAATATACTTTAATGTAGGAATTATGTTAAATCTAAAAAAAGGACTGGTGGTGTCTATTTGTGTTGCTGGATGGATGGCTCACAGGACTACAGTATTTTTATTTTTTGTTACACTTTCAGATCATTTGCAGGGGTGAAGATGACATTTTGTCTTCTTTTATAAACTCACAGGAGGTCCTCAAAGAGCAAATATTTTCTCTACTGTCCTACAGTATAACAGGGAGTCACTGGAGATGTTTGTTCGACAATGACATGCCATGTTCCCAACTCCTGGAAACACTGTGGAGGAACAATCCTACTGGTTTCTGGATACCTTCAAAACATGCCTTTAGTTGCTCAATAATGGGAGAATGACCTCTTGTTGCAATTATAGCTCTCTCCTCTAAGAACAAAGCTCTTTTGTTCACCAGATGTCCCCAAATTATCCTTAGCAGAAGATAAGAATCAAAGGAAAAAGGGATATTTAGTATTGCACATTTCTGACACTTGATTCAGAAACAAATGCCCCAGGTGACAATTGTTCCCATCCTCTCTCCTTCCATCTCAGCTTCCATTCTGCAGTGTGTATGTTTTCCCTCGTGGAAGAGGATCCCAATCTGGAGATATACTCCCTAACCTCTCCTTGGGATTCAAATTCAAACTCTCCTCATTCAGGAGGATTTCTCAGGACTTCAGAAACGCAAATGACTCTTGAGCACAGCAAATCAGAGGTACCTCCTTGCCCATAGCATAATTGTTGGAAATTCATTCACCCATTGGAAAGAAAGAAGGTTTTTCTTGACAGAGAGAGAATCAATCATTTGTACATAACTTTTGTTTTTCCAAAATTTCTGTTTCATATACACTGATGGTTGACCTGTATTCATGCATGTGTTTAGTGCTTAATTCTTGGACAAAGTTCTTGCACGCAACTATAACTGGACAAGGAATTGACAGCTTTCTGGAGTGCTCATACTTCATTCTGGTCTGACCAACATCTGCCTGTTGTAAAGCTATTGTGCAACACTGGAGAGTTACTGATTGGTCACCAAAGGCATATTGACCAATCGGTCCACAGCATTAGATTGGATTAAGATTTTAAAAGGTGCATGGTCACTGCATATCTTTTCTGGAATATACTAAAATTCATAGAAGGAGAAGAAGAAGGGAAGAGGTCTGAAGAAGTAATATGAGGTTCTTAGTGAGATGCAGCATAAGATAAAAGGAAGAAAGGTAGGACTGAGGAGAACATTAATGATGTTTCTCCATAGGTGATGGACCATAGCTGAAGGAATTTCAACTATGACTAGGAGAATAAGAAGAAAAGGAAAGAGTGAAAGTGTGTCTGAAGAAATAAAGGCAGAAATGGAAAGCATGGAATGGTATGTCACAAAAGTGTATGTTAATAGTTGATAGTTTAATTGATTTGCTTAATAGTTTTGAAGGCAAAGCCTGATAAACCATGAGGATTAGGAGAACAGATTTACTAATGCAATGATTCTGTAGCAGTATTCCTTGGACTACACAAAGCCACAAGAGTCCTAGAAGAATATGCCAAATGGCCTGTGCAACTGCACTAAAGAATAGAACACAGCAAGTTTATCTCATCCAGCTGCACAATTTGCCTGTGATCAGCTTATTTGAATTGCTGGGGGTGACTGAGCTCATGAATGATTCGTGTGTTTGTTTAAATGGCTTTTTAACTCCAAGGAGAGCCTCCTCTGCAGAGCTAACGGAATGGTTGTTGTCAATACTTTGTGTAGCTGCTTTTATTCTCCAAAACTCTTCACAAGCTAGTATTGATTACTGAAAATTGATTCATTCATAAACATTCGCTAAGCAGCTTTGACAAACTGTTTCTGGACTATGAGGTATCCATGAATGGCACCTACTCGCCATGAAATGTACATTATGCATCATGTTTCACTGCAGTCCTACGGTATTGCTGCTGTCCCTGGACTGGTCTGTTAAAATGTAACCACTGACTGGATGACTAAAGTATAATGGCCAATCTTGAAGCACGAGTGACATATAAATATTCAGAAAACCTTCATGTGGGAAACATGAGGGACCTGAAAGCAGATTCAGAAGCAGACTGCAATCATTCACATACTCATGGATAACCTTACAAGACCTCAGAGGAGCAGAGAAGTAAATCCACGTATTAATTTGTGCCTAACCTCATCTTGTTATTCCAAGGGCTCTAATCTAACCCAGAGGGAGAGCAGAATTTACATGAAAGAGTCGTTAGGAAAAAATGCCTAAGCAGCTTTTGAAACAGGGATGAACACGCTGTTTTATCTCCTTTCTCAACACACGTCCGCCATGCCAGATTTGAGAGCACTACAAGTAGCTGATGTCTTTTTCATATTCAGAAAAAAAAAAAAAAAAGTAGTTTATTTTCTCAGAAACTTTACCAAAAAGTGGTAAATTCAAAGTAGCGTGATCTGGTGTCTGGTGAGCAACTTGTAGGAGTCACGAGATCTGCTTAGAATCTGTTCAGGTCAAACTGAACTCAAACCTCAGCTTCACGTGGAGCTACATGCTCCAATACCAAGGCTGCTACCTTCATTTATAAAGGATGTCAACAGATTTTTCTCCTTTAAGTACCTTTTACAGTCTAGCTACAGAAAGAAAGGATTCAATCATGAGAAAGCTTTGCTGTATTTTACTGAACACCATCAGAAAGAGAAAATTTGATGCAGAGATTTTTGTGGTTTGTTTCATTTCCTAAAAAAAAAGGCATTGATGGAGTTCAGGCGTACCCCATATCAGCTGGCAGTTCAGATAATATTTTCAGAGTTGAAATTTTGACTCTGTGTTGAAGGAAGTCACAACTCAGTATAATTGAGCAGGTTCTATCAAAACAAAGCGATACAGTCAGGGATGCTGTCAGCATTCAGCAGACTGCAAATTACGTTGCTATCTAGAAGCCTATGAGAAACAGTGGCACAGGGAAGCAGATCTTTAAAAATCAAAGTCCTACCAAGGGGAAGCAATTGAGTTCCATAACCCGCAGTCACCCGTTGTGTCATTTCCAGAGTGTTCCTTTGTCCCATCAGAGGCAACTGAGGGTTAAATGCTAACTTTCTTATCAAGTTGTGAAATACTAAAAAACCCCAAACCAACAAACAACCCACTCGTGACAGCACTGTGTGGGCCAAACTTCCCAAGGGTTGTGATGATAAGATTATGATAAGGATATCTAGAGAAGAAATATTCTAAACTAATGAGATTAAACAGAGTGAGATCATTTGTTGATGAATACATATTCCGTGACCAAGAACAATGTAATGGGATTAATGATGAGGATTTTTGATCATGGTAAGATACGGGCTGATGCCTGAGAGAAAGTTCAGTGGTCGCAACAACTGCATTGAGTCCCCAGTGTAAAGACAACATAGTAATGCTTAGTTGGCAAAATGCCTTGTTCTGAGAAGCCTTTGCTATCATTTTATGGGAAAGCTTTACAGAATTTAATAAACAACTGTAATCTTCCTTTCAGTATTATTTCTACTTTCTGATTGGTCCATCTAAATGCAGTGGAAACACTGTATCCATTGCAAAGTTTTTTTATATAGTTAAGGCATACCCCCAAGTAATTTTATTTGATACTGGATCTAATATGTAACACATTTAATGAGGAGGCAGATTTTTGCTATGTGCTCCCTTTGGCCACAGGGATGCTCTTTCCCGTGGGGATTTCACATCAGCATGTCATGGGCTTTATCCTCTCATTCTGCAAGCTTAGTTTGGAAACTGTAAGGCTTAGGTCTTATGAGGACTTTGAACAGTCTTGTTTACCCTAGCTTCATCACACACTTCATCACATGGGGACACTTCCAGAAGTAACTCCTTGAGGAAGAAATAGAGGCTGTGTGTTACAGAGAGCTCTATAGTGATCAGGGTGCTATGCTGGTGTCAGGGTGAAACTCATCTAACCTAGACACAACTTGGTCACCTTAGGTCCAATTTGAGGTCAGTGAAGAGGAATGGAATATTCTATCTCTCCAGCATTAGAAGGTTGATTCAGGATGATATGAATCATCTTTAAAACCATCCCTCTTTCTCACGACAAAGTGAGAAGAAAGTGACTACATCAAGGGGCCAACTGTATTTATTCAGGTGATAATAAAGGACTGTTCTGTATTATGACTTGCCTCTTCCCCCAGTATGCTAGGTAGACTTGATGTAATTGTTACTGTTGGTGAAACTATATGGGGTTTATTAGAAAAAAACTCTCATTTAGGTTCCTGATTGCAAAATCTTTTTTGTGTCTCTGTGTGAAGTGAGGCACTCTCAGAAAGCATCCTTCTTTGATAAGAGGGTGGCTCTCTCTGTTTTGGAAAAGAGCAATGGAGCAAAATTTCATTAGCTTACTGTAACACTAAAATAGCCTTACAAATAATGGCCAGCTGAACTGATAGAGATCCTGTCACGTAGTTCAAAATATCAACAAAAGATGATATTTTGAGCACTGTGAAATAATCATTAGTAATTTTTGAAAACTTCTTCTCTTATTAATGATCAGTTAGAAGGCCACTGGCATAAAAATACAGCTACATGCTCTCCCAAAGCAGGACAAGAGACTGTTAAAAGAAACAGCTTTAACGGAGCTCATTCAACAAAAAAGGCACAGTTACAAGTAGCAGTCAGAGAGTGTGTATAACTACATAGACAGTAAAAGGAAAAAGAAAAAAAAAAACAACTCTTGGCAAGTACATGCTTTGTAGTTTTCCACATAACCACGCTTTCATAAAGAGAGGCCATGCACAGACCCTGCTGAACCCAAATGGCTTGTGTGAAACAACTCATGTACAGAGACCTTTCAGGGAGCGTGTTTTACTGTTTTCAAGATTATATTTGTGTTTATGTTCCTTACCTGTGCCTAAAAGACCCACATCTTTTTTATTGGCTTTGATTGATTTAGACCAAAACCAGTTCTTCAAATAATTAACATTTTTACTGCTCAAAAATCTTGTATCGGCACTTGTGCGAAGCTGAATTTCAGCCTAATTATATCTTAACTAATCTTAATCCTAAAGTATTTGTCAACTCTTTCACACATTAACTTTTTTTCTGGTGCACAAACAATTCACGTTTTACAGACATATTCTGAAAACATGTACAGGGGGCCTAACTAGGCATGGGAGCAAGGGAGTTATGCTTAATTTGTAATTTCCTGTTATTGTAAATTTTACCTGCTCTGCATCTTTATGGCCTCCTTCCATCTTGAAATGTTAGTATGTTACTTTTCTGTTTAACTTATGCACCTTGAACGTTGTAAAAACTACAGTAAAAGTCAATAAAAATGCAATAACACTGTGTCAATCACAAGCAAAGGAACAATCTCTATTAAGCAAACAATTGGAAAGCTACAGCTAAAATGCGATTGCACCATGTTGCAACTGATTAAAGATACGAATCAGAAAATTAAAATTTTTGTTTACGCTTTTAGTTATTACCAGTTGCTTAATTTATAGAGCGGTTACCTTGATCCTATCTAGCATCCTGTAAAGAGGCTACCAGTACAAGCAGTGATACTGTCTTCTGTTGCTTATGTTATTATGGATTACCCATGATCATCCTAAATACACAATCACTCAGCAAATGTTGCCGCAGTATAAGTCCACTTCTGTTCTGTGTGAACAGCCAGGTAAGAGCTGCTTCTTCTTTTTTATTTTTATTTTTTTTAATCAGGAACAACTAAACAGTTTTCCTAAAGGTCCGTCCAGCTCAGTATCCCACACCTGGCAGTGCCTTGCAGCAAAGCCCCAGGGAAGACTGTGAGAACAGGGGAAGCCTAAAGTCATCTTTCCCTGGTATGATCTTAGTGATGTGGCTCAGGGACCTGTCGACCCAGTGCTGCCCATTTTTGCTTTTAACGGTCTTTGCTGGATTTTTCTCCCCTGCACTTGTTTAATTACTTCTTGACCCCAGTTTAGATCACATATAAGCTTTCAAGCAAATAACATGGTGGGGGTGATGGTGTTTGTGATGATTTTAGCCTCTATTATAATTTAATGTTTGAAGATAAAATTTCTTACAGTGTCTCTGGAATGGATCAAGAAATGAGCAGAGAGGAATCACAGAATCACAGACTTTCCTAGTTTGGAAAAGACCTTTCTGATCATCAAAGCCAATCATTAACCTAACACAAGACATTGACTAAATCACATCCCTAGGAAGCTATCGCCTCAGCAGTGAGGATGGGGATATCTAAGAGAAGAAATAAGGCAATTTCAAAGCCAGCATGGGTATTATTTTTTTCTGGTCTATCCAATTTTAGTATATGCCTAGGAGTAAAATAGCTTCTTCAAGAATCCAGATATCCTTTTGGTAAATATGGCAATTTGATTCCAAACTCGTTTTGCACACAGCAGATAAATAAGCAATCATAAACTATGTCATCATAAATAAAAGCCTTATTGAGCTCAGGCCATGAAACCAAATCAATAGAGGACACTCATCCCCAGTGAAAGCAACAGCTAATGCTCTGTGGTTCACTCTGTCATTGTAGTTTAAAACCACAAGGAATTCCCTGTGTCATCAGCAATGACCACTTTATTGCTGGTGAATGAGGAAATGAGCAGGGCTAAAGGTGCATTTGAATTCCACGGACTCATTCATTTAGCCCACCTTCCAGTGCAGGAGATCACTTGGTTATCTCATGGTCTTGGATGGCTTCAGGAAAAGATAAACAGTCTCTCCCTTGAGTTTCAACTTGCACATACCAGAGAATGGTATTTTCTGCTCTTCCAAGTACAGCAAGGCAAGTTAAGGTTGATTATCAGTAAAAAATTATAGTCTGAGTCGATCAGCTGTCACACGTTTAGGTCTAATTCTCTGGTTGTTTCAGGAAAAAATCCAAACCCAAAACAAGACTTCTGCAATTTTTTTTCCAGAAGAGTTACACTTCCTAACATTTCCAAGATTTAATATGTCCCTTTCTTAAAGAGCAAAATTCTCTGCTTCAAAGTAGGTTATTCATGTTTTATGAGACAAGCTTTTTGAAAATGAATGTTTCTAATTTGAAATGAAAAATTTTATTGAGGTCTAAAAAGGCTTTTTTATTCAACTTGGAAAACACATTTTCTCCCTCCCCCCCCCCAGATTTTTTATATCATGGAGTATTGTCAATGAATCAGTTTCAGTAAACTGAAAACTGTCTATGCTAATTTTGGATTTCTACTGTTTATCCCATGATGAATGCTATGCTGACTACCATCAGATGCATTAAATCAGATTCATTTGGTCTAAAAAGTGATCAAACTTCATTTAAACAATGCAATTTCTTTTGAGTCTACTAAAGGGGAGAAGAACAACAATTTCAAACCATTAATTTCTCTCTTGCTTAATGAATTATTGATTTGTGCTTTCCTTTTGAGTGATAGTGCTCTGATGTGATAAACATTGATTTGAATCTTTATACAAATATTGTATATCATCAGCATGTTATGGCAGCAGAATAATATGTACCAAGATAGGCCTGAAGAGATGGAATAATAATAAAAAAAAACCCCAAAACATTATGAGGTGCCACAACTGTGTGCATGCGTGTGTGAGGGTGCGCATGTAAAATAGCAAATGGAGTTTAAAATAATACATCCAGAGGGATGATAACATTGCGGAATTATAGGAAGTTTACATTTGTTTAACACTGAACAGGGAAACTTGGAAATGAAAAATAATTACTTTATACTACTAGTAATTCTTCTAACTTGACATTTCTTGCAACCACAAGTGCATAGCTGTCACAGGTTTAAAGGGAGAGCTCTCTTACACCCTGCTCATGTTCAGAGGCTTTAGCTTCATGCACAGCTATTCACGTCAATGGGAACTACACAGTCAAAAGACAAAAGAAAAGTGCTGAGAGCAGTAAACACATAGATAATCCTGTCCAGCAAACAATTTTGCATTTCGTTTATGCACCATTTATTTCAGACAAAAAGGCTGCTGAGAGATTTACGTCAAAATGATTTCCACAGCTCAGCCGCTCAAGGCTGGGGAGATGATTGAAGCGCTGAGCTACAATTTCCTGGGGACCCCTTTCCTGCCATGCCTGGGGGTGGGAGACCTCACATGCTCTCCCTCACACAAGTTCATTTCTAGCATCAGCTGGGTGGTTTTTTGGCAGCCTGGATAAGGGGAAAGACCCTGCGGTTACTGAGAGATGAAGGGACTACTGTCTTTTTTTGCCATTGGACAGCAGTAGGACCCCAGCACTGATTATCTTTCCTTTGGCCTATTGTGCCTGAAGTGGTCAGGCTGGGAAAGTGTTTCAATATCCTCCTCCTGAGCCCTCTGCAAAGAAGGGAGCACCCATCTCACATCCACGGTGGAAATAGCAGTGCTCAGGGCACACACACACGGCCAAAATAGCCAAATCTTTCATAACACAAAATGAAATACCCATATCTCTTTTGAAAACACTCATGCTTGTCATGCAAAAAGCCTCAAAATGAGTATGGCTGCACTGGGACAACAAGTACTCACACTATCAAATACGTTCACAGTGAAATGGACTTGCAGCTAATGATGTATAACAATTACCCACCAGGGCTACACTGAAATTTTGGCTGAATGTCTACAAAGGGTAAGGAGTAGATATCACCATTCAGAGACTAACCAAATCCAAGCACACAAGCTCAGATCAACAGATGCAAAGCAGGGCCAGGGAGATGTTGAAGCTGGTCTCCTCCTCTCACTAGCATCACAACTAGCATGACCAGTGCAGTTGAGAGGGTGTTGCCATTTACCCTGCTGTAGGCCAACAGCAGGTTATGTTCCCTCAGAGCAGGAAAATAAGACAGCTTTCATGCAAGCATCACGACACAGGCACCACTGACCAGTCTACTATAGAATCCCGTCTCAACAATGTACCTGTAAGTAGAACCTAACATAAGTTAAATCATCCTTGGCACGGTGTACAAATAAAGATATTCAAAGAAATTGGCATAGAGATCAATATCATGTTTGTTGGGTTTTTTTTTCATACACATGTTTTTGTGCATGGCCCCACTCTGTTAAAGTGCCTCTCTAGAATCAATAGACTCAATAGAATGAGATGCCCCTGAAAATTTTGCGTGAGACTGTTTCCCAGGAGTAGGTGGTTAATTTAGAGTTGAAACCTTAGCTTTTTCTGGTCTCACCAGAATGAGGTATCATATTTCTACCACTCAATAAAAATGAGTTCTCCATTCCTAGGAAATATTTCTAGTATTAATTTAGAGAATGAATCACTTTTTTTGTGGTTATCAGTAAAAAAACCCCAAACAGTCCATTTAAAACCTATTAGCAAGCGTAAGAAGGCTGAAGAAGGCATAATTCATGTAATTTTTTTTTTCCTTTTTCACATATTTAACAGTGTTTTGGAACACAGTCCGTAACATACACAGCTCTGATTGTCCAGAGGTAAATCAACATCCTGTACCAATAGTCTTACATATGGAGTGGGGAAATGAAACTTGAGAATTCAGTTTACAAATAGCTGGGGGAAAAAAGAAAAAAAATAGATCACAGTGTTGAAAACCTGTAATCATTATGGCATTTGCATCATGACAAATTAAATACTGGTATTCTAGGTTACGAACAGTGCTATAAAGCTGGTATTCTACACTGTGTACTGCAAGCTCATTTAAAATGTACTCTTCCACGACATGATGAGAACACGAATTATAATTAGGAAAGTAACCCAAGCAGAAAATTAGTCTGGAAGACTAGTCTGAGTGTGCTCCTGCAGACAAAGCCATCCTGTGTCTTAACTTTACTGTCTCAATATAAGGAGAGATTGATGCAGAAGATAAAGACAAGGACAGATATGGCTTCCTGGGGGGGAAGGTTTTGCAACTATAATCCATATTGTTTGAGTCTTGCAAACACGAACGAAGTGAAGTCCCACCAGATTTCATCTTTGCAGAGAGACTCACAGTGTAGGCTGTTACATCTGTGGGGTACAGGTGTATACCTGGATTTTTGTTCCCATAATCCTATTCATAGGCAAAAGTCCACGTGTGTGAGCATAGATAAGGTTTGCTGACCCCACCATGAACCTAGAGCCTACTTGCATAAGTAAATGTACCCAACACTTGTAAGCAACAAAGGGTAATCTACAAAAGTAGTGTTCTAAGAGACAAGCGCGGTCTAAAATTTCTTTTCACAAATGGATCAGAACAGAAAAAAAAAAAAAATCAAAAGTCAAAAAAGTAATTGCTACCAGTAAACAGTAAACCAAATAAATGGTCTTGAATAACTTATAAGCAAGCAAACATATTTGAAAACATTTTCCTTTAAGGTTTTCTCTGTTGGGAAAGTTCTGTGGAGTTTAAAAGAAAAGCCAAATAGTTCTGTACAAATCTCTTGGTGTCTCTGTCTTTCATCTAGAGAGACTGGAACAAATCCACCAATTGGAAAATTATACCTAGTTTTTTAGGTGCCTTTTCTTGTGTGTAGGGGACCTGTATACTAGACAGCCGTTACATTGCACTCAAAGGAAAGGATCATCATTTTCTATTAAATCTTATGTGTGTTTTCTGTAAAAGTTGATTTTCATGAGGTAACTGATACTACTCTGTTGTAATGACACCCATGACTTCACAGTAGATTACAGGACTTAACAGATTTATCCTTATGTGGAAAAAGACAGGAAGGAAAACAAAAACACCAAACCTATTGAGTCAATTGCCCTGAAAAAAAAACACGTGCTCTGCTATAAGGGATCAGATTTTGGCAAAAAAAAAATGCTATGTTTGGTGACTCTGAAGCTAGGTGCCTACCTAACATATAGGAGCTAAAAAATAAAAA
Organism: Todiramphus chloris collaris; assembly: GCA_025345505.1. Lineage (NCBI taxonomy): Eukaryota > Metazoa > Chordata > Aves > Coraciiformes > Alcedinidae > Todiramphus > Todiramphus chloris. The sequence goes on from JANVCC010010235.1 coordinate 1,562,583, forward strand.
AAAAAAAGAGAATTAAGGTGTGAAAGGTTTTATTTTCTCCAGGAGTGACCTGCATCCATGCCTGTCAGTGCCTGCAGCACCAGTCAGGACTTCAGCACAGCAAGCATTTGTAGAAAGGTGTTCAAAAACCTTACCAGGGCACAGAAGGACATACAACAGTGTCTGTGCTGTGCACCGACTCTAGCTCTTCTCAGTTACCATCCATGATCTGGGAAATTTGTCACAGGTGGTATCCAAAATACTTACCCTGAATACACCTTTGAGCTCAAGGGTAACAGCATAATCAAGGAAGTTGGTTCACCTCAGCATTGCCTTTTCCCTAGATCTGTGCTGTTGTCCTGAACCCTTTCTGCTCCCCTGTCTCACCTGCCTTTGGTGAGAGAGCAGAACCTTCAAAGTCACTTCCTGAGCACAGTTTAACCCTGCATATTTTACATATTTGGCTTTTTTTTAAGTTCCCTTTTGGCTAAACTAAAACTAAGAAAAACACAAGAAAAACAGGCTGTAAGTGAGCACAGAAACACTGTTAGGAAAGAGTTGCCTTCTTGTTTTTTTTTTGTGGGACAAGTGTTATTTGACATTTAAGGGAACACATAAAGAACATATAAAGACAACAAAACACATTCAGCTGAACCCAGCTTTAGACTAAGATACACCATATTGACTCTGCAAGGACCCAAATTATCTACAGCAGCTCCTGCTGATCACTGGGGCTGTGTGCCTTGTTTATCTAATCAGTACATTTTACTTTTATCTCCTACTCACAGGCTCGTCGGAGCATCTCACTTCGGTGGTGAAATGGTGTAGAGATTCAGCCGGCTGCTGCTGACAAGGATAAGAAATCCAAACCAGGGAAAATCTCCAGGAAGAGTTGCTAGGAACTAAGTGAAACAGCAGATTGATTAGAGGTAGCTGTTTATCTCATTTCAAGGCTAAGGTTCATTAAATATACTTACATTACATTAGTTTTTATGCAAATTTAAACACTTTTGTACTGTATCCCAGGTGGCCAAGAGCTTGGGAAAAGGGAACTATAACTTCACATACAATGTATGGTCTGAGACAGGGTGAATATGTGACTTTAGTGTATATTTAAATCCATCACTGGTCAGAACTTTCCTCAGGAGCAGTATTTACTAAAGGCTTCAATATTGTGCTTCTTTTATTTGGAGTCAATTTAAAACCATGTCTGGAGTAAGCACATGTTTATGAACTGTTGTTCAGGGTACAGATATTTCCTGAACTGGGCTGCAGAAGACACCAAAAGTTTCCAAACCCAGAAGTTTTCAAATCCAAAAGCAAAAATTAAAGTAATAGGTTATTATTGAAAAGCACATAAACACCTTTGCAGCCAAAGATCCTCTTTTAAACTTCATCACTTGGACATGTGTTGCAAATTTACCATGCCCATTTTGAAAACTTGTAGGCATACTATTTTTTTTTTTATTTTTAATTTTTTTTTTGTATTCTAAATGTCAAAAACATTTATAAAATGGAAGCACCTTCTGTAAAGAAAAAATTGGGAACAGAATGCAAATTGGTTTTTACTTCTTGTCAGAGCCTTTATGTGGGTTTTAGTTTTGATGAAAAGAAAGCAATACACAATCATCAAAAACAAAACCAGTAATGATGATGTAGAAGATTTCAGCAACTGAAAGGTTTTTCTTTTTATTCCCAATTCCTGATTTTTCATTCCTCCCATGTATTTTTCCTGAGACATGCCTTCTGGAAAGTAGCTATATATTATAAGCTAATTTAATTTTAAAACTCTTATTTGGTGACATTTACAGGATATTTAACACTTTCCAAAACTGTGATGGTATTTATATTCCTGGATATAGTTTTAGGAACCTGATTTCACATTTAGAAATACTGACTCATAGGCTTCTTGAGATGTCTGAGAAATGTCCTTTGGAATGTATATAAGATGACAAGAATAAAGGTGTTGGGCTAAAAACCTGGTTGGAGAAATAAAGACCCAACAGGAAAGTTGTTAATCTATTAATGGAAAACTACACTGAGCAGCCTGCAACCTCCTTATGTCAGGTTTCTAACCAAAGGATGTCTTGGGCTGTACAATGTGAATAATCTCTGAGCAGGAACTCAGTAAATCCTTCATAGTAAGTTCTCAGAAAGTCCAACTTGAGGAGATACATGCTAGGAGGTAGCCAACAGGACAGGAAACTTAGTTATTAACTTTTTTATTATGGAACTAGGCAATAACACTTCTGGAAATTCAGAATTTCTCTTTACTGGAGTTCCCTGAGTCCAAGAAACAGGATATGTATTCCCTGTGAAAAGGATTTTCTGCACTGGAAGCTTTCAGAATACTTAGTGCTTGTCATACAGACGTGGATTCAGGTGATGACACAATATCTGGGCTTATTATGAAGAAAAAAAACCCCAAAAAAACACAAACAAAAATACTTTCTGTATTAATTACAGTGGTTGCATGCAAAAAACCCAAGAAACTGCCCTTGCAGTTATGCTAGCAGAGGGCGAGGCAGACCCAAAGCTGTTCTTTGACAAAAAGTATCTCAATTCAAGGGTGAATTTTCTATCATTTGGTTGGACTGAAGAAATTAGCAATGTTCTGCTTTCCTGTTTTTTTTCCAGCACCTCCTTCTTCCTACCCTCCTACAGATTAAAAATGGTATGATATAGCAGGACTGGCCAGAAGACAGAATATGCAGAAGCACATCTGATAGCCTCAGGCTTTCAGACTCCAAAAGACAGGGATGAAAGCTGCAGACGTGTGTGCAGCTACGCTGTTTGGAGACGCAGCCCCAAGGTTATGTATAATGTCCAGTTGAGAACTCTTCCCTTAAATTTGAAACTCACAGGCTGCTCCCCTCTGCCTCCTTGCTTGCTGCCTAACTCCTTCAGTTTTAATTAATGACACTGCTATGTACCTCTATTGCAGTATGAGACCCGGTTCAAACAGTGTGCTGTAGCACTTTGAAGGAGCCCTCCAGACAAATGAGAACTGTGATTACCTCTTTCATGTTAAGACTTCTTTAAAAAAATATGTGGGCATATAGAGAGGTCACTGCAGACTTCTTTAGTCTGTGTTACTGCTCTTCAGCAGCTGAAATAGGTTGAAGAGGGTTAAGTATAGAAAAGGCTCAGATTCATTTCTGCCTTCAGAGTACATTTCCTATCCAACCTCTAAATACAATTCCTGTATTGCTTTGTCCATGAAGACTTTGCAGTAGTACCAGTGATTTACCAATGGCCAAAATCCAATAAAAAGGCAGAGGCATTACCCTTTAATTGTGATGACCTTAATACTTTGCTACACCCTTAATCAAGCTGTTTTAATTTTTGCTCGGGCAGTTGGACTAGATGATCATTGTAGGTCTCTTCCAACTATTGTATCCTATCATGACTCATCCTATCCTAACCTAATTGATAGCCCCAGACTATAGATCAGTGCCTTATCAAAAGCTTCCACCCACTGATATAAGGAAACAACTCTTTCTCTGGAGCTCTTTGCCTTAGAGAGCAGCTCTAGGCACATAGCTTTAAGAGCTAGGTGTTTTGAGGATGGGGAAGAGGTACCTGAGCCTGATCTGAGAGGTTTTCTTGACCTCCATCTGATATTTTCCCTTATCTTCATCTCCTGTACTTACATATAGATCTTGCTACATCATTTCTGTCCCCAGCCACTATCAGTAGGCTTCTCCTATTTACTTATTGCCTTATCTCTGCCATAGCCTCATTAACTCAATACACTCCACACATTTTCATCCTCCCCTGGTCCCACAAGATTTTCTAAAGACAGTGTGTGCCAATACAATGTCCAGGTGTGGCTGAAATGGTCCAGAGAGATAGGAAAAGATTATTTCTTTGTTCTGTGGTGCAGTGGTGTAACAAGGTGCGTTACTCAGAAGTAAATTCCCTTTTACTTTATGGCACAGTGGCTTTTGATTCTTTAAAGCTAAGCCATTTTTACCAAGTAAAAAGGGAGGGAAGCATAATTGTAAATTGTTTTGCTCTGTTTGCTAGTCACCATTGTGAATCAGACATTGCAGTTGATACAGGCTTTTACCTTAAGCACAAAACCAAAGCATCGTGATTGCGGCTGTAACAGCCGCATCTCCTGCGTGGAGAGGGGAGGTAGGGGAAGCTGTAACACCATTCAGGACCTGATTACCACAGATCCATGCGAACTGAATGACCAAACACTTTCTTTTTAGTCTCTTTCTTTCCCCGTTTTGTTTTTTATTTTTATTTTTCCTTGGTGTTCAGGTGTGAGAGACAAATGAAGAAAACATCCTTACTGAAATGTAAAAGTGGAGAGAGAAAAAATTCAGTGGAAAAAAAAAACAAGAGGGGGAAATATTTCTAGGGCTGGTTTATGTATCATGCTTTCCAGCATGGTGCAAATCTACTGATGTCCCTTTAAGAATACTCTTATCTTGGTTTATAAAAGCTAATGACATTAAAAATACAGTAATTAACATGTTCGTAATGTAAATGTTAATCATTTAACATGTCAAGCATCTTCATCCCCTACTGAATCAATATGAATTATTAAAATAGACTCTTTAAGACCTTTAAAATCAGCTCTCTAAGCATGCACTAAACAACCACACCATTGGCATACGGGAGCACCAAGTCACAAATTCATGTGTTAGACTGTCTGACATGTTCGTTCTCTTTGATGGGAAAAAACAAAGCCAAAAAACCTTCCCTCAAAATCTTATATTCAGAACTGCATAATCTGCATGCATAAGTGTAATTACATTTTTTTTTTTTCCCTCACAGATTTTATAAATTTTTTTAACATAGGAAAAAAAAAAACCCAAAAAAAAACTGTATTAATGTTAAATAATCTTGAAGTAATAAGTATATAAAGATAATGAAAAATAAACCTAATAATGTAAAAAATATAGTTCCTGGTTTTAAAATAGTTTCTGTCAAGACTGTTATTGGTCATGAAGAAAGCCATATACACATTTGGAAACTGATTTTAAACAACATAAATAAAAATTAGCTCTTAAAGTAAAGGTTATTCCCATGTTCACTGCAGAACAGACAAGAAAAAATGTTTATTTTCAAACATCTGCAAAATAGAAACGGAATTATTAGATGATGCATCTTACCTCACAGGCAGCTCATGATACTTCAAGAAAGAGTCATGAAGTCTCTTTTGTGTATATATATCTGTATTTGTACAGACAGCCAAACATCTGCCTCAGATCGCTGTTTCCTGGTCAACCCATTGATAGAAGATGGCAGATACAGATTTGTTTCGTTTTGTTACAGATGCAAAATAAAGGAAGTTTTGCAATTGAGTGCAAAACCCATCACATCACAGCATCAGGTCTCACATACTTTCCTATCAAATTACACAATGTTCATGTTAACATCTTGTTGTACTTGAGCAATCAGATAATGGACTGGATGTTAATAGGCCAGAGGTTATCCTTGCTTTGGGAAACCTTCTATGCCCGTGAACTTAGTTAATAAGCATTTTTCATGATGTTACAGTACTTCACTACAGCTCGACCAGAGCAGCCCCCCTGCAGTGCATACAGACAGGTCAACTTACAGCAGCTGGGAATTTAGCCCTTATTTGCTGTATCTTGATTCACCTGATCTCAGGTATAGGCTGAAGTTCTACCTGGGCAATCCTAAGTCCCTTCTTTATTGTGAGAAAGAAGGAAACTAATTTCAGAGAGGTTAAAATGTTACAAAGTTTGTGTACTCAGGAATAACTTATGAGTGGTTGTATGTCTGATAGGAGATAAGACCTCACGTACCTTTCTATCCTAGCATGAAATGTAGGTATTAACCTCCTACCACCCCCCTTCCAAAGAAAAAAAAAAATTAAAAAAATAAAAGCCAACAAGGAAAAGGTTCAGCACACTTCCTCAGATGCTTTGAGATTAGCACAAATTGCAGTCAAAGGGCAAATAGAAGATGGAGAATTCCAGATCTGGGGCAAAATAAGTCAGCTGCAGTTAGGGATGCTTTATATGCCTGGCGAAAGGAGAAGTTACCTGATATTTGATATGTCTTGCAGCTAGCCCTTTGTGACTTTATAGCAAAAACATCTTTTCACAACAGGATATGAAACAAGCATGAGAGATGTAAGCTCAGTCCAGCGTGTTTTCTAACTCATCTAATGAAAAACATTACCTGCAAACCTGGTAAGCTCTTCCAGCATTTTGGCTACATTTTTATTATTTCTGAGAACTCAGAGGTATCATTACATCAAGTCCTTCTGTGAATCCCTATTTGATTTTCCCAAACTGTTGGTTAGGGCTACATGGTAACCAGATCAATGGTGGGCACTTAATGCTCTAATACCTACCTATGGAGGTAAACACAAGTCAGGCTTCAGTGTTCTGAAATAGTAGGACAGCTAAAACAAAAATCTTGCTAAATTTCCCTAGCTTATCTTCTCATAACCTGAATGTGATATTTTTCGTCTCTTCTCTTCTCTTCTCTTCTCTTCTCTTCTCTTCTCTTCTCTTCTCTTCTCTTCTCTTCTCTTCTCTTCTCTTCTCTTCTCTCTTCCTTTCTCTTCCTTTCTCTTCCTTTCTCTTCCTTTCTCTTCCTTTCTTCTTTCTCTTTTCTTCTCTTTTCTCTAAAACCTATACACCTGAAACAAATGGTCCTTAAGTCAAAGATCCTGAGTCAAAAGTTTGGTGGAAATGCAAACAGAATTAGAATGCAATTCACTTTTACAGGATGTTACTTGCATTGTTCTTTCACAACAAAAACCACATACAGTGCAAGCATTAAACTACAAGTTTACCAGGGAAGTTACAGAAAATACATAAAGACAAGGAACCAACACTGGGAGGAAAGTTTGGGAGACAAATGTGAACCTCCTTGCCCATGAGCAGTGGCAAGAAGTATGACCAAATTGGATTTTTATTTTTTTCACTTACAGGATAGGACAACTATCCAGAAGAGATGAAGTGAGTCTGAAGCCATGAAGAAAGGGAAGGAAGAAGAGAGACAAAAGGAGGAGATGTTACAGTTAAAGGGGATGCTCATTGGAAGTGATGGTTGAGTTCATAACTGTGTAACTATGAACAAGTAGTATGATCCTTAAACTACTCCAGGACTGTAATTACATGATAGAAATAACAGTCATGAATGAGAAGGAAAGTGCAGAAATCCCTCATTGCAGGTAAGACACAGATGTTGGAAACAAGAGTAACACATTACAAATTACAAGATAGGATATCCTACATCCTGCCAATATAAAACTGATCAATAGTTAAGTGAGGTATATGAGGCAAATAAGAAAGGGCGTTTCAATGGATTCAATTGCTCTTTATAGGACTCCTGATGCTGTGAGTTGTTGTCCAGAACTGAGCTTTGCAGGAACTCACATGACACTAGTGTTGTCTTGTACTAGATGATTTGTTATGATTCAATTTTGCAGACGTGCAAATGGACACAGGAGTATCAAAATATGGTAAAAGGATTATCAACTGGAAAAGCTTGCACTGATGGCATGAAACGTTGACAGGATAGAAAGGAGATACAATAGAGTTCTGATGAGATTACTTGATCATGCATAACTCCAAACTGAGCGTCTTTAAAATATTGAATTATTTTCTTAGGGAAAGAAACATTGAACAACAGATCATATTGTTTGTTTAATGTACATAACCTTTTTGCCCAACATTGGGTTTAAAAATTATGTCCTACTATTCAATAACAACAATTTGGTCATACCATGTGAGGAAATTGGTGATGAAGCACAGCCCTTAAGTACGCATGGCTACAATTTAAGCAAATACAACATAAAGAAAAGGTATTAATATACAAACCAGCTTGGTAATGTCCAAGTTTAGATTCTGTACTATGTAAAGAAGGAATCAGGAAAGAAACTTCGAATTTGCCTTATGACTTGCTGTCAGCTTTAATTATGTACTGAGATAGGAGAGGTATTGCCAGCAGGTTGTTGTTTCTGTGGGAAAAGTGCAATGAGCAATGTTTCTGTTAGGGATGTAGAAATGGTGAACTATACAGTACCTGCAGTGACAAACTATCCGCTGAGAAGAAAAATCGTGTGGTTGTCATGCATATCCAATCCTCTAGTTACACCTCTACACACAGACATTCTTAAAAGAAGGGACGTCTCCAACAGAGAATGCTTCCGGCAGGAATGGACTTGCAAACCTCTGCATATCTGTCCATTTCAGGGTATGAAGACAGATGTTAAAAGATTAATTAACACAATGGTCTGGTATTCTTAGAGATAGGAAATTAAAAAAAAAAAAAAAAAAACAAAACAAAGGGATGCGAAACGGAAATTAAGTCACACGGTAACTTTCTTAGAAAACCAGAAAAATGTTATGGCCAACATCCCCTGAAGTCAAGATTAGCACACTAGGAAAACCTTGGAGTCTGCAAATTTGACTTTCAGCTGGCTTATTTCTGGCTATGGCAGAACTACTGACTTCATCTGCCTCGGAATCTATTGTCAGCCAAACAGGACCTGTCACCTCTGAAATTCAACCTGACTTTATTCCTTACTTCTCTTCAAGATCCTGTGCACAAATTTACATCAGATATGACTGACTTCAGAAGGCAAACACACAGAAAACTTGAATTCAAGCTGATAACCTCTTTTTTTGGTTCACTGTAATAGAAGAATCAAAAAATCAAAGTTGTCATCCCATCTGTTACTTTTATATGTAAAATAGATATTTATCAGATAATTCACATTAGTGAAGGTGCTAGGTCATTAATATTGGAATGGAAGGACGTAGAAAGAAATATGGCCAAGAAGGCCAACAGCATCATGGCCTGTATCAGGAATAGCTGTCTTCCCTGTCCTGCAGGAGAAGGAAGTGATCATACCCCTGTACTCAGCACTGGTGAGGCTGCATCTTGAGTACTGTGTTCAGTTCTTATGTTTATCCTAAACCTCTTATTTTCCAACTTGCTCCCATAACCCCTTGTCCTAACACTGGATGACACCGAGAAGAGTCTGGCTTCTCCTTACACTCGCCCTTTATATATTTATAGACATTAATGAGATCCCCCCTCAGCCTCCTCTTCTCCAGGCCTCTCTCAGCCTCTCCTCATAAGGGAGATGCTCCACTCCCTTAATAATCTTGGTGACCCTGCGCTGGACTCTCTCCAGCAGCTCAATGTCTTTCCTGAACTGGGGTGCCCAGAACTGGACACAGTATTCCAGGTGGGGCCTCCCCAGGGCGGAGTAGAGGGAGAGGAGAACGTCTCTCGACCTGCTGACCACACTCTTCTTTATGCACCCCAGGATGCCATTGGCCTTCTTGGCCACGAGGGCACATTGTTGGCTCATGGTCATCCTGCTGTCCACCAGGACCCCTAGGTCTTTTTCCCCAGAGCTGCTTTCCAACAGATCAGCCCCCAGCCTGTACAGATCCATGGGGTTGTTCTTCCCCAGATGCAGCACTTTACACTTGTTTTTATTAAATTGCATTAAATTTCTCCCTGCCCAGCTCTCCAGCCTGTCCAGGTCACTCTGGATGGCAGCACAGCCTTCTGGAGTGTCAGCCACTCCTCCCAGTTTGGTATCATCAGCAAACTTGCTGAGGGTACACTCTATCCCTTCGTCCAGACCATTGATGAATATATTGAACAGTATTGGACCAGCACTGACCTTTGGGGGACACCACTGGTCACAGACCTCCAGCTGGACTCTGCTTCACAGAACACAACTCTCTGGGCGCTGTCCTTCACCCAGTTCCCAACCCACCTCACTGCACAATCTCCCAATCCACCCTTCTTAAGCTTGGCTGTGAGGGTACCATGGGAGACAGTATTGAAAGCCTTGCTGAGGTCAGGAAATACCACATCCACTGCTCTCCCCTCATCTATCCAACTACTTATGCCATCATAAAAGGCTATCAGATTAGTCAAACATGATTTCCCCTTACGGAATCCATGTTGACTGCTCGTGATAAGCCTTCTTTCCTCCACGTTCTCTGAGATGGTGGCAAGAACAAGCTGTTCCATCACCTTTCCAGGGATGGAGGTGAGGCTTGACCAGCCTGTAGCTACCTGTGTCTGCCTTTTTGCCCTTTTTGAATATTGTAATGACATTGTCCTTCCTCCAGTCCTCAGGCACCTCTCCTGATCTCCAGGACCTCTCAAAGATTATGGAGAGCGGCCTAGCAATGACCTCAGCCATCTCCCTCATCACTCGTGGGTGTATCCCGTGGGGGCCCATGGACTTGTGGATATCCAGATTGTTCAGCTGATCTCTAGCCCAAGCCTCTTCGACAGAGGTAGAAACTTCCTCCCTCCAGATTTCCTCTGTGGTCTTGAAGGCCTGGGACTCCTGGTAGCTGCCCTGAGTAGTAAAGACCGAGGCGAAGGTGGCACTCAGTAATTCAGCCTTCTCTCTATCCTCGGTCACCAGCGCACCCACTTCATTCAGCAGTGGGCCCACATTTCCTCCAGACTTCCTTTTGCCTCCAATGTACTTGAAAAAGCTTTTCTTATTGTCCTTGACCTCTTTCGACAGATTTAGTTCTGGAGAGGCCTTAGCTGTTGACAGTTGGATGTGGTGATCTTAGAGGTCTTTTCCAACCATGACAATTGTGTCACTCTGTGATTCTGTATATATTGCAGCAATGCTCTATGTCTTGGAGGTCCACCTTTCCTGAAAAAAGTTCTCATCAAACATCATCATCCTCAGGAGCTGTGATAGTCCCTCTTACAGAATGTGACATGAAAGACCAGACTCATTCCTGGATCTGAGATGTCTAGGCTGTGGAAAAAGGTATGCTCAAGAACTTTCTATCATCTCTCCTTCCTGATGAAAAGGAAGACTCTTATTCTGTATTTGAAAGAAGCTGCATGCTGCTGTTATAGAGGTTGGGACCAAAGGTCTGTGAAACCCATCACTGCATTTACAAGTTGTGGAAAAGGAGACTGGGAGAAATATCTGTTTGAATAGACAGAAAGGGAATCATTCTTGCTTGAGCCCAGGCTTGGGTGGGATTCCCTAGGTGCCTTCCCAGATACCAGTGATTTTAGATACAGTCTATGTGAAAAGAAGGCTCAGATCTTTCCTGAGTTCTTTGACCCTTTCTAGCCCACCAAAACAATTCCATATATCCATACTGTCACCAGTATGAATTCAGTCCTAAATTCCTGTAGGAGGACCAGTCTGTAGAGTTCACATGGCTCCTCTCAGGTCCAGTTGAAAGAGAAGTCAAGGTTGCCAAATCATGACAAATTTCAAGATGTGCTCCACACAGCAGAAGACCCTGGGGACTTTTTCAGCACAGATATTTTTTAGGATTTCCACACACATGGTCTGAATACTTTGAAGTACTGGACTGCCATGACCTTAATTTTGTCCAAATTCACCACAGTCAAGTCTACAGATACAGGTGTAAGGGTTATGATGGATGGAGCAGGGGAAATCAAGCAAGATGAGTCACACTGATTGAGGTTAGAAACCTGGTGCTGGTACCTCCATACATTGGAGTCAGTTGAGGTCAGGGAGAAGAAACAAAACACACGCATCTTTTTTCTATCATGCCCATTTTTCCTGCCTGAATGCAGTGGCTGTGAGATATCTTGGAGACAAGGTTGCAGGAGGAAGAGGAAATCACAAGTTTTTCGGTTTTATAGAATACCAGCAGGCTGAGAGGCAGCTCAAAACTGAAAGAAACATACCACACTGACACTCATATGCCTCCTGTGAGCCAGGCTCCTTTATTATGTGTAAAACATTTGGCCATTGTGGGATCAGTCAGCAGGGCAAGGAGACATTAAATACCTCCTCCTGCTTCCCAGCAACACCAGTCCTACAATGAGGGATCATCCTGAAATCACTGCTCTTTCAAGGACATATGTAATACATCTCCCAGTGCTCTTTTTTTTTTTTTTTTTTCCCCATAGAAACAGTTATTTGAAGAAGTGGAGCCTGCTTTAAACAGTTTGCTCTGCTCTTACTGCAACAGAATTCTATCTACCTGTCCTGCTATTTTTTATGCAAGTTTTCTTGTGTCTAAATTCACAGAGCATCACATAAGCCTCACAGCTATAAAAGAGCCTAAATGTAAGAATACAAAGCTATTGGATCTCTGATTTTAACCATCTTCACCATGGCTCTCCTCAACTTGCAATTCGTCTTCCACCACCAAAATCCTTTTCTGAAATATTAACCTAAAAAAAAAAAAAAAGCCTCACATTGCAACAGTGTGTTTCTCTGTGAGTCGCCCATGAGCAAGCGTGTCAGACTTTGACTTCCTGGTGATTTTTCAGCAGAAAATATTAGGTAAAATACTGTCAGTATTTTCAAGCTACAACAATATCTCCCACAAATAATTTCCAAATACTTTTGTTATCATTGTCCAAGGAAATGTTATTTATTTATGTATTTAAATTAAAAATCCTTCTTTTCCATGTGAGGCATCAATACAAGTATTGCTGCCGTATGAGACATTGGTACAAATGAAATGTGTGTAATGATTGAAATGGTAGAAATTAAATGTGTATAATGATTGAAACAGGCTTTGCTAAAACACAGTGATGAGCTGAATTCCCTCAGCTGTCTGCAGTTTTCTGGAAAAGCTCTATTTTCAGATAAACGTGTTCAGATAAATGTCTCTTTTTCCTTTACTTCTCATTTAGCCTCCTGTAGTACCAATATAACATGCATGCAGGGATAGATGATTCCAAAGAACAAAATCTTTAGGACTTCATCTGCTCTAAACCAAACAACTTGTCGACTGTTTTTAACCAAAGCCTGGAGATTTAAAACTCTCAGTTTCACAGTTTGCTGAATCCGGCTGGTATCTATCTCTGCTGTACCAGCAGGGTTTAATTTTCTGCTCAGCCTCCAGCAAAATTCTTCTTGACTATTTTAACAGTTTTGACTTCAGGGATTACCATCTTATTTTTGACTCCAAGAAAGGATGGACAGTTTATAGCAGAAGGCCCTGGGGGACCTGTGCTTGACACCTTGCTGTATCACAGGTACTTGCTATGCGGATGTTACTATGAGGGCTATCTTCCCTCTGCCTACACCTTCTGTCTGTAAGACAGGAGACATGCAGCTATCATCATTAAGCTGGAGAAGAGCTATCAGCTAGAGAAAGAGACAGCAGTCATGAAATTCACACAAGCATCTCACGGAAAGAGAACAAACACATTTCTTTTTATTTGCCATTCTGCTTCTGTGTCCACTAACTACAGAGACTCCTGAGAAAAGCAGAAACGCAGCTGTCTTCTCACTTCAAGTGGGATGATTCAGTTTGGTAGGCAAAGGAAACAAACAGCTGAGAGAGCATTGAAGTGGAGGTTATGTTTCTTTTGGAGCTGCTGTTTATAACATGCATGCTGCAGAAGATGCTTGTTTGCTCCATTTAGAATAACTCTGGCACTCAGAGCAATTTTTGTTGTGTTGCTCTTGTAGTCCTCAGAGAACAGCAGGGAGCATCCATTTTTCACACAAACCTTTGAGAAGCTACTTGAGATTTAGGTCTTCTTTAAGAGAGTCCTTTTATAGCCCTAGGGAGCAGGAGGACCTGTACCACCACCTCCCTCTTAACTGAAGTCTGCAATTTTGGTGAATTAAGGGTTTTGGTTTTTTGTTTTTGTTTTAGTTTTTTTATATATACATATATTAAAATATATATATATATGTATATATATGTAAAAAGTAACCTTATGGCTTCCTCTTGGTAGGAAAATTGAATAACAGATAAATGGCTTCAGACAGTAGTATAACATATAGCAGTTCACAAACAGCTTTCCACCCTCCCTTTCATCTCCCACAAGGTATTTCTGAGTCCAAGTGCATGTGGTTATTCAGTCACAAAGATGTCCACAGGTGCTTTCTGCTCTATCCTGGACCTCTGTGGAGACCACCAAAGACATACGAATAACACTGTTGTGTGGTCTTTCATTTAACTTGTAAACTAAACCAATTAAAATACAGAGTCAAAAAGGATCTTTTCACAAGTATGAGTGGTTGTGGCAGCTACTTGGTAGGTCTGTGGAAAGAGATGGACTAGATCATCTTGGGTTGTCTTATGTCATCTTGCTTCCTTTAAGTAACATGTTGCTCTGTGTCTAGGCTTAATTTCCCTGAAGATAACGCCATCAGGGCACTTCCTAATTTAAGTGTCAAGTTTTAGGTATAAATTGATATGTTACTAGCTGATGTTGGCAACCTGGCTGGCAAGACTTCACAGGACTTTGAAAGAATGGCTTGACCTACCACGAACACTTCCTTTTGTAACATAAGAATTTTTGGTCTAGACACAGAAGTGGCAAAGTGTAATTGTCCTGGCACGTGTATGAGGTAGCAAGATTGGTACCTAAACAAAGGTTTCCTGCTGCCTGTCTGGCATTCACGAGTCTGGGTAATCTGTTAGATGTTAAAGAAGAAGACTGTTGAGAAGTGATCTTTACAGAAGCAATCTTTACCATACATCCTTCTGCATGTAGTTTGCACATAGTGTGGAAGGGACCTCTGGAGAACATCTTGTCCAACCTCCCTGCTAAAGCAGGGTCACCCAGAGCAGGTTGCCCAGGATCACATTTAGGTTAGTCTTGAATGTCTCCAGAGACAGAGACTCCACAAACTCTCTGGGCAGCCTGGGCCAGGGCTCTGTCACAAGGTAAAGAAGTTTTCACTCATGTTCCAATGGAACATCCTGCGTTCCAGTTTGTACCTGTTGCCCCTTGCCTTGTCACTGGGCACCACTGAAGAGAGTCTGGCATCATCCTCTTGACCCCAACCCACCGTTTAGCTCTTGATCAGCACTGCTCAGGTTGCCCCTCAGACTGCTCTTCTTCAGGCTAAATGGCCCCATGGCTCCCAGGTTCTTGTCAGCACAGAGATGCTCCAGTCCCCTCGGTATCTTTGTAGCCCTCTACTTTACTCTCTCCAATAGTTTCTTGTCTCTCCTGAACAGGGAATCCTGGAACTGGACACAGTGGAGAGTATGCTTGAGTTTTCTGAAACAACCTGTAAGTTTGAGAAGTTCCAGTTAATCTGATGGGAGATGCAAGGGCGCATGTAATGAGAGATAATGATTACACACACATATATACATATATATATATATATATGAGTAAAAAGAGAGAAGGGAGATTATTTTTCCTGAAAAATCAGCCTCTGAATTTGGTGAGTGCAGTGTTATTCCAGCTCATAGCAAATTGCAGAAGATTAATTTGCTGAAAAACTTATGGTTTGGGGTTTTTTTTTTCTACTTGGCCTGGAACATTTCAAAAGTGTTTGGGAAATGCCATGAAGGAATTTGTCTGCATGGAGCTCTCCAAAAAGTGAAAGAAGAGATGGTTCACACTCCCATGTGAAGAAAGCTTATTATATCTTCTCTGGGGGGAAGGATACGCTTCTGCAGAAAGTTAAATTCTGTTTCATTAATCAAGACCTCAAAAATCAGGCACAAAACACATTAATCCTCAAAGAAACTTCTCATGATGTTGGTTTTACCCTCCTAGCCATGTTCCTTAATAATTCAGTTTACCATGTGGAACATCTAACATCCAGGACAATATCAGAAAACTGCTGCCAATAGAAGGTGCTAGACCCTGACATTAGATCAAAGCATTGATTCCCTTCCTGCGATCCAGTGGCTGCTAAAAGATGCTTTTTTTTGACAGTGAAATATAAGTAAAATAAATACTTTCCTCCTTTTATAGTTTGTGTTAATTTATGAAAGCATGTGTAATTAATGGAAATGTGGCTGGGGTATGACACCCTACTTCTTTGTCGGTCACACGTAGTCTGTGATATACCTATGATATATCATACTTAAACTATATCATGGTTTAAGGAGAATGAGGAAAAAAATGAGTATCAGAACTCACAAATTCCAGATGCCAAAGTTTTGTCTCCTACTCACTGGCTTAAATAATACTGAATACCAACTGCATCCCTTGCTAGACAACAGAGAATACACACAATCCCCTTGACTGGGAAAACGCCTTTTTTTTGCGGTCTTTTAAGTCTGAATGTTTAATTTGTTACATTCTTTCTCTTTAGGGGAGCATTAACTGGACATCTTCCACCACTCAGCCACTTCTTTTCAAGAATTCTGTGAGGACTGGGTAGCTCTGACAGCATCACTCCTTTGTCAGATCCACAGCTGATGAATGCAACCAGCAGTTATTAAGTGGGACTGACAGACACAGTGATCATCCCAGCCTCATTTCCTGAAGAAACCAGGCTATAAATTGTACAGTAATTATTACTGATTGGTCAGGATGCTTCTCCAGCATTCAATGAGGAGTATTTAAGTTGATATTTAAGTACGGCCTATCCTTTTTTTTTTCTTTTCCTTTTTTCAACGCTAAACCCAATCCTTTGTCCCTACCACACACATTCCCAGTTGCACTTCCAAAGTTCTTCCTCCCTAGAGTAGCCATCTAGGGCATTTCTCTGTCCAGATTCCTTGAGCACTAGGGGTCTTTTTATAAACAAGAAAATCTTGGATTACATGAGGATAACTCATGGATAATTTGCATATCTATCAGCCTCTGGCAATAATAGAACTATTTCCTCAGTTAGTCAAAATAATCATATAACTAAGTCCCAGTTCAGCTGGTGGATCCCACAACCACTACAACCTGGGAGCAGAATTGCCTTCATCTTTCCTTGAATAAGATGAAGCAATCAACCCAAAGGTTTTGAATTTCTCATACTATGTTTTACTGCACCATGGAAAAGAACCAGGTTTTCAGATAGAAAAATTTAGTTAGATGTATGATACATTAGATATGTTAGCATGATATGTATGAGACATATATGTTAGATATGTTAGTGGGATGGAAAGCAGCAAGCACACCTCTGCTCTTAGGAAACACTCTGAATAAATATAATACTGTACCCAAATGAAGACATCATCACTCTGTAGAGCACAATCCAAGTGCATTTAGGTGCCCAATTGCCACTAAGAGCCATTCTTGGTCACCAGTGACTTGCATTCATGGATTGCAGGATCAGTTATTTTATATATATATATATATACATATATATATTTAAGTGTGCTCAGATTATTGTCTGTGAGGTGAAATTCAGCGAACAGCACCTCCATGTTCCCATGCATTGCCCCTGATCCACAAAGCAGGGAAAAAAACCAAACAAACAAGGTTTTGTAACTGCAAGACACAAAATACACATCCACCACTCGGTGGATAAGGAATTGGATGGATAGTCACACTAAGAATTGTGGTCAATGGCTCAGTGTCTGAGTGGAGTCCAGTGACGAGTGATGTTCCTCGGGGATCAGTACTGGGACTTGTGCTGCTTAACATCTTTGTCAGTGACATGGACAGTGGGATTGAGTACACACTCAGGAATTTTGTGGATGACACCGAGCTAAGTGGTGCGGTCAGCAAGCTGGAGGGAAGGGATGCCATCCAGAAATACCTGGATAGACTTGAGAGGTGGTCCTGTGCCAATCTCATGAAGTTCAACAAGGCCAAGTGAAAGGTCCTGCACCTGAGTTGGGACAATCCCAAGAACAAACACAGGCTGGGTGGAGTATGGATTGAGAATGGTCCTGAGGAGACAGACCTGGGGGTGCTGGCTGGTGAAAAGCTCAGCATGAGCCAACAATGTGCAAGTGCAGCCCAGAAAGCACCAGATGTATCCTGGGCTGAAACAAAAGAAGTGTGGCCAGCAGGTCAAGGGATTCTGCTCCTTTACTCCGTCCTCACGAGACCTCACCTGCAGTACTGTTTTCAGCTCTTGGGACCCCCAACACATGATGGACGTGGACTTATTGGAGTCCAGAGAAGGGCCATAAAGATGGTCAGAGGGCTGGAAACTCTCTGCTGTGAGGACAGGCTGAGGGAGCTGGGTCTGTTCATCCTGGAGAAGAGAAAGCTCCAGGAAGACCTTATGGGGGCCTTTTGGGATCTGAAGAGGACCTACAAGAAAGCAAGCTGGGGAGGGACTTCTTACAAGTTTTCATAGTAATAGGACAAGGGGTAAGGCCTTCAAGATGGAAGAAGGTAAATTTAGATTAGATGTAAGGGAGAAGTTCTTCACTATAAGGGTGGTGAGGCACTGGAACAGTTTGCCCACGGAAGTTGTGGATGCTCCATGCCCGCCTGTGTTCAAGGGGCTTTGAGTAACCTGGTCTAGTGGGAGGTGTCCCTGGTCATGGCAGGATGGTTGGAACTATGTGATTGTTAGGGTCCTTTCCAACCCAAACCACTCTATGATTCTATGATAACTTCAGGAAAGACTTCTCTTAAAATTTCTAAGGGAACAGACTGAGATCTCCCAGGCTAATAATTAAATTTGGATAGTTTATATTAAATTTGGAGGTAATCATACATCTAACCAAGGGGAGGAGCAGGAAAGAGGGATGGTTATTCTCGTAACGCAGGTAGAAAGGAAGCACCGCTGTACATGTACATCTCAACTCTGTAAAATGAGTTTCAACATTGCTCTGTGGGATAAGCCATGGTGTTTGCATTAGGCCATAGTTTGGATAAGCCATGGTGTTTGCATTAGGCCATAGTTTAACAGCTACTGACACAGAAAGACATCATGCTACAAAGAGTACGACAGCACAGTATGGCTTGATTGCATTCCAAATTACCTCAATAGGACCCTAAAAGTGGTTCTCTGATATTCTGATAAATAGATCTAAAGAACTCTAAAGAATGAAGTGTTATTTCCTTGGGGAAAAGTGAGGGAAAATGGAAGGGTTAGAGGTATTTACTGGTAAAGGAGAGGGGAGAGGGACCAGAATAGTCTCTTCTTCCAAAGGGACTGCTCAAGGGCTGCAGCACTTGATCTCAGTGAAATCAAAGTGGCCAGGGCTGCAAGTACTATGCAGGAGAGACTTTTATTAAAAAAAAAAAAACAAAAACAAAAAACCCACCCCATAAATATATATATAGTTTTGTTCTTTCAAAGGAGAGTACATGGCACCAATTTAATGTGGTAAAAAATCAAGGTTTTAGAAAGAAACTGCTTTTTCTGACTCCTTGTTTCAGTTGTTCAGTTGGTTATTAGACTAATGTTTCTAGACAAGGATTCCTGGCAATCACAAAACAATACTTAATCTTACGCTCTGTGCTTCAGCCTAGCTCACAACAACAAAAAGTGCTGAATACAGAAAAGAAATACGTATTTTATGTGTAATTTTATCATTTCTATATTTCTTTATTTCTAAAAAGATAGAGTCCAACAAGTAACCTATTATTTTCTTCAAGAGTCTTGGCTTGTGACATTTTCACATAACTCAAAATGTTCAACATCTGCCTCTAATTAAGAAGCATTTTTCTACTAGAAACAACGATTACAGTGTCTGAAAGTGCTGTTACATAGATATGATTCATATCTCCCTCCTAAGAAACTCGTCTTATGTCCTGAAATTTGAGATTTGTAAATCCTTTAGCTAAACATTTATATCTGCTACTTAGGCCTTGATTGTGCAGGTGCTTAAATTTGCAATGTTTTGCTGAGGTTGATTTGCAAATGCGTAACAGACGTGTAAGTGTTTTGCAAGTCTGGGAACCTTTCTGTCAAGGCTTTTCCAGTTTCAGGTAATGTATTGAATTCTGTCTCCTGTGCAATACATTTTGCAGTAAAAAAATGCCCCATGTGAAATATTAACTTCCTTTGCTGACTGCCAACTGCTTTCCTCAAATTATAAAATAAATAAATAGAGATGCCTGATTGAAAATAAAAATAAAATAAATTAAAACCCCACAACTGGTTGTCTAAATTTCAATTTTAGATAAGCATTACAGTTTGTTTGTGGGTTTTTGTCACTTAAAAAAAAAAAGCAATTTTTTCCTATATTATACATTGTGGAAGACTGTATCAGGAATATAACCTGGGCTGTATTTATTTCTGCATACAATTCTCTGAGGTGAATTTATCTAGACATTAAGATGACCTCTTTCCTAACAATTCAGTGCTGCTTGCCAAAAATTTGATGGGAGTATGATACATGACAGAGCCATGTCTTTCGCTCACCTAAGATAATACATAATAGCTGTATACAACCTTGGAAAGGACACTGTTATGATTCAAATGCATATCTTCACTATTCTAATTAAAAAGAAAGTCAAGCAATATATTAGCGTGGTTTAGCACAGACAACAGTGCAGAACACAGAAAGGATTAAAAAAAACACCAAAGAGAAAAAGTGACTTACCCGATTAAAAGGGACAAAGCAAGGGGAAAGCCAACGCTAGTAGAGCCAAGCATCCTCCATTTTACTCTGAAGGCTCCATGAGCTTTGTGCAGCACTTTTTATCCTGTTTTACCACATGATAAAGAAATACGCTGTGGAACTCCAAGTCAGGGCAGATTGATCATGTGTTTCTCCTCTCATCTGGTAGCAGACAGGTTCGATGGAGAGAACTGGGAGGAACTGTGTCCCCTCACACCTGCATATCTACCAATGACATGTCGACTTACAGCTGCAAGTCTTGAAGCTTAACAGAGGTTCACTGATAAGGACCTTCTTTTTTTCCTTAGCTGTGTCTTATGTTGCGACGATTAAACCATCTTACTTGGTAGAAAATGCAAAAACAATTCTCTTACTGTTTTGCAATGAGATACCTACATTTAAACTAGATTAAGAAAGAGTAACTCTGAAGAGCACATTAAAATTGGAGGAAATTAGCAATATTTGGCTCTGCTGAAAAAGAATTGCCAGCAACCTTTTATACATGACTTAACAGGACCAAGTGCCTTTTTTTATTTTTTTTCTGGACGAAAAGCAACTAAATGTTATCAGTGTGGTATTATCCTGCATGAGCAAAGCATAACACATCGATATTTGACATTTTTGTCCTAAGCTACTGTCTTTTCCCATTCATCTCTGCTTTGAAGATGGGTGAAATCAATCTGAGCTCTCTGCACACAGACGAAACTGTGTCACAGCTGTGTGGCAATGCTGGATGCCTAAAGGGTTGTATAAATTAATGGACTCCGTTGCAAAGTCTGACCCATTTCAGATCATTTCTATGAGGTGTATTGAAAAAAAAGATAATACTACAAAAAGAGACATCAAAATACTTTAATATAAGGAGGCTGACTGCTTTGTGATTAAGTGTTCTCTGAACTGGCAAAAAAATTGGGATCTCCTCAGCTGATAGAACTTCCTATCGTTGGAGCTGGAAAGAATTGTGAGTTAGTTTGAATTTTGAGTGGAGGGGTTTTTTTTTGTCAAATATTTGAACACTGTCAAAATACCCTTTTGGACACTTGCAGAGGAAAATATGTGGAACTTTATTGACCTATGTTTTTGCTTAGAAATTTGAATACATTTGTATGTAAAAGACAATGTAAGAAAAGGTCAAATTTTAAAGCTGTTTAAATAAAATTCTTTATTTGACATGTACCGATACATTTTTTTATTTCAATTTACAAACGTATTTGAAGCTTTGAGTTTTCATCCTTCACTGGGGTGAAAATAATGAAGAAAATATCATTTCTGAAATTTCTTAACAGCTCTATGTATGACATATTACTGCAAATTAACTCACCTGAACATATAACTTTATAGAAAACAAAGGTGTTTTTCTCATGAAAGGTTTTCTCTTGAATAACTTTTTTCCCCCTCTGGTATACATTCCTTCACTCCCTTCTCCCTTGAGTCAGACAGATAACAAACACATTGTCCTCCATTGGCCTTCAATATGGACTCTTGAGACACAGTAAAAGATGATTTAAAGAAGGAGGGGAAGGCTTGTTTCATTTGTGGTGTTTCCTAGTTTTATGATCTTGCTGTAACTTCCGGCCTGCCTTCCTTGTGCAGTTGATTATTTTTTAAACATAATAGAGAATGAGTGAGAGAGTTACCACTGAGTATTGCTTGATAATCTAAACAACTTAAGAGTAATATCTACTCTACCATAACTCTATAGAATATTATTAACGAAGAGGAATGACATAGAAGTATTGTAGCACTGGCTACATCTCATGTAGACTCAGACATGAATTTTGTATCTGTAACCACCATTAAAAGAAAAGTAGAACTTGCCAAGACTTTTTTTACATTCTTAGCCTCAAACTTTGAAAGTCATCCTGTTGATTTAAATCAAACAAAAAAATTATAAAGCCCTAAGAGACGTGGTAGCAAGTATAAGTCATGAAAATTAGACCATAGGGGAATGAAGCTGGAATGCGTTGAGCATTTTGTAATACACTGAGCTCTTCCCAGAGTGGGGTGAAGAATGTGTTGAAAACTTATGGGTGAGAATTAAGGGGCATGCAAATAGAGGTGTAACTGTTGTGTGTATCTTCTACAGACCATCAAACTAGGAAGAAGATGTTGACAAGACCTTCTGCAGGTAACTGGAAGGAGCCTCAAGATCACATGCCCTAGTGATCATGGGTGACTTCAATCACCCAGATTGTTGGAAAGGCTACACAGCTAGGCATACTCAGTCCAGAAGGCTCTTGCAATGCATTGTTGATAACTTCCTGATGCAGGTGTTGGAAGTGCCAACAAGGAAGGGAGTGCTGCTGGACCTGGTATTAATGAGTGTAGAGTCCTACACCTGGGGAGGAGCAACACCATACACTGGTAAAGGTTATGGGTAGACCTGCCAGAAAGCAGACCCATGGAGAGGGACCTTGGCATCCTGATGGACAATAAGTTATCCGTGGAACAGCAATTTGCCCTTGTGGCCAGGAAGGCCAGTGGTCTCCTTGGGTGCATAAAGAAGAGTGTGGCCAGCAGGTCAAGGGAGGTTCTCCTCCAACTCTGATCTGCACTAGTGAGACCACATCTGGAGTATTGTGTTCAGTTCTGGTCTCCCCAGTTCAAGAGGGACAGGGAAATACTAGAAAGAGTCCATCAGAGGCTACAAGGATGATGAACGGTCTGGAACATCTCTCTTATGAGGAAAGGCTGAGATCCCTGAGGCTGTTTAGCCTGGAAAAGAGAAGACTGAGAAGGGATCTTATGAATGTTTCCAAATATCTGAAGGGTGGGTGTCAAGCCACCTATAGCCAGTCTATTTTCAGTGGTACCCTGTGATAGGACGAGAGGTAATGGGAGCAAGGTGAAACACAGGAAGTTGCACCCCAGCCTGAGGAAAAACTGCTTCACTGTGTGAGTGACAGAGCACTGGCACAGGCTGCCCGGAGAGCTCCTGGAGTCTCCTTCTCTAGATAGAATTTCAAGACCCGCCTGCATCAATTCCTGTCTGGCCTGCCTGGGTGTTCCCACATTGGCAGGGGGCTTGGACTCCATGGTCTCTGGAGGTCCCTTCCAACCCCTACCATTCTATCATTCTATGATTCTAAGCTGAAAGGGAGAAATCTTGACTATAAAACTAGTTTATGACATTTAGGCTCAGTGACTTGCCTGCGCTTACTTAACTGTGACCGTTTCAATATGATCATGCTCTAATATGATTATGGTCATTTATGTTGGTCTGATGCACTTGCAGGGAGTCAAAGTGTCTTCAGCACTGTTCTCTTTTGGCCCCTGCCATGTGCTGACCCACTTCAAAGCTTTGAAAATGGGTGCCAAAAGCTCCAGACGTGATAAAGTGTATGTGGAAAATATGCAAATCATCCTCAGGAAGAAATTTCCATTTCTGTACCAGTAGTTTTTTCTTTAATCCGTTTGCCTTGAAGATTTCATTTCCTTGGAAGAAGGGGGAGGAAGGGGATGGATAATCGCTCTCTAGTTCCATTTCTGTTGTTGCAGGGCTCTGATACTGAGATCCCATTTCTCAAGCTTTATTGACTTTGATAAAAGCCTTTGACTTGCTGAACTTGCTCTCACTTTAGGTACAGCTATAGAATTATGGATTTCCTGACAAAATAATGAATCTTTCTCTTGCTAGCTCTCTCTTTACTTATGTGTGGGAGCCCAATGAGTTCACTTAGAAAATGTTTTTATGCAACTTCAATCTAAAAACCATAACTACTTTATTTTTTTTGCAGAAACTTCCAGGAGAAATGGTCAGGATGATCAATATAACAAGAGGAGACAGCTTCAAGTTGCACAAGGGGATGTTTAGGTTGGACAATAGGAAAAATTTCTTCCACAAAAGTCTTGTCAAGCTGTGGAACAGGCTTCCCATGGCAGTGGTGGAGTCCCCATCCCTGGAGGGTTTTCAAAGCTGTGAAGATGTGGTGATGAGCGACATGGGTTAGTGGTGACCTGGCAGTGCTGGATTGATGTCTGGACTTGATGGTCTTAAAGGTCTCTTCCAACCAGAATGATTATATGGTCTCTGCCTTGCTGCACTAGATACAAGAAGCCATCACAATTTCTGCTGTTATCCAAGTCACTCTAAATAATGTCCTTGAAAGAGAGCTCATCATCAAGGCTAAGAAACAGATGGACAACGGGAATGAAATCTCTCTTTTGATAAAATAACTAAACGGAGAGGAACACATTTAGATTTCACCCTAATCTTTTTCATATCCCTACTGTTGCTTTATTCAGAGACAGACTATAAAAATTAATTCAGTTTAACATTGAATTGTGAGATACAGTGAGACAGTTGCTCCATCACCATCACTTCAGTGCCGTATTTGATGGCCGTAATGTATCTGGACTTGGAAAGAAAATAATACATTATGACCTTAATATAGTTATTATTTTCTTTATCGCATTTTGAAAATCCATTGGGACAAAATACTTTATATTCTGGATATAAACCTCCATAGGCGGGGGGGGGGGGGGGGGGGGAATTGTACTCTAGCTAGAAAAAAATTGGAAACTGGAGCCGTACTTCTTACGTCACATTACGTCACATGGAAAAGCTGTGGCAAACCCAAGAAGTGTATATCTTGGTTAAATTCATGATTCAGACATTTAAGGAAGTTACCACAGGTTAACAAGTTTCTGTGGGTCAGCTGAGCTGTGGTTATTGCCTGTGTATACACTTTTGTGTATACTGTGTCTATACATATTGCCCATATGCAATGGAAGATAATGCAAGTTATCTTAATGATCCTCATTTCAGTCCAGATCAAGGTAGAGGATCCCATGTGAGCAGTTGACTAAGAGCATACGCAAGGGTGACTCTGTAAGCCATGGCAGGTGGGTTTGATGTTTTATCCCTCAGTCTGGTGAGCAGAGCATGAGAGCGCTTCTCCTTTCTTTTGCCACGTACCTCCTAGGGACAGCTCCTAACTCTGGTGTTATCATCACCTCTCAAAGTAGGGAAAAAATATCCCAATGGCTGCAGTTCCACATGCACCATAGTATCTAACCTGATATTGCTATGATGATTAAGAGTTTCCAGTAATCTTTATGGGTCAGTGCTCATAGAATCATGGAATCATGGAATCATAGAATCAGAGAATCATTATTGTTGGAAAGGACCTCCAGGGTCATCAAGTCCAACCTTTGTCCTAGCATTTCTCTAACCACTACACCATATCCCCAAGCTCCACATCTAATCGTTCTTTAAACACCTCCAGGGATGGTGACTCCACCACCTCCCTGGGCAGCCTGTTCCAGTACCTAACCACCCTCTCAGTGAAGAATTTCCTCCTAATATCTAATCTAAACCTCCCCTGATGCAACTTGAGTCCATGTTTTCCAACCATGGACATGCTGGCCTTCAAAACGTGCAACAACTCATCTTCCCTCCCCTAACATACAAGAAAATATTAAATATATGAAGATATTATTAGTAAGCTCTTATGTTTTTTGGGGTTTTTTTTTGTTTGTTTGGTTTTTTGGGAGTTTTTTTTGCATTGAAGTTGTGAATAACATCATAAAAATTAGATTCAGGAATTTCAGAGAAGGGATTATCAATGAAATTTCATTATACAGACGCAATGGGCTTACTTCTGAGTCCAGAGTTTCCTTTTTGACAGCAATCCAAGTTTCACTGCTTCAGGTGCCAAAGTTATTGATCACCAGTAATCTCTTAAGTCCATCCATTTCTCGTCAGCGCACAAGCAGGAAAACAAGTACCCAACATTGATCAGTATTGGAAAAGGAGATAAGCAGTACCATGGTAAAGAAACTGGTATATTGCAGTCTTTTGCTGAAGAAACAATTTCCCAGTCTTTCTGTCTCTCTAGCACGGAGCCATCATTTTCCATGCCACATCAGATTGCCACATACAGCCACGTCAGACTGTCTTCCCTCTGAAGCCTTAGATGCACCTTTAGGGAGAAAAAAACCACAGCAAATACTCTGACCTACACTGCCTGATCCTTTCCTTATCACTTTTTATTTGCCAGAGTGTTTTCTGTTTATTTATTCATTTCTTTCTCTCCCAAGCCCCTTTGGAGATTTGTGGTTGATAATGTTTTGTTTGATGCATAAAGCCTTTACAATGGAATTATGGAGCAAATTTTGTGTCAGTAAGAGAAGGAAAGAAAGGGCAAAGGAAAGGGAAGGTAAAAGAAAAAGGAAAGAGGGAAAGGGAAAGGGAAAGGGAAAGGGAAAGGGAAAGGGAAAGGGAAAGGGGAAGGAAAGAAGGAAAGGTTGGAATGAAGTCAGTGCTAAAGGGAGCTGAAGGTTTCTGTGGAAAGTTCTGTTCCAGCTAGATGATGTTTTATGGCAAGAAAACAGGAAGATTTTAACCAATGAACAGAAACTGAACTTTTGAAGAAGACTTAAAAAAATAAGAAGACTTAAAAAATATAAAAAAATGAACATAAGTTAATATTAATGAAGATTTATTTGAGACTTTTAACCTTTTTACTAACACTATGAATGACTGTATTGTATATTGCTTCTATACCAGACAAGATACATAATGAACTTATTCATATTGGACACAATAATTTTTGTAGTACAGATCTAAAATATTATCCTCAGCCATGGCAGAACTTTATTTTATGGTTATTTTAAATTCTGGGTGTAAGCAGAGAGTTACATATCTTCATATTTACATATGTCAGAAAGCAGCTATCTAGGACAGGAACAGCTTTAACCAACCCAGTGGCCACTTCTTGTCCTGGCGTAATAAATGTGTACAAAAAGTGTCTCATAAACTATTTTTGTGATACTATCTTCATGGTTGCCTTAAGCTTTTTAACACCACTGTGGAACTAGTAACTGCCCAAGATGTACAAAGTTAGGTTCTCACAGTTCTCCACTCATACCCTATCACTCCAGCTCTTTCTGATGGTCCATGATTGACGAGACATGCATCAAGAGTTGAGTTCTCAGATCTTCAACCACTATTAAAAAAAAAAAAAAAACCATAAGGAATTATGTGTCACAACATACCTTCCTGTGTTCACCTTATTTGCCTGAGTATTTATTTGCATGTACTTACTTGCATGGGTATTTCAAATGCTTGTGATGTCTTTGGGTGTGTTTAACAGTGCAGTAGGATTCCCTGTGTTTTGGCCTGCTACTCTCCCAGGGTCTCTGCTTCACCCCACAGAGGAGGGAAATGGGATGATTTCAACACCTCCAATGCAAAGGAAGCCATTTTCCCATAAACAGCCAGGGAAGGTAAGCTTGAACTACCACTAATTCATGGTCAGACCCTCCTCCTGCAGACTTTGCTCCAGCATAATGATGTCTAGGGCAGAGCTGTGGAAAGTAGACAAAGGGCATCAATATCCAAATCCACTAGACTGAGATTTAACAACGACAGTGTGCCAAAGTCCTAATTTCAGAGTTTTTCCCTCACATACTATAATGATACATTTGGAAAACGCTAAAACATCCCAACAGCTATATTAAAAATGCATATTAAATTTACATCAATTTAGGTGTGTGATTGTGCATATGTAAATAATAAAGTGATGATAACGTATCAAATCATTTTAATACATTTTAACTTCAGATCTAAAACATGTCTCTCTAAAGTTTGGAGGGTTGTTTTTTGCCTTCCTCAGTATCAAAGGCTTGTCTAGTGTACCTTGCAGTAGGGTTAAATGTGATGTTTTCCTGCAATGTCAAAATATCTCCCGGATGAGATGGTATTATAGTCTTTTCATGTAATCTGGAGTCACTGTAAAACTCTTCTTTCAATGTCCTTTTCACCATGTCTCATGGGAAAGTGCATTTCATAAGTATATACTCCCCATTGTTTTCTCTTGGTGGGAACAAACTAACTGGAATCTTGGATGAAATAATCTTTCTGCCCATTATCATGATAGAAGGTTGAGTTTTTTATCTGTTCAAGTCATTTAGCTTGCTTCACAGTCTATGCCTTGTCCTGGGCATATAAGTCAATCCTAACAAAATCTTCAGCTATAGGCATGGAAAAGTCTCTACAACCCAATATTGAGTGTTGGACCAGGCTTCTGTTAAAGACTTCTGTGAGTTTCTTTATGAACAGCTTAGAAATTTGATCTGTCAAACTAATGGCTTAAGTACAGAGATGATTTGAGACAACCAAACTCCCACTCTCAGATAAATAACACTGCTCTCTGCCAGTAAACCAGGACTGGATTCTGAAGTTAAATAGTTTGGGATGCTTTGGTTTCTGAAGTACTACATTGTTTTCCTTACAGTATCCCATCAGTAATATCTAGCAGTTCATCTATTTCCCAGATGTCTGAGTATTAGCCTACTTTGAATAACTTGGAATGAAAGGATCCATTCTCTGCCCTGCTTCTGTCCATCTTCTGAGGAGGCTTTGCACTTTAGGTGTATCTTTTCTTTGCTTGCTCTGGTTTTGCCTGTGTGTCACCCATGCTAGCCAGATCTCTGATATCCTTGACTATAATTAGCCAGGATACTGGTTTTGTAGATTCTTGTTTTGTATTCCTGAGATAGCCTCTGTTTTCAGTAATCAGTGTTACAAATCAACTGGCTACATCTGCAGTGGTACTATATATCCTTTATTCATGCATCATGATGCTTCCAGCATTTATGAGAGTTGACTTGGCCTTCTTCTGTGTGACTGTCAACTCTAACAGAATATTACATCAACAGCTGGATATATTTCTTTGTAGATAATCGTCAAATCTTTAACACACAAGCCATCTTGGCTAAGGATTTCCATATCTTTTCATGTTTTCTTTAGTTTCCTCCAGTTGAGAATCTCATATGTTGGTTTATTTTCATATTTTCAATGTGCAGACTTTTCTGGTTGAGAAAGCAATGTTATACATCTCATTTCATTACACGTGATACTGCATTCTCAGTAGCATGCATTGAACTCACACTGAAAAAGGGTTTTAGCCATTTTCATTTCAAATGGTTCCCCTTCGCTGAAAAGAGCACACCTTTCTTTGTGTTGGGCACAGAAACCTCCATACAAACCTTACTAAATGTTCTTTGGAGGCAGGTCACACTGAGTAGCCTCTTCCTTCATCTTCTCAGCATGGGTAGTTGTCCAGCAGTGTTTTTTGAGACACAAATTAGCTGAATCAAGTAACAATTATCCAGTTGGCATATCAAGGATTCAAAGACATTTAAGAAGCTTAGAAGATGCTTACTATATAAGCACTAACAGTAATAATAATTTTAATATATTTCTGAGAAGATATTTGCTATAACAATTCTATATTTTGGGAAGTAATGGAAGCCGTTGGAACAGATGAAGTGTTCAATCTATTATACCTCAACTAGTTGCAACCTTATCTTAATTTTGTTTGTATTAAATTTCAAATGTATGTGATGACTCATTCTTGCAAACAGATGGACTTGTGATTGTGACCTGTCACAGCTTCTGTCACAGGCTATGTATGGATGTAGGTGGATTTACATACATACATAAGTGCTAAGCTAGAGACAGTGATGGGTGATTCAGAGCAACTCCCAGCCAGGGCTTTTAGTGCCTCCTTTCCTGTGTAGTCACAAAAAGAATCAGGAAACAAACTGTTGTAGGAGCTTTACTGAAGTATGGCAATATTTCCCTGGTAAAGGTAAGGAAGTTGTAGTGTCATTACATTGCCAAAGACTTTGAGGAGGACATATCTGCAATGCTAGGTATAGCTTTGCCACTATCACACTGCTCATGCAAGCATGTATTTGCTTTTTGGACCCTCTGGCACTGCTCATCTGTTTGATGATACCCAATTATTTACTCCAGACAAAAGAAGGTAAAGAGGCTAAGACCTAAAACATACCCCCAAGGAGAGCTGTAGACAAAGAAAATGGAAATGGATCCTCGACCCACAAAGAAAAGACTAGTCCCAAACAAGTCAGGGCACAGAAGATGGAAACAAAAACCTCAACCTGTGCCAGTTTAAATCTGCAAGTAAGCAGGACTATTTCATGGTGCACAAGAATGAGCTGTACAGGGAGACATTTGCTCTGAGAAGCTGAAGAGGTATGCAAGCACAGGAAAGAAACAGAGCTGTCATATTCAAGGCTGCAAGTCTGAAAGAGTCAAGAAGGGAATGACGAGGTCAGTGCTGTTTCTGAATAAGGACAAGGTTATAGGTTTGCTGTACTATTCTGGAAAAGTGAAAATTTTGAAGAGCTTATGCTTATGAATAAAGTAAAATCATTGGCTGTTAAAAAGCTGAGAGTGACATAGGAGTAAGTGGAAGAGTAATCAGATTGCGTGGACTCAAGAGAGATAGAATAACTCCTATATTAAGATGATTTAAGTGTTCCTATAAAAGTGCATACATTTGAGTTAGGTGCCTAAGCAACCAGTACCTTAAACTAAAGTCAACAGAGAGAGAGTCAATACAGTCAATAGAGGCTGGTGCAAGATACAGCTCATCGTATGGCTGCACTGGTTGCCTGAACTGTCTCTGAAGTATACAACACTGATGAAAGTCTTGATTCACCTACCAAAACACTGGCCTTTTCAGTCATCTGTGATGCCTTATATTATTTGAGACATTCCCTATGGCTGACAGATGTGACCCAGGACCTGTGGGAGGTATATGCTTCTCTAGATAAAAAATTGTTTTATTCTAGAAAATCTCAGATGACATCTGGTACCTATACTTAATCAACTGAATTGGGTTTCGGATTGTACAGAGATCAAAGATACTTATCTCATGTGTACTCACCTAAATGTAGGTTTCTCAGTCTGTGATCTGAATCCCATCTTAAATAATCAGTTAAACTGAGATTAATTTGAACTCTGTACTTCTCATGTAAGTGGACTTGTACAAGTAGGAACATAAAGAGGTTGAAGCTCAGCAACAGGATGCCTTTCGTATCAACTGGGTGTGAGTCATAAGGTGTAGTACAAGAGAGTGCAGAACAAAGACAATGTGTGAGGTGTATATATTTGTAGCTTTGGAAAATAGAATTTGGATTGATGCACTCTGATTTATGCATTTAGAAAGAAACTGTGAGATATAGATACTCAAGGAGACTGAAGAAGCTAGTCAAAAACTAAATAAGTAAGACATGACAAAAAACAGGAAGAGAGAAAATGTTCACATGGTTTTGGAAAACAAACAATCAAAAGAACTCAAAATTAACCAAAGCCATACACAGAAAAAAGACAGGAAATAATTGCACACTCCTTTACCTATCAACATATTATATGAAGTGAATAAAATTCATATTTTATATGATAAAATATCAGTTTTGTTGTAAAACTTAGATATTCCATAAGAAAACCAAAATAAGGAAAATAGAAATGACATTATTCCTTCAGGACAGTTCTGATGTTTGTTTCTCCATGTACAGTTTATGGAAGATGATTTCCACAAAATGAAAGATTACACTTGAGGGGGTGGAGGTTTCCACACTCATTTGTGGAACTCCCCTCCCAACTAAAATAATTAAAACTAAGGACCTTGGCTTTGGGGGGAAAAGAAAAAGAAAAAAGAAAAAAAGGAGCTTTTTCTATTTCTCACACACTTATACTGGTCAGTAATCTTGTCATTCTGTTTTGCCAGTGCTGTCATATGAAAACAAGTGAAGCATGATTTATATTTATAATCATTATGTGCTGCTGTTGGGGAAGGAATGGTTAGATTTCCCCAGTTCGTAATGTTCCCTATCTGTGACAAGTCCTGTCCCTTTGGCCTCTCTACAGCAGTTTTGAACAGGTTATTTTTAGTCTTATTATTTGTTCCTGCCTATGCTTTCAAGTTTCCTTCTGACTTTAATTAAAGTGTCCTTAGGCTTGTGCATGTAAAAAGCTAACAAGTTCACCCAGTCAAGATCTCTCCTAATTACAATGCAAAGTAGGAGTTCAAGTGAGGAGAACATCAAACAGTTTTTATGTGACATATGAGAGCTTGACACTGTATTTTGACAGGCCTCTTGCAGAATACACGATGCTACTAAAATACATTTAAAAAGTAATATCCCAGCTTACACATCAGCCACAAAACAAGCCGATGGTGTAGAGAGCAAGCTGTACAACATGCTGTATGGAGCAATAGACAGTGTTTGGCATGTTATTGATGCGTTATGTAAACAGTGTCAAGATCCAAAATACGATGACTTTTGGTTTTACTTCTTACATGTGATGGCATTTGCAGATTAACCAAATCTACAGGCCACTTCTTCAAACCTAGGTGCCCACAAGGTAGCTGCACGATGAAAGATGAAGCAGTGGACCTTCACCATTAACAACCACAACCTCCTGTAGAATGAGGAAAATACTGCATCTTTTCAAGGCAGGTGTAGAGGGTAACCACATTTTCTATAGATATGACACAGAGAGATGGCATAATATGTTAAAGTATGACCCTATGCACCAAGATACATTATATTTTTTCACTCCAATTACCTTTATGATCACTGTAAACTGTAGGTCCCACACTGCAGATAGTTAGAAAGCCAGGCTGTGAACCCAGATATGCCTTCCTTTTAGGCTGCAGTTCATCTGCAATAGATTGAGACTGATCATGCCAAGAAGTTTCACGTTTTCTCGCTGATTGTGAAGAAAAAGTTGACTATCTTAGGTCTCAACACTGCAAGAATCTTCACTAAGTCACATGAACCCCACCAGTGCACCGATGTCTCTGTATTTTCCATGTCCTCTCTTAAAATTTAGGCTCTCCAGGTAAGCATTTAGTATGTAAACTAGTTGAGGAAGAAGACAAGCTGAGATGGGGGAAAAAAAAAAGAAGAAGGGGGGACGGATATGATAATTGTGTATTATCAAAGCCAAAGCAAACAGTCAGTTTTTGCTGAGAGCTTTTCTCTTTCTATGGACTGTTTGTTGCTGTTGCTAAAATAGGAATTTTCTTGGAAAATGCACTGTTTGGTTGAGGTCTTGAGATATTAGACATAAGATGGAGAAACAACACAAGACACGTGAGGAAGAAAACGTCAGTGAAAAGTATGAGAGGTTAATTTCCTGACCTTCAGAGCTAGTCATAGCTCACCATCGTCAGCAGTGCCGTGAGCAGCCTGCAGTCAGAGCTGACACCACGATAGCAGGCATGGGTGAGTCAAGTCCTGTGGGCGAGCAAATGACTGTACAGGGCTCCTGCGTGACAAGCCCCTTTTATTTCACTGTTCGTGATGCCACTCAGCACTCGTCAGTGACCTCTTCAATTGCAGGATGAATACACTGAATGAGAAGAGGAGGAGAAAGGAGGAATGCAAGGGCGAGAAAGACCAGAAACACATAGAAGAAAAGAGAAGGACAGGAATGAGATCTACGATGTGAAAAGGGCACTAGTTGTTCTTTTTTTAAATAGCTGCACAGCCAATCACACACGTTTTTGGCCAAGGGTAACACTTCTAGGAGATTCCCACAGCTTCTCAGCTGCAATCTCTGCGTTCCACTGTCAGTATGAATGCAGTGTTAGCAGCAAAATTATTTCATACAGTGTACTGTAGTTTAAATATTTGAAGAAGCTTAACTGCAGAGCATCTGAACTGCAAAACAGCCACTTTTCTGAGAAAAATTTAGGACTGAACATCAGAGGTATTCCACATCACCTCACAGCACAGGCCAAAAGGAGGCAACAGCCACCAAATTTTGCTTTCTGCTCATCCGCAGCTGAGAAAAGTAACAATTTCCTTAGAATTGGATGCGAGTACAGAAAATGCTTGGAGGCAAAATAATGTGCAGAGACTAGAAACACAGTGTCTCATATCTTGGAACATCTTAGGCATCCATTATTAGAGCTGCATTTACCTAAACATATTTCAGCGTGAATTGTCTTGTAAGGAGTGTATGTAGACAGCGTCGTAGTTATTGTCACAGCCACAGGGCCTCCCTGGATGGCACAGCACAACATACTGTACTTAATGTTGACACTGTTCAGTGAAACAATTATTACAATCAATTTGACTTCTAATGTGACTTCTCTTGTAAATCTCTGGGTCATTAACCTTAACAACATCAATGTACTGTCAGTATCCAATTCCACCAAATTAGTGTCCGAGGTAATAGGAGAAGGAATGTATTAATGTGTTATTGGTGACTAATAAAGACAGCAGCCCTCTAATGTGCTATGAAGAACAGTTGAAGCATGCAAGGGAAGAGGAAGCAAACAAAGTCAGGGCAACTGACACATCTGGTGGTATGCATCAGGTCATCAGATTAGTTGTTAAACATCTTAACCCCTTTACCACAGGCTCAGGAGGACCAGGGATGGGGCTGGGTCCATGGTATATGAAAAATAACGAGTGTGTTTCGTTTTTTGCTGGGCAAAAGAGACCTTCTAATCAAAGTAATGTTCCACATTCCAGTAGCTGAGGAGCAGCAGCATGAAAAATCATATTTTTCCAAAGGAAAATGCTCCCAACTATGAAAGGGTTTAAATTTTTTAGCCCACTTCGGTCTCCATAATGTAGCTTGCACTTCAGAGAACTCAAGTTAAGCTGGGTTGATATAAATAGGACTTTGCATCAGTGCCATCCAGTTTATCATCATCCTGCTGGCAGGCTCTAAGTGACATCTTTTGATATTGTTTGAGACGGCTCTTTACTGAGACGTTAGGTGTCACAGCCCATCATGTCCACCACCACAAAAGGAGCTCTGAGTGCTCACAGCCTAGCAGAATGGGTGCACCAAGGCTCCAGAGGGAGCGGCTGAATGAGTGCTGGAAATCCCACCGATGTCCAAGCATCAGGAGAAGAACCATGGTTGACGTTGACTGCTGTCATCTTGCATTAGTGGAGAATGGAGTGTTGGGTGAACATGGCATGACACGGGCAGGATTTTGAACCCCTTTAGTGGCCTGCAACATCAGTCTTTACCTGTAATTACTGAATGGTCAGTAAGTTCCTCTTCTGAGAAAACCTGTATTCATATGGTTGATATAGCATAAAATAATGCTTCACAGAATCACAGAATGTTAGGGGTTGGAAGGGACATCCAAAGATCATCAAGTCCAACCCCTCTGCCAGAGCAGGACAAAACTAGAGCAGATCACACAGAAATGCATCCAGACAGCTTTTGAAAGCCTCCAGAGAAGGAGACTCCACAGCCTCTCTGGGGAGTCTGTTCCAATGCTCTTACAGTAAAGAAGTTCTTCCTCATGTTGAGGTGGAACTTCCTGTACTATAGCACAAATACATTGCCCCTTGTCCTATCACAAGGCACAAGTGAAAAGAGGTTGTCCCTGCCTTCTTGATGTCCAGCCCTTATGTATTTGAAGACATTAATTAGATCCCTTCTCAGTCTTCTCCTCTCCAGACTAAAAAACAGATCTCAGTCAATAATAATAAAGAACAATGGAAACAATTTTTATTCCCCATTTCCAAAAATCTTTGTAGGTTACAAACCAAAATTATGAGTTCAACACCAAAATCTTTTAATATCAACCTTTCAGAGAAGAAGAAAGGGACATGAAGAATTAGTGACAAGTTCAATCACGAAGACAACACTGCTTGAACAAAATAGATTAGGGACTTAATTTAGGGATTGGCAAAACCACCAAGTTAATAAATTTTCCTATAGAAAAAGTGCTATAGGATTTTGAACTGTATCCTGTAATGGGGATTCTCATCTTGGGGATGAAAAATGTCATCCTGTGTTCTGGTAGGACACTGTCCCTGATGCTTAATTCCTATTCTGCAAATCTATACACAAAGGTAAAGAAAATTAATAAGAAGTAATCTTTATATTTTTGAAAAGCAGATACTAAATATATAAAAATAATTTAAAAAAATGACTTTGGTAAGTGTTATTTTACTGAGAACTTTTGTCCTGCCCAGCCAATCAAACACCATGGTTTTTTGCTAAAAATTCCAGTTGTCTCCCTTCATGAAAACTTCATGAAATATATATAATTATAACCTCACAATTAATCACATTTGACCTTTCTCTACTGTCTAAACACCACGCCCCTCCCTCCCCCCAAGTCTCTACTGAGATAGCCTGATAAAAAATCTATCAAATAGTTTCCAATAGTACTGATGAATTCTGAGCGAGGCTTTTTGTACACAGTCAAGCTTATCATTAGTCTCATCAAATGGAATTAGTTTTACCTAATTGCAGCCACCTAATTAGGTTAGGTGTCTAAACTGAGGTAGCTAAATGATCACCTTCTATATCCAATAGCTTTTCAGATAAAGAGGGTTGCTGTTACTTGAGGTAGGTAAGTAGTCTGGAGAAAAGGTGTCACTCTCTACTGATAGAGGAAGGAACTGAGATGACTAGTTCAAAGCTGGTTAAATCTTTGATTTTTCTGTGTCTAAATTCAGCTGTGAGACAAGACATACTTATTCTGAACATTTAGCTTGTGAGGTGGGGGACTGGCATGCCACAGAGAGCTCCAGTGATGAGCAGAAAAAAAAGCATTTGTACCTAATTAAAACTATTACAGAAAGAGGAATAAAAGGTGGGACATACTTTCTTGTTCTGCTGTGCTGCCATGGGTTATCATTTTGATTTTGTCCCTCTCCTCAATGCCAAAGTAGTGTGGAGTTTACTTTATCTTCATCTTTCTTCCTTTGCCTTTTTTAATGCTACAAGAACATGGATTTTGACACTTGTATTGTTTTGCCTTGGGCTGTGTCTGCAAGAGAAAATGGAGGCAATAGCTCTACTTTCAGCAACGCATAGCCTAAGAACTTTTTTTCTTCAGGAGGATCTGATGAGGGAGAAAGTTTTTATTTCTCCAGGCCATTTCCATGGCATGAATTATGAATATGATGGAAATGTGGCTATTACACACTTGAGAATGTGTTACTGCGTAAGACCCACAAGTGGAGAGGGAGGATCATATTATATTTTAAATTGCGTGAAAAAGCAGAGTGAATTTTCAGCATGTGCACTGATTAATATTTTCCTTTGTATCTCTATCTTTTAGACAAAACAATGTTGTTTTATTTAATAAAAGTATACAGATATTTAAATATGGATTAATTAGTATGTCAACTGTCATAAAGAATACTCAATATTTGACAGCACTTCCCTTGAATGTAATATTTTATGAATATTGGGTGGCATTCTCTCTTGAGATTCAGCCTCTTTGCATCACTTAGGAGCTGCAAAAAGACCTGAGACCATTAGAAATGGTGAAATAATGCAGACCAGAGGATTCACATATGTCAGTCTAAACTGTTATAGACCAACACTGCTGTTGGAAGAGGCAGTCAAGTCTCCCATCGTTTATTCCTATCCGGGCTGTACAATCCAGACAACAAAACCCTAAGCATTGAACTGATAGTTTTAATCACCTCCCTCATTTGGTGAGTGGTTGAACAGTGCTTGTGTTGGCCTAAAGAAGGAGGTGCCACAGGGAGAGCGGATGATGAGGCTCACTCCTTAATTCTGGCATACCTCATGCAGGCACGAAGTTGAACACAAAACTGTGACTGAAGATCATATTCCCTACAACGGGAGATCCACCAATAGTGGGCACTACTCTTCCACTTATATCAGATGGGTTGTGCACAGGGAAGCAGCTGTAACTGGGCATTTCCATCCTGTATATTGGCCAAGATGTGAGCTTCTTAGATGTTCAGCAGAGAAGTGGACTCTTCCAGTACTGAATCTTCAAGGCCAAGAAGGGCTTTTGAGAGGAGTGCATTAGTCAACACAAATTATTAGACTCCACAAAGCAGTAACTGCATATATTTTTTATTGCCTGAGTTATGCCAGAGGTCAGACTCAATGAGCTAATCCTCCTTTATGGCCTTAAAGTGTATAAAACCAGATAAAATTAATCCAGAGGACACTCTTGTGCCTGCAGATGCCTAGCAAAATCTCTGCTCTATCTGACTTTTGGCATTTGGGGTCATTTTAATCCACAGGCTCTTATTTCTCTTCCATTGTTGGATTTTCTGTCCTTGCAGCTCGCTGCCTTTATGGGCTCATAAGCAGAAGTACTGAGTGAGCAATCTGAACAGCACCTTTCTTTGCTCTCCCTGCTAACCTGGACCAGAGCCACAGTCTCCTTAGTTTTAAGGCAGTTGAATTTTCTATGGCCATGAGGAAAGTCAGAATACAGTCTGCAACTCACGTGTCAGAGGCCATAACTATAGTGCACGGCTTTCCTAGAAGAAGGGTTGCACAGAGATGTCAGGCTCATCTTTCCTTTCTTGGACTAATAAAGAGGAGGATTTTTCATCTCCATCATGGTTTAAAGAAGGAGAAGACCGAAGGGTCGGTCAGGTCTGAGGCACCAACAGTGTCCCAGGAAAAAGGTTGAGTAGCATTGCCATAGTACTTTTCAGGTTATTTCTGTTTCTACCTAGAAAAAAACCCAAACAAACAAAAACCCCACCTTATTTAATCACAAAGTGCATTTATAATTTTTTAATGTGAATTGAATGTTACATTTTGTTGTAAACTTGCAGCTCATCACAGTATCATACCAATAATAATGGTTCCTGACAGGTATTAGTGAATTTTTTTTTTTTTGCAGTTCCCAGGAGACATGAACAAGTGCTATTCTTCTTATTTTGGATGGAAATCAAGGAATAAGTATCTTGCCTCGTAATACACATTAAGTCAGTCACAGAGCTGGGAACCAAACGTATGTGAACTTGACTCCCTGTCTGGATCTGTAATCAAAGCACCAACTGTCAGTAAATTAAAATCTTAATAAAACCAATATATGTGAAAAACATACACGTCTGAAGATGGATGAAGTAAATTCTATTTAGAAGTTTCTACAATAGTTTCTTTTTTTTTTTTTTTTTCCTTTTTTTGTTTTTTTTTTTATCCTTTTAAATCTTTCCACCAGAAATACATGACCCATTTCCTATGTACAAAAAGAAATGTGGACAGTCAAAGAATACCAACTCATGGAAATAAACGGGAGGGGAGTCTTGGCTCTCAATTACACAGATCCTTTGTCACAGCTCAAGTGTGTTCTTTTGGCCTGCAAGTGAGATTGTTTTCTTACTAAGTCAGGCACTGGCAGAGTTTTTATCTTCATCACTTTAATGGAGCATGTCCATTATTCGATGAGTTAATTTCAGAAAGGGGGCCAAGTTTGGAAGGATTAACTGCCAGCTAAAGAAACAAAGCTTTCATGATCTCCTGCCTATCTTGCTCGGGGGGGAAATTGATGCAGCTTTCTATGTGTGTGCTCATTTCCAAGTGCCTTCATGAGACATGGTGTGACAAAGGCTGCCAAGTGTTTAGCACAATAAATAGAACCACATTTTAAACACAATAAAAACCTAATGAAACCAGCCTCTTTTAAAGCCACCCACCTTTAGCACAACACATTAGAGGCTTTGTAATAAAAAAAAAAACCCTAAGAAAACAATAGAAGACATTTCTTTATATATATATTAAAAAAAAAAACCCAAAATGAAAAACAACAAAAAAACCCACCAAAAAACCCCAAAGCCACAAAAAAAACCCCAAACCCCTCAATCCACACTTCTATATAGGCATGCAAACACAAGACCCTTAGTGGAAATAAAAAGACCAGCAGATTTAAAGTTACTGCTAAAAAGACAGCAGAGGCAGAAGAAGTGTGCTCACAGGAAGCAGTCTCCACAGTGGAGCTAAAGATCTTGTGGAAGGAGCAGGTAACACTTGAAGGTGATGTGTTCCCCTAGAAGATACGTGGACAGTCAGGTTGGGAACTGAATCCCATAATGCCTGTGAGGCTTATTTCAAATACAAGGGAAGTCAGGCAAAGCTTCTCTCTCCGGCCACATGCTTGGACAGATCCAGCCTAGCAAAGGAGATGGCTGAGGACCAGAGACAAAGAGCAGTTTTCTGTGA
Organism: Todiramphus chloris collaris; assembly: GCA_025345505.1. NCBI lineage: Eukaryota > Metazoa > Chordata > Aves > Coraciiformes > Alcedinidae > Todiramphus > Todiramphus chloris. The sequence goes on from JANVCC010010235.1 coordinate 1,602,489, forward strand.
CTGAGTGTGATTTGGAGATGCTTTCTGCTTCTGAACTGCAGAAATTTCTTTCCTCCCAACAGAGCTCCGTGTATGGAAAGGGTGAGAGGTGGGGGACATAAGAGAAGAACCAGAAGGGGAATGTGTCATTGAAGAGGGGGTTTTCTGAGAGTGTTTGGGGTCTCTGGGTGGCATGTCCTTCACTTCAGTGCAGCTGTGCTGGCTAGTTAATGGGGTCCCAGCCTGCGGGAGTAGACCTCCTTATATTCGTGGTTTTCCCCAGAAACAAGAGACAGAAAGTTCCTAAAAGCTGCGGTGGAGTAGATTAATTCAACAGTTTCAGTATGTGTTTTCCTCCAGGTAGAACTACCTAAACTCCAAAGCAACATGCTAGAAACGCTAAAATTGAAGACTGGAGAGGGTTAGTTTTTTTTTATGCTACAGATTCAGACAGAAACAAAGACATTTCGCTTATCTAAAAGCAAATGTTTTTCAGATTAAATGTATATATATGTTTATATTTAGAAGAAGATAAGATTGATGTGCTTATCCTACCTTCAGCTACGGTGGAAGAAGAGATCCTGCTGGGAGAGGTACATATGTCTTTATCTTCTATTAGTGAAGGTTTCTCAGGGAAACTTATAAACAATATTGTAGTTAAAACGGCTCTGGTGCACCTTTAACATACACTGATGATCCACATCCAAAAGCCATAACTGGCTTCCTCCTTTTTCCCACATGTCCAAAGAAGTGCAGAAAACTGTGAGGCACCTATAAAAGCTTTGAAACCTCTATGGCTTCTGAAAGGAAATATTTCTCTAGCATATGACATGGAGTTGTATGGTGTAGAAATGGCTTCACATATTCATAGTATAGAAATGGAAAAGTTTTTAAAACTGCTTTCTCTACACCCCACTCCCAGTGAAAACCAAATCAGGCCTGTGGGTGTACACTGACACTCTCTCTCAATAATTTCTTTTTAATACTGGCTTTGGAGCTCAGAGAGCAGAAGAAAGTTTCGCTCTATTTGGGTGTCATTCAAGTTTTTCCTTGAATCATACACAAGACGTATTAGTCAAATAAAATGCAAGCCTGTCTTAGTCCTAACAAAAAAAGATATGATGATACTATCTGCTTTTTCTTTTTTTTTTTTTCTTTCTTTTTCTTTTGTGGTGACCTTTTTTTTGTGTGGCCCGAGGGAAATAGTGAGTAGCTAGCTCTCCACAGAAGCTTGTGATACATCAAAAGTTCCCAGACTGACATGGAGCTTCAGTCACATTCCTTTTGGTTTAGTGACAATGACATTTTTTGTTGTTGTTGAGGTAGCTTTAGCTTTATTCTTTTCAGAAGAACCAATTTCTTGGAAAGGACTGGATTGAATATAAATCAGTGTCCTGAAGCAGCCTGCAAATTTTCCAGACATCTAGTCTGACACTTTTAGGTCCCCGGGTGTCATCTCTAAGGAGAAAACTAGCAGTAAAGATGCCTGCAGTTTGTAAACAATGGCAAGAAGAACATCCTGACAGGAGGCTGTAATGTGGTCTTTTTTTCTCTTAGTTATTTACTTGCTGAAGAGTGAGATTTTTTTCCTCCGGCCCCTTCCATGACAGAAGGATCCTGCTCTATGCGCTGCAATAGCATTCAACACTTGCCATTTCCACAGAGATCTGCTTCCACGAAGGGTGCAAAGAGAAGCCCTTGGGGCTGCTGTCTTGGCATGCTCCCCTGCAACTGGAACCTATGGAGACACAGCCCCATGTAACACGATTTGGCAGTTCCCCCACCATTTTCAACAGAGCAGCAACATTACACCTCAGGCTCTCCAAAACACAAAGGAGATATAATGCCTTCCAACCTGTGTTCAGCATCAGGCATCCACAAATGATCTAGTCAGAGTCAGGAAATAAAGGAGTCAGGACAGTGATGGTTTCATTTCACATATGGAGAAACTCAAGTGTGGAGGCTTTCCCTCAGTGCTGGAGGCAGTTGTGTGTGTGGCCCTGCTGTTTGCCAGGGAGATCCCAGCACCAACTGTGCCATACAATTCTGACTCCAGAAGATAGAGGAGGGCAACATCCAGCCTGTGCCCTCAGCTGGAAGAAGTAGGGATGAAAACGCACGCAACCTGGTTTATCACAAAGCGTGAAATATGCTTGTTTTCAAAGAATAAGGAGGTTTTTCTGAGCTGCTGAATGAGCTATTCCTTCAGCTTTCAGCCACTAGCTTTAACAGACCGGGGAGTTTGCTTACAAATATTTCAACATAAGGCTTTTCAGTTGTTATGAAATGAGTCAAATGTGACTAGATAGAGCCAGCTGTCATGCAAGCTTCTCCCCATACTTTTCCCAGGCTGTCGCTATGTGCAGTACCTATATACCACCATATAGCATGTTGGCTGTTACAGCTTTGTATAGAGAGGAAGATATGAGCTGGCCCTGACTGTCTTTAGCCTTGAGGCACATATATATGGTCCCAAATATAGGAGACGTAAATTGTTACCTTAAAGAAGATGTGTTGCTCTGATATGCAGATGGCGTTACTAATGGCTCCTGAATATCCCTTTAATGTTTCCGTAATAAATGTATATGTTCAGACTGTGAGTTTGGTTACCGGAATCAAACATGCACGTTTTCTAAGGCTAAGGAATTACGTTGTCCATTTCACTTTGAAGACTTTTTGCTGACCTATTCATTCAAGGAACCTCACAGACAACTATGTGGGGTGGTCAGCAGAGGTCAACCCCCATCTGGCCCAAATCTGGCCTTCTTTTAATGGATCTTATTTTAAACAGTTTCTTCTCCATTCATTTCTGTGAAAACTCAGGTTCCACCTGTGCGTAAAAACACCGTGAAAATTCCTTTAGTTTTAGGGTGAAAAAGAGATTAGTAGAAACACAAATTTTTATTTTTAGGCTGTCACCACTGCTCTCACTAACTAGTGAAACAGCATGAACACAGTGGTGAGGCAACGCAATACTTTCCACTGTCTGAAAGGAGGAGATTTTATAGTCAGAAAGCTTGTGCTTATATCTGGATTTTGCTCTCACTGGTCAATTAATATTTTCTGCTTTTTCCAGCTGAAGTAAAGCAATAGTCCTTTCAATAGCATCTCGGGGATCTCCCTGAAGGCCCTTAGGAGGAGTTGAGACGTTTGGCTGTTTGTGAGGACATTGATGGTGACACTAGCATCATACCAGAGCTGGTACAGCTCAGGGTCAGAGGAGGTCTGACCAGTCTCTGACCTCCAGTCTGCTCCATCTAACTGTCTCAGGTCATTACCAGAGATACGTTTCTGCTCCCTGATGACCATGAGGTGGCTCTGCAGCGAGTTGAAAAAATGCTCAGGAGACATTTGGCTTTCTCTGTTCACCTCTTATTGGGCAGCTGTCACATCACAAAGAAACACCACCACCAAGAGCTGACTTGTCACCTGCCCGCCCGTACACTAGAGGCCAGAGGCAAACGAATGTGGAGACCACGAGATCCTCCCCCATGTAAAGGTTCAGGTCAGGGTTGTGAGCACTTTGGCTGAGGGCCAGCCAAGCCAGGAAGGCTGGTGGGAGCGAGTGTGGGTTTGCCTCTGATCAGTCTCTGCATGTTCTTTGGGTAAACTGAGGACTTCAAGGTCCAGAGCTGCTGGAGGAGAACCTTTCATCAGCAGAGAAAAAAAAACAAACCCTTGCCTCCTTCTCCTGCCACTTCCCAATGAACATCTGAAGCCTGCTGAAGCTTTTATAGCAGCTTCCTGCTTGATCCTGAAAACCAGAACTATGTTTCATGCACTGTTCAGTTACAGTGGGCCAAATCCCCTGCTGGTGTAAATCAGAGGCAACTTTTTACATTGCATTACATTTACATTAACCTCTGTGAACACTCTCCGGTGGGAGACTTGGCCTTTTAGCCTCAGGAGCTTTTAAAGAACACACATTAATAAAAATAAAATAAGACAACAGCAACATGAAAGTGCACATAGACTTGCAGATTTTGTATCTTTTCTTACCCCAAACAGAGCACAAAGGGAAAGATAAATGGCATTTTGTTGCAGGCAGAAAGCAGATGACAAATGTGTAAGGTTCATGATCTAATGTGAGAAAATGTTTATTTTCTTTGCCTGGGGAGAAGGAAATAAAGTAAATCCAGGTAACTAAGAGCTTAGCCTCCTTTCTCTATGCTCAGTTGCCCCCACCTGATTGCATTATGGCAAGAGTGGCTCATGTCAGGGAAACTTCTCACTCCCTGATACAGCTTCATGGCAGGAGGGCAGGCTGAAGACGGTTGTTGTTGTTTTCTTTTATTCTCTTCTCCTCTAAGGTGCCTCCTTCTGGGGTACCAGATTGGTGCTGCTCTTTTTGTGCACGTGGGGTTTCATTTCCCCACCCTGTGCTCCATGTTGGATGTCTCTAATGAGATCATTTGGACTTGGATTTCACATGGCACTGATGACCCCCAAGCACAAAGGTCT
>JANVCC010010235.1:1607028-1632891 GCA_025345505.1 Todiramphus chloris collaris
AAAGAAGGAGCAGGGCAAAAAAAGACAAAAAGGAAATAAATTTATTTTTAGGTGAAATTGAAACCTTGGCTTAATGGAAGTCTTGAAGAGTTTTGGGGATAGTTTATTTCAGAAATCAGAACAGGACGTTTCACTTAGTCATTAGAAAGAAAAGATGGTGTTTCTTTCATTTTATACTGCTTTTGTTTTTGGTTTTTTTTTTTCCTCCTTCCTCCCGTAAGAAGTTTCTCTTTGGAAAAGTTGCTGGGGAAATGAAGCATACCAGCCCTCTCTAACAAGGTTCCAGGCCTGTCACACAGTTTCTGTAAGTCAGTACTGACTAATGTCAATCTGGTTTGTCCTTGAACATAATATATTGGGGAGTCAATAGAGGTCTCATCCTAGTCCCTAGCTGACAATGAACCTACCCTTGAAGAGGCAGTGGTAATTAGCTTCTCTGTTGGCATCCTTAGAAGAAGAAGAAGTAGGGATTGATTGGGCTCTGTAGCCCAAATTGCATACTTGCCACTAAAAGAAAGATCAGCGTATTGTTTCAGAATAATGAAAGAAAGGCTGGTGCTGCTCCCATTCAGACAGTATGGAGTGAGATGGATCTTGTGTGATGTAAGCCCCCAAATGGTTCATTGAAGAGAAATTCAATGGGTGATCTTGTCTGGTACAAAGGTTTCTTTCAACTAATGAATTATGCATCAGGCTCACTCATTTTATCACCATTTCATGCTCCTCTCTCAGAAACCCTCACCCAGCCATATCACGGGGACAGAACGCACCGCTGTGACGGGCGTGCAGCTTTCTGTGGCTTGTCCCTGTTCCTGTCCCCAGCCCAAGGGTAGTGGCTCTCCCAGGCTCCCGCCTTGCAGAGTGAATCCCTCCCCATAAGCACGTGAGTTGGGTACAGATATGTTTTGGAGAGCCTGGGATGAAATGTCTGCAGTGCCAGCTTGGCACATTTCATTAACAATAAAGTCGCCACAAAATTCAAATCTACAATGAGCTAGTGATCAAAGGGTTTTGTTTCTTGGTAAATGTCTACTTTCCTTGTTGTTCCTAATAAAACTGCTAACTTATCCCTGAAAAAAAAATATTTATAGGTAGTGTTTCTTTCCTGTCATCTAGCAATCACAGTTAGCATGACAATATTGCTGGGAAATGGTATAAACCACTGCAGAACATCCAAAAAGCTTGGCTGGCTTCAGCCTGTTTTCTGCACAGCAGGCCCTGACTTTAATATCTCATCTTAACAGAGAACAATTTCTCTGGGAAAAGCAACAATCACACAATTTGCTCACTGTGCCTCTGTATAGTTGCTGGCTCTCAATGGGAAAGGAGGCAAGTCATTTGGATTTCTATTTTAATTGGATGCAGCACTGAAGAAATAAGACATTGCTGAAACCTTCAGATGTGTTCATCTTATTTTTGGTTGTGGACCAGCTCCCATATGCTCAGAGACACCTCACGTTAACAATTAAACTTTTCAAATGAGTAAAATGAGAAAGGAAAGAAAACCAGGGTTTTTTTTTTTCTCCGACAATCCTTCGCAAAACCCAAATCCCAGTGCTGAAAGTGGGAAGGCAGGAATGCCAACAAGGCAACTTACATGTCAATAGTGGTGCCAGAAGCCACCTTACCCTGTGCCAAAGGGTCTCTCTGATAAGGGAGGTGGGGTGACTGTATGGCTGTTCCAGGTTGATGCTGATTGGGACAGTGTAAATTAAAACTTTTGGCCTCTTCCTAAGACTCCAGTCCCTCAGTTCCTGGAACTGGACTCAGTCCTTCAATGGTGACTGAGGAAATCTTTCTCTCTCTCCATCTTGTCCCTGAAATGCCAGCAGTATATAAATACCACATCCATTCTATCAGCTCACTATCATACTGGTGATTATATGCTTTCAAGATGTTCTGGGCACAGCGGAGAAACAGAAATACTACTGAAAATCACCCCAGGGAGCACACAGTTGATCACCACTGCTGCGATATTGTCTGCAGCACTCACGCTGTGGGCATCATCTCATTGCTTTCACCAGCAAGACCATCTGGCTGTGGTTCCTGTGACTGTGGAGGGTTGCAGACACTCACAAGGGAACATTGCTCAAAGGCACAGCCTGGAGATGGAGAGGGGAACGCTGATGGAGGCAGAAAGAACCAGGGAGAGGGTGGGGGTAAGAGATGCTGTTAGGGTAATTACTGTGGAAAAAAACCCAAGCACTTACTACATGCTTAAATCCTGATTTCTGCCTTATCACTCATCCTCTCATTCTAAAGTGTGAGTTTAATGCTGCTGCAAAGTGCCTGAGTGGCAGCTCTGGGGGGGGGGCAATGATCTCTGTCCCTAGGACAGAGGGAAGAAACCGAGCAAACTTTCTTCCACGCAAGCCTGGAAATGTGTTTCAGGTCCAGTCGTGCAGATTGCTCGTGAGCAATGTGGTAGGAGAGCCCCTTCCAAGTAAGGAGCCCTGAGAAAAACCCACAGCCATCCCAGATACACAGTGCAAGGCCTCTGGAGGAAATAGGGCGATTCCTGACATGTCCGAGCCCACAGTACAGCCAAGGGGTTAAGCGCAAGTTAAAACACACAGACTCGTTTAAGTGCATGGTTAGCTGCTTTGCCAAGCCAGGAATAACAAGCTGGTCATGTTTCACATCCCTGGCTGGATGTGTGGATGAGCAGCTCTGGTGGAACCAAGTCCTGCAGGGAGTTTACAAGGACCGCTCCAGAACCGCATTCTTCGCTGTGCCTGGATGGCTCGTTTCATGCCCCTGTTAATTCCACTGGCATGAAAACTGGCTGAATTTGACGGTGAGACCTGAGGCTGATGTGTTTCCCTCTCCATCATGTCTTGCCACTGGGTTACTAGGCGCGGCAGTTGAAAGAGGCGGGATGGATGGTGTTGTCCTGGAGATACTGCATTATCATTCTGCTACCAGCTTCGCCCCATCCAGCTCAGTCAGCATCACTCACTGCCGCCCACCCGTGCCCCTCCACATGTCTCAGGCTGTCTCTTTGAGTCTTTCCTTGAGTCTGGCTGGTTTTCCTCCAGGCAGCGGCTGCGAAACACTGACGTCTCAGACCTGAGTGAGAGCCCCATGCTGAGCTACGAAGAGCCACATGCAGTTCAGCAGCCTGAGCCTTGGACTCTGTGCCGGCGAGCAGCGGTGCAGGCCAGGGACGGCACATGGTTCACATCAAATTGCTGTGTTTTATTTTTCCCCGAGTTATTTTTATTAATGGCTGTTTCTAAATAGACTTCCTGAGCCGCGTTCACAATGCACTCGCTAGTGTAAACTCCAGTGTGTTCACACCTCCGGCTGGTTACATGGAGGCTTCATCGCTATCCCTGAGCTGTCCCTCAATTTGATTTTTGCCAACTGGAAGCCTGCATTTATTTTGAATTTGCACCAGAACCAGGGAGGATTTGTGTGAACCCAGCAAGCAACCCACAAACAGTGTCTCAGGGTAGCAGAGTTGTGTGAAGAACAGTAGAACATAATTTATATAAAATTGCATTTCTTACCCAACCCCAGTTCTGTAAAATTATTTCCCCCATTTGGAATTCACACTTTTTTTTTTTCACTATTTTTTTTTCTCATGGTTTTTGTTTTGTTTTGTCTTTTTCTGTATTTTGTTTATTTTTTCTGTTTGAGAGAAATTAATTTTCCCTTACAAGGTTCTTACATTACATGAAGCCACTTCTTTGCTTTTCCATTAGGATAGGGGGGTGGAGCTATTTAAGAGCAGTGGTCAGACTTAGCTAAGGATAACACTGTTTCCCTTGGACACGAGACAGTAGGTTTTAATGTTTCTGTGTAGATAAGCCCTTCCCTTAACTGACTTAAGGAGAAGGCTGAAAATCAGTGATAATGGGTTAAATGTACAGCTAATTAGAGATTAATACAGTTGACTGTAACGATTGGATGTTATCACACATGGGCCAAGTAATTGGCAGCCCTGAAATTAATGGACTAAGGTATGATTTTGTGATGTCTGACAGTTTTGAACTTCATAGACTGCAGTCCATGGAAAACTAACGTTAGAGGAGCGTTCATATCTAGTCCAGAGAGTGGTGGATCATCGAATGCTGACTAATCTTCTACTTGTTTCCAGCTTTTAAGGTTGTTTTAAGAAAACCAAACCACTTATCACAGCTTTTTAATGGTACTTTCTGCTGGAAGCATTTATAGCAGTTGGCACAGAGACATCCTAGGAACAGAGAAAGAAAGAAATTGCTAGCAGGTTTGTAAAGCAGAGGGGAAGTGCTGCTACAGAAATTCATAGTCTTGTTTGTGGTCTGCTCTGTATATTTCAGGATCCTTATTCTGGAAAATAAATTCCTTAGAACAAAATGGAAAAATTACACTAGATATTTTATTTTTTTTTAAAGATCACTATTATTGTTCTATAGTCATATATTTCAAGGCCAAGCAGGATGACATCTGCTTCCTGCTCACCACAGGCTGTGGAGAGTTACTCAGTAATTCTTACATCAAGCTCTAAATTCTGCTGTCAAAACCTTAAAAAATAACCAAAAGCAGAGCAACATCTCCCTAATCCTGGGCAAGGTATTCTAGTAGTTAATTACCTCTACGTACTGTGGGAGAAGGCTAACCTTTGTAAATAGTGAAAATGCTGTTATGGGCAAATTTTTGAGTGCATTTTCCCATTCATTTCTTACAGAGACTTTTGAAGAGGAACTTCATGTTAATTTGGTCTTGCATAAATTTAATGCTTGGGGAAGTTAATGGTACTGATTTCTTCCAGGTGCACGATGAAAATGGATTTGCAACATTAACTATGCAGCTAATGTGCAGTGTTTTAGAAATATGCTTCATTTACCATCAAACTGAGTTTGTGATGGTAGAGGTGAGCACGAAGGTATGGCTGAGCAGGACAGCCTGTAAAGGAGAAGTCTCACACCATCATCTGTTCGCCGTGACTGCTTTTCCACGCTACCCACCCAAGGTGAGAGCCAGACAAAATCATCATTGGGAAAAGGAGGGCCAAGAGCAGGCTTTTAAAAGAGCTGAGAGGGAAATTGTTCTGCAAATAGGCAAAGAATATTGTGGGAAAAAAAAACCCCAAACCCACAGAACAAAAAGAAAACCTTAATCAAGAAAAGTGTCTGAAATAAGCAACATCCCCCTTGGGTGCAGGAAGGTGAAGTATTTGGAAACTGCAAAGGTACCATGCACTATTCCTGCTAAGTAAAGCATTGTTTAGTTTTTCTGCCATCAGATAGCTGTTTTTATTGTGCATAGAAATAAATCCACACCACATCTCTGCCCAGATGACTCTCTTGGATGAGGTCTGACAGATATGGTTAGTAATCTGCATCCCAGAAGCAAAGGATGTGGCATTCAGATGTGGCCACTTCTGTTTCCCCAGTCCAAATGAGCAAGTACCTAATCATAAGGGTGGCGTAGTAGTGAACATGCTTAGACTGAAAATGAACTTGTAAATCAGAGCCCTTTGGAATTTCCTCATTACTTTCTATCTATTGGAATTTCATGTTGCTGGAAAAATCCATTTATTGTTGGAAACTGCACAGGTGACATATTAAGAAATGCACAGTCTGAGAAAAGCAGTTTACAAATCCATAAGACATATTTGGGTATTGAGCGAACCACTAATTATCCTCCAACAGTGCCTACTAGCAGATGCCTAAGGAAAAAGTGTAGGAAAAATAACATTCTTCTTCCTAAATGTACCTTTTGAGCCAAACATAGAATCGAGACCAGTTTGCTTAATAGCTACCAATGGAACAAAGACAAAGAATTATTTTTTAGGGAGATTTGTTTGAAAATAGCTTCCTTTATACATCTCTGAATGAATGTCTTTGGGCTGTTGATGGCAAAGTATTAAACCTATGAAACTGATTCAATATTACATCAAATCCTATGACCAATATATATTTTTGAATATTAAGCAGGGCATACTAAATAGTGAGACCAGATCAACTAAGCAGGGAGCTTAAGGAAAGTGCACAAGTGAGACAGATGAATAAGAAGAGAGATACATTTTGGAGAATGAAGCACATAAGCCAAATCTTATGGGGAACATGTGCAACAGAACTGATCAGGGAAGAGAAATGGCGAAGAACATAAAAGATTTCTTAGAAGATAAGGTTTTCTCAGAACTCATTTATATAATGTGTTAAACCATAAACTTTATGCCAACTTTGCTACACATTTCACTGTGAGAGTAGGAAAAGGTTCCAATAAAATTCAAGACATCTTTGAAACAGCCACATCAATCTACAATTGTGTGAAAGCTGCTAATCCTATAGTGAAATGAATTGGAATTTCTTACCTTCCAAAGACTGATTCTATCTGTGTAGACCGAGTCTACACTTAGCCACTGTGACACACCAGGATATGACAAGTACGAGGTACGATTGTACCTTTGAGACAAATATGACACTTTTTAAAGGCAACTAAAGATATAAAATACAAACAAAACTTCTATGATGTGAGTGAACTGAAAAGTTACCAGTGATTTATTGCCAGTGAAGTCCAGCAAGGATATGCCCAGTATTGTAATATTTTGATTAATGACCTGTATTATAGAAGAATAGGTATGCCTATTGAACTTGCAAATGATGTGAAGCTGAAGAGAAATGGAGGATTCAAGCCTCCTCGAGGTTTAGAATTCAATCTGATCTTGTACAAACTGACGCAACAACCTGAAGAAAAAAGATACGCTTCACCCAGAAGAATAGGGAACAACTATCTAAAAAAAAGTTACCTATAAAATTTCAGGATGGACAATGGCTGGTCCAGCCTTGCAGAAAAGATCTGTCATAGCAAATATCAGGCTGAATAAAATCAACATCATTCTTGGTCATAAAAAAAGACACATGCTGTAGAGTTGGCAACATATCTAATGACCACTATTGAAACTTCAGCTGGACAATTTTGTTCTGTTTTGAGCACCACAAATGAAGGAAGCTGAGAATCAAGTGGAGGATGGAAGAAATTCAGGAGAAGGTAATGGAAATAACCTGAGGTTTAGAGACTGGAACAGCTGGGAAAAATTGAAACAACTGAAGTTATTTAATTTATAAAGAGTCCAGGAGTAGACATCATAATCATTTCCAAACACATAAAAAATACCGTGTTAGAAGGAAGAAGTAAAGTAAAAGCTGTTGTCCTTGTTTCGTAGGTGTGGGATGAGTAATAATGGGCTGAAATTGCAGCAGGAATTTTGAAAGTCTAATAGTATTAGGGGAATTATTATTGTATTATATTACCTAGGGATGCTGTGAAAGTCTTCAATAAGAAGTCAGGCAAACATCTGCATGAATGACATAATGTATTTAGTTCTGTTTAAGGCATGGGAATGGACTACACAGTTGTTATGTGATGCTTTTTTTTTACCTCTAGCTCTATAATTATAACGGTGAAATGGGAAATCAGGCACTCTATAAGAAAGAAACCTTTTAGCAGAAGTTAAGTTCCTGTGAGTTATTAGATCAAAGATGGATACCCTACAGCGTAGAAGCTGAATATGATCCAGGACTCTATGTATATAGCTTGTCACCCTACTATGTTTTGGGGATGTGATGTGGTTATGGAATAAAAGTAATGCATACATTAGTATGAGAGCCAAGAAAGGTGTCAGAAAATCTTGTTTGGTCCTCACCAAGGAAAAGATTTGCTATAAAAATTCATATTGAAACTCTCTAGAGTTTATGAGTCAGTTACTGAACTATAGCAGTGCTGTGAAACTGCCCATTGTCATGCTCTTAATTGAACCAATAGCTGAAAAAGTGGCAATAGTGGCTATTAATCATAAAGATTTTTTCTTGTACTTCTAGTTTTTTCAAGGGAAACAAGAGTTCCATAAGGTCAAATCTCCTACAAAACTACTTTTGTTGGGGATATGTAGCAAAACCATTTGTCAACATTGAGAATGCTCATTTTGGCTGAAACTAAATTACCCAGAGAGCCAAAAAATGATGAATTCACAGATGGTTGATGTCAAGGCAAGTTGCCAAATTCTTTTCCCTGGTCTTTTCTACAGGAACAAAACAATGCTGAATTGATACCTTGCACACCTTTTCTTTCCTTTCCTCGACACATCTAAAAAATAGCAGGCAAAAAAAAAAGCCCAACATATGGTCGATATAACTAAATAATCAGAGTATGTGATTTGTAATTCAGCATATGCACATTCGCTATTATGAGTAGGTTTTTTAACAGTCATTTTTAGAGATGATATGTTTTGTTTATGTATGATTAATTAAAAAATAATTATCCTCAGCTAGGAGAATGAGAAACAATAAATGGGCCATAAAATCTAAACAAACACAGAGGCTGTTGCCGTTTCTTTAAATCACAGCTAAGAATATTTACTGCAGTGGTAAAAGACACACTGAACCAACCACAACACATAGTCGAGGTAAGCTAACGAATACGATTATAGGTATACCATACCTATAGGTATATATTAGGTATACCATCCTAAATAACCTCATTTCTAGTTTTGGTGGATCTTGCATCAACAGGAAAAATGAAGTAACCTAAATTATACCATGCAAACTTGTAAAGAAATTATTTTTCTCTCCACAGCCTGATTGCATAGGGAACAACCTATGGGATGATCACCACTTGTATGCTACTGAGGACAATCTCCTGGACTAACCTATTCTATTTGACTTCACATTGACATCATATGTCTCTATGTACTTACATGTCAATACACTCTACAAGTCTTATCCCCCAAGTTGGAGAATCTTCACTCACTGCAGTTGATGGAATTTTAAAATTGGAATAGAAAAGGAAAGCAATGGTTATAAGTGTAATCCTATTGTGTGAAAGCATTGACACAATTACTGATTCTCACTGAGAAAGTTTGCAGTCATCTCTACCCATTCACAAGAAGTTTCTGAAATGTTTGGGGCAGGGCTGTCTAACACCTGGCTAATCTTGCATCTGAACTTTTTATTTTCCTATCTAGATTGCAAAAGACTTTGAAATCACCATTTACAAGTATATATAATCATTGACAGGTCTAAGTAGAAAATAAGGACAGTTTCCAGAATGTTAGTTGTGTACAGACTGTCACAATGTACTGCTGGACCATTCCACCATGTGGTACTTCTGAATAAAGCAGGGCTTCAGTTGTGATGTTTGTGAGATTTTAGGAAGCTAATTTTCTTTTTTTACACAATGTCTGTTCTCTGTCTTGTACACTGGATTTATGTGAGTGCATATGTGTGTGTGTATCCTTTTCACTGGAGGGAACAGTTTTTAACAACACGGGTGAGAAGGATTGTGTCCCAAAGATCACTTCAACCCATAATTACAGTTTCCATTGTGAGAAATATCTACCTCTTCCAAATCCAAAAACTGCCAGCAGAACCCCTATGAAGAACAAGTGCATGATTTCTACAAACACTTGTCCTTCTTCTTCTCTTCATATCAGCTTAAGAAATAAAACCAAATCAAACCCAGAAACAAAACCAAAAAGAGCCACAAAACAAAACAATACCTTCTCAGAAAAATACCTTAGAAGGTGTGAGTGAAGAATTCTTATGTGCAGACAACAGCTGTAATGGCAGGCATGTTTCATGACCCATGCTTATAACCCATTTTGAATTTGGCCAAGTGCACAAAACACCACTTTTCTAATGAAAAGTCAGATAAAACCTCCATGCAGAAGTACCAACATGCCGGTGCTCCCTCTCTTCTCAGAGTTCTGTCAGGAAAGAAGAGGTCTGCCCAGGTGTCATTTCTGTTAAGGAAGTTTCAAGTGTGCGAGGTATCGAGAAGATACCTTCTTTCACTCAGTTTCCATCTTTCCCAGTGCAACCAGCAAACTATTAATAGGCAGAAAGTGGGTAGTGGATTATGTATGTGTTGTAAAATTGAGTAGTTTCCCCTAGAAACTGACGAATAATTGTAGCAATGGATGCATATGTGTAGATAGTAGAAGGCAGCAACATGTCAGATCTAATTGGTTTTGAAGAAAAGCCAAGGACCATGAATACCCAAACTCTACATCACTGTCCTTTTGAGGTAGATTAAAACTGTAGACCAGATGACTTTTACAGTCAATGAGAACAAGAAGCAATACACATCACTGGGATTCTAAATCAGCATCCAGAGGAACTTCTGAGCATCCATGGAGCTCCCAGGCCAACTTTGCTTTTTAATTGAATGCCTCAGTACCTAGAGTTAGGGAGAAATCAAGGCTGCTACTATTGATGCTACTATTGCTTCTACTGCTTGTAATTTAACATGGCATCCCTCTAATATTAATTAGGGCTAATTTTTTTTTTCCCTGTTTAAGGACTAGGAAAATCATTGTTTCTTAAATTGATTTTCCATAGGACATTGATACCAATGATATTTTACTCACACAGAAAATATATGTGCATATCTAAAACAATATGATGGACACTTCTAAATCAAGAAGTTCCATTACTGAGAAAAGATCAGGACCAAAGAAGACAACAAAACAAGTTTTAGAGACCGACACATTCAGGACACATAGAATAGGAGGTATCAGTACTTGGAGAGATAGGGACTGAAGTGAGCTGGTTTCCATGAGAAATGTCAAGTCTTGCACAGAGACTGGTTTTAGTCATGACAGCTATTGGCCATGACTTACTGAATTAGCCCTGTTCTTGGTTTTCCATATTTGGGCCTCATCTTCCAGCTGGTCTCTTTCCAGCTTCTCCTATTTATCTTGCTGGCACTTGAAATTTATTACAGCCAGAAGCAAAACAACTATCCTTATTCCCCAGAACATCATAGCCTAGTTCTGTGGACAATCCTTTGTTATCCTTCTTTTATCCCAGACATGCAATATTCTGAAAATGCCACTTCTTCCTTCAAATCCATACTCAGGTATCTTTATTCAACCCATTTTATCAAACATTTTTCCACCTCTGATTTTAACTAATAAAGCAGTGCCTCTATGTTCCGCAGCCCTACAATGCAATTTTTCTCCTAAAACTATAGTTGAAAGTTTCTTATTTCTGCTCCACTCCTCTGAAAGCTCAGAGTATCCAGATGAACCCGTAAAAAACCCTGTAAGCAACACAGTTCAGCTGATATTCCAGCAGGAGCGCATGTGTATACACTTCTGAGTGGGGCACATGCAGCCTGGGTAGTCACGTTGTAGACACAGAACCGCTCAGAAAAACAAACATTGCTGCTTAGTTCTCCCTTCTCCAGTTTTATTGCCTTGCCCTCAAACCTCAGTCCTCTTATCTGCTTTTACAGCTTCTCACATTGCCCCTGTCAGTTCCACTGAATAAATGATGTCATCCTTGTCTGCTTGAATGTTTACTTCTTTCTGCACTGCCCTTGGCACAGAATACTCTTCCCAAAACTAATCCATCCTGAAAGCCATTTTTCTTTTCCTTCCGATCTACCCTCAAGGCCCGCGGTAAAATGGCAGCTGCAAATGGCTAAGCAGATGCTAAGAATGTAAAAGCTTTTTTTTTTTAAAGTATCCGCCTCCTGAAGCCAACTCTGCAATCTCAAAGTGAGCACCTAGCCTCCCAACGCAGGCACGGGTAGGTGGTGATTAGCATTAGCCTGCTGAATGGACAGCTTGCTAAGGGTGTTTGAAACCAACACCACAGACTTTACGTCTTAGTTATCTTAGCTGGAGCTTCAGGGACACACCGCCCACCATTCTCTGATCAAAGCCCAGAGCCTCTAGTGGAAAGAAGCCAAGAAAAGTGTTTTCCCTCACAATGGAAGGAAGTGGTAACAGCAGCTGCAGCTGATGCCATGTGTTTGTACCCCAGCTCACCGGCTAGACTCTTCCACCGGGAAAGAGAAGTGACAGACACAAACTTGGTTTCTTGACATGACAGAGAACATCCAAGCCTCCACCGTTCTTTAAAAGAAAGCAGTAAGCAAAACTTCCTCTGACAGACATCTGCTCTAACAGATTTGTAATAAAACCATCACCCCACCAAAACAAACCAGAGGGAGAAAGAGTTTACCTGTGAATGGCCAACTAGAGGGGCATGTGATGGAATCCAGTGTTATAAACCTGAGGAGCTTCTAAAACCAAAGGAAACCCCTAGATGGTTAGGATGAGGTAGTGACTTGGAGAGGTATACCTTGGCAAGGACTCAGGTCCCAAGACTACTCCAGATTTTGTCCAGGTTTATATAATTTGCCCTGTGGAAGAGTGAGGAAGGTAACATACATTTCTAGCATCTCATTTCCTCAGTCTTTCTCTTCAAAAATACAGCTATTGCTATTTCAAAGTTTATCACTGCATTTGGGAGGACTACATATTTATACATGGCCCAGTATAATGGGACCATACACTGTTTTGGGAAGGTCTAATACAAATTCTGCAAATGATAACAGGGAAATAAAGAAAAGCTATGAATCTGGAGGAAAAAAAAAACCCCACTTTTCTGAGTGCTTGTTCCTTCTGAGCTCTGTTGTACTGTGTGATTCTGTAAAAGGGTTCTGAGTGTGCTCTTCATTTGACAGGCCATAGTCCGAAGAAAGAGCTATTTAAGAAGCATTTGCTCTTTATCTTCTTACTTACATGTACCAAAAAAACATCAAGTGAGCTATTCAAATAAAGTATACTCCTTCCCTTTAATTGAATTTACTGGTTTCAATATAATTGCAGATTCAGCATCATTATTTAATTTCAGGATTTAATGAATGTTGTCAGATCTCCTTAAGGGATACACATGAGGCTGACAAACTGGCTCCTGGTTCACTTGCGCCATGTAGTCTTAGATTTCATTTAACCAAAAAAAGGTTTAGCCTTCTTTTTTTTTTTTCTTTTTTTTTTCCCTTCCCCCTGATCCACACAACACATTTCTGAACCTGCAGGAAAATGTTCCCCTGGGTATTTAGCCCTCTTATACCTTCAGGGTCATCATTGTTAGCTTCTTATTCTTCCTTGCAGCTTCTGTTCATCTTGCACAGAAAGCAGAAGAAAATGGTCTCCACGGGGATTGAGCTAGTGCATTGTCTCCAGAAATAGCTACCTGATTGGGGTGTCATCCAGGTCTGTTGATCTTGATGTGGCAGATATGGCACAGTAGCTATCTACACAGAGAAGCATGTCATGATTTATCAGTGCAATTGTTCAAAGTCTCCTTCCTTCCACCAAATTATTGTATCTCCATTGTGATTGTTCATAGCCTAAGTTTTGGGCGTGATAAGGGCTCCTGATATATGAAAACTCAGAGTACTGTTGCACAGTAAAGAAATGAATTTACTATTGAATGTGATAATCAAAGTAATTAACAGAGATTAATAACAAAATAATTCTGTTTTTGAGGTATAACACGGGGATATTCTCCATTTTAAAAAGGCCTTTGTATTTTCACTTTGTTTTTAAACATGAAATAAATGTTTGTAAAAAACTTCTTGGTGTCCTGATGATAATTCAGTCTTGATTCACTACTACATGCATGAGCACCTACTGTCTCAGAAAACAGCTATAAATAGTACTTTCGCATTTCCTCCACAACCATCAACATCCTTCATTTTTCCTTCCAAAATCAAGAAAGAAGTATTCTCAAAGCTCATAAATTATTCCCCCCAAATAACATTAATTTTCTTCATCTAAAAATGTTACCAAAAATCTCATCTCCTTACAGAAATGGAATTTAAGAACCTAATGAGATATAAGTGGGAAGAAAAAGATAGCAAATAAACACTTTTCTTTAAGAAACTTGAACTCAACTTGTGGGCCAGAATGAAGGAACAATCTCATTCTGAGCAACCTCATTCAAAGCTCTTGCTTTGCAGCGTATTTCACCAATACTGATGAGAAGTGATTTAAACAATGTGATACAACTGGTAAAAGGGATGAAAGGAGAAGAAAAAATATTGAGAAGACTGCATATGTGGAATAAACATAAGCAAAAGATGAGTGAAAATAAATATATATACAAAGGTATATTTATTTCATGGCATTCTACTTGTAGGTTCAATTTAGTCTTACAGATGAATTATGAGAGAAGATGGAACTCTAAATCTGCTTGCTAGACATGTGTATTTGTCAAACAACAAAGATCAAAAATCTCAAGTCAGTGTCAACTAATACTCCTTGGTGTAGAGATATTAGTTTAGATAGCAGTACAATCAGACTGCATGACTTTTTCCCTTAAGTGACATAATTAAATACATGATTACACCCTTTCTGATTTCACAGCCAGCTCTCTTGGTACATACCCCCTGGTCATTTCACCACTCTCTCTATGCAGATTGATAGATCATATTGGACATATATGCTGTCCACTGCACTGCAGTTATTTAGAACTGACAGAATATCAGAACCTTTTAACTAAGAGCTCAGGAATTTATCAGGCAGAGCTTACTACCATAGTAAGACTTCACAATAACATTAAAAGAGGGTGACAAACATCTAAGAGAGTCTGAGGGAAAACAGGGTTTTATGTATCCCTCAGTCAGCCTACCAAAACTGGAAGCAGTTTTGCATCAGAACATGCACAAGTTTGCTGTGTGGTTTCCATTTCTTTACAACCTTCTAGCTACTAAACAAATTGAATCAATTACCAAGTAACTTAGAAGTAAAGACCCCTTGCTGTAGTGGATTAATGCTGATGAATTTAAAAATAAATAAAATAAAATAAAATAAAATAAATAAAATCAACAATAACTTGTTGCTGTTGTCAAAGAGCATGTCCAATTTCCCTTCAATTAAATGGAATATATTCGAGATTCCTGGGAAATCAGACTGTGTGAGGAAGATCTACAGACAGGTATGGATAAAGAGAAAGAGAATAGAAAATACTGACCAGAACTCTCATGTTACCTAAAAAATCCTCCTCTTGTAATCACAAACACGCAGTCCAATACTGCTAGCAATACATAATGTGTTGGGTGCTATCATCTGAATTTTTCTTTGGTGGAAGCAGTGGACAAGTGTGTTTTCTGAGTCAGTATCTCAGTCCCTTCTGATACACTTTTGTAAAGATTTAAAAAGAACCTTTTTGGAGAAAAAGAGTGCTGACTGCCTCTTCCTGTCATCATTAGCTGTCGATCTGTACTGAAGATATTTCCTTGTCAGAGAATTTGCTTAAATTTAAAAATTAACTTCGGCTGTGATGCTGAGCTCCCAAGGTGATGCTGATGAACAATTTTCATACTTCCAGTATATCATTCAAGTATGATGTACGATGTATTTGCACTGAGTTTCTCCAAGCTGTGTTCCAGTTGGAGCATCAACCCCATCTCTGGCTACCATATGAGAATTTTGGTTTTCTTGCATCAAGGATTTTCCCAAAATTATATATCCATCTCTCATCACTGATAAGTCTTTTCTCAAGAAGAGTCCTGCCACGAATATCCCTTGGAAGAATCTTTGCATGGATTTACAAGTAGAATGCAGTTAACCATTATTTTCTCATCAAACCCGACTGCTTTGGGCACTGTGTTTAGTCCCTCTGGCAGACATAAGTTATCCCATGAAGATCTAAAAGTGTCATTTTGGGTAAAGTAGACTATAGTTGATGTATAGAGAACTTCCAGCTGGTATATTTTTCTTTTGTTACCTGAGAAAGGAAGCAGAAACATTTCTTCCCTTGGTCCTGATTTCGTATCTGAAAGTTGCTCTAAAATTCATTGGTAAAGTGTTGTAAAGGGAATAAGAACCATGGAGCCATTGGGAACCTGATACTGTGTACTCAGCTGTGTCACTGATAAACGATGTCAACTATGCTGGGATGCTTCGTTGTATTTCTCCTGCTTCTGACCTTCTGCCTGTCCAGTTAGAATATAACCTCATAGAGGAACTTAACTGAATGTCTCCTATTGCAGCAGTACCTCAGAGCAGAGTGGGATCACAGAACAATAAAATAAATGTAATTCATTCAGAAGATCTGATGGGTTTTCACATATTTTGGATATCCTGGTGTTTCAACTTGACCCTGAGTGGATGTACTTTCTCTTGTCAGATCTCGAGCCTGAGCAATCCCACCTGTTTCTCTGAAGACTGAGAGAGAGATTGCTTGGAGATCCCACATAGAAACAGAAAATAGGAATAAACCCAGGAACCATGAGGAAATGAACAGAAAGTGTGAGGTGGCATAGATGAGACTACCATGGGAGAGTCTGTCTGGTCCCCTATCTGTTCTGCTTTACCTGTGCAGTTGGTTTTAATCCTCTTCTACCAAAAAAATACCACATTGCAGTGTCACTGCATGAGAAAAAACTCTATATGCCTTGCTTGACCTGGGGTTCCATTTTCTGCTTTTGCAACAGTCCTCTAGCAAGAGATTAACACTGTGGTTGGCGGCTGGATACTCTGTGGTTGGCATCCAGCTGGGTGTCATTCCAGAATTTCCTCCTCCCCTCTCTCAACCCTTCTGATGTATTAGAGTCTGGGTGCTTATTCCAAATCATCAGACCATGTCATTTAACAATGTTTGGCAAGTTTTATTTATTAAATATTTTCCAACAAAAGCCTGTAAGGCAACAGAAAAGTAAAGCATAAAATACATTTGACTTAATTGGCAGCAGCAGACTGCATGCGTCAGAAGGAATTAACCTCCAATAAAGCAGGATGTGCAGGAAACACAATGTACTAGTTTGATATGGTCTTTCAAAGCTACCACTTCCTGGAACAGCGGCAGCAACACAGGTTGGCTAAGCCTGGAAAAGGCCGTTGGATTTATGTGCATGCCATAACTCTCAAAAGATCCCACACATGAACATCTAGAAACCTAGCAAGAAGGAATTCAGGATTCTCTTGCCATGTCAGGCATTTCATAGACTTTTTCCTCTGCAATGCTTGGATCCAAGGCTGATGGAGCACAACATTTATGCTTCACCTCCAGTGATTCACCCACAACATCCTGGCCCAGTCTACAATCTGAGTATCAAAGCAGCCAGACCAGACAGCTATATTTTTTGGGATACCCTTATCAGTGAGGATGTAAATAAATGACTGATCCAAAGCTACATAGCTAGTATTTTTGGTAACTCACCCAATGTGAACAGACATGCTTGAGAACTATTTGTAGAAAGCTGAAAAAAGAAAAGTCTTCAAGTTATTTTTTGAGGTAATGAAGGATGGACAGAAACATATGGCTGCAGTAAAAAAGGACAAAGAAACCCTTGCACTATTTTAAAGATCCATTTTCACTTTGCTGTGTAAATGACATGGCCTCATTTTTCATGGTTAAAAAAAATAAAGAAAGAAGCTGACTTGGAGAGAATGTCCTGTCATGAAAGTCTTGATAAGCATGGTCTCTTGTACAAATTGCACCTTTACTGCCAGGAATTCAGAGCCTTTTGGTAATGCTAACAAATAGTTCCTCAATGTATGCAAGCACTACTTATGGTAAACTGAGTCCTAGGGCTAGGAACAACTTGCGAGATTGTTTAAAACAGGAGTTCATCAATTCCTATTCCCACTCAATAAAATAATTAAACTTCATTTTGGCCGACTAGGAGTAGGTTTTGGTATTGGAAGTCAGGTAAATGCTCATTCTTGTAACACCAATTAATCATCTACTTAACTTTAAGGCGTTTAAATTGTATTGATGTCAGTGGGACTAAATCAAAGCTTAAATGCAAGTTCTTGTTATATTACGTCCCAGATTTCACTGTGTGTGTGCTAATGTGATTTTTCTGAGTTGAGGCAACAGCAATTCAGGCCTAGAGAGGCTATGCCTCCTTGATCCTCCTTTTTTTTTTTTTTTTTTTTTCAGGAAGAAAAAGCAAAGTCATTCTTGGTTGATAGGATCTAGTTCCTCAAGGTCACCCTGGACATTCTGGAGGTAACATTCTGGTGAAACACCATTTGAAAACAAAACAAAAGAACCTACTCACAGTATCCTGAAGAAAAAAAAAAAATCTAAGAGATGTCTTCAAGCCAGATTCTTCATTTATATTTTATTCACACTCCTTCAAAAATCTCCAACACCCACATTTTGGATGGCTTGTCTCTAAACAGGCCCCTCAACTGACTCTGTGGCCTCTTCTTAAAATATTCAGAAAACACTGAGCTATACGTAGCTCCTCAAAATTGAAGTACCCAATAGTACTGTACATCTTGGATGATGCAGGCCTCATCTTCTCAGAGTTTCTGTTGCCTCCTCTGAGAAATGGTATTGCACAACAGCTTTTTCTTGGCACGAAACACTTTGCATCCCCATGAGAAAGGAAGCTGCTAAGACACATAGCAGGTGGAACTAATTGACCCTCAGATACTTGGGCTAGATGTTCAATCAGCATAAATCATCCTTGAGGAGCCATGGGATCAACAGCACCTGAACATTGGTAGAGTACCTTTGAAGTAAATGAAGCTAAGTCCATTCGTATCAGAGAAAGCATCTCCTTGAAGACTCATCTTTGTAAGAAGACTTTTTACGACTGCTGTCTTTATTGACCTTTGTTGACATTTGCTTATCACTGACCAAGATTTGGGGAAACTGTAAATATCAGTAATTCAAGCAAAGAAAGTTTTACTTCTTGCAGTAACTATCTATTTCTCTGCAGTTTAAAGAAAGAGAATTGAGGACTAATGGTCACTAACTATGCCCTGATGGCAGTTGTTTAATGAGGATAAATGATGAGTGCTGTGTCAGCTTAGAAAGCAGTAATAAAGTCCCAGTAAGCAAGCAGGCTGCCTCTTCCATCTTCTGTAGCAAGATCCATTTTTATACTCTCACCATGACCTAAATCTTCCTATCTTCCAGCCTCTCCCTCCTTTCAGTGAATGTCCTTTTATGTTTCTGAACTCATCGTTTCTCCTTTAGCTTGTGCTGCTGTGGTTTTTGGTGGTGTTTTTTTTTTTTTTGCTGTTTTCTAGAAAACTAAGCAAGTACCCTACTTTGTCATTATCTTCATTACAGTTCTGCTACATCATCACATGCTTCCTTCAGAGATCACTTTTCATCTGTTTTCTAATTGTGCTCTTGCCATGCTCTGAAAATGCACACCCACAGATGCTCTTCATTTGCTCTTTTCCTTGCCGAAGCTCTCGCAGTTTGTCCTTTTTAACGAATTTTCTGCTTGATACACCTGTTCTTTGAGCATGTAAACAGAATTTTGGTCAAGGCCAGTAGAAGACAGTGAGAGCTATTTGAGTCTACAAATAGTATTGTGGCATGCTAAATCAGGGAGATGCAGCAGGGAGTTTTGTTCACTTCGAGTCAATGACAAAACTTCTATTGACTCAACTGGAGTGTTATTTACCAGTAACATTTGTGGGGCCATTTACGAACTGACAGATAGGACCACATGTGGGGGGGGTAGAAGAGAGACAGGCAAGAAATTTTTCATGCCTTTTCAAAGATGTTCAAGGCCAATCAAAAATTATACCTGTTATTTTTTTGCCCTGTTCTGGAGCAGGTTTCCTGGAAAAGAACAGAGAGATCATAGGGACCCTGTTTCACTGACTGGGGGAGATCCAGAAGGGGATAAATCCCACCAGGCAAACAGATGCCAAACAAGCTACATCTGTTTCAAGAACTGCAGAAGAAGCACTGAGCTTCCTATGTGCTCAATTTATGCAGGGCTGATGGACTCCATGATACCTAGGACCTAGAGGTATTTTTTTCAGAATTCTTTTGAAGTGAAACAGAGTCCCAAGAATATCTTCCTAATACATAGAGAACTATGTCTCATCTTTTTTTTTTTCCCAAGGACTCTCCACTTCTTTTACCCTCTTCTTTCCACCACAGCTCTTACAAAACCATGGTTACCTGGCTACTAGTGTTGCTGAACCAGTTTTCCAAACATTTGATTTTTAACAAATGTCTCTATTCTAAGTGTGATGCTTCTTACAGGCAAAAATCTACAGTAGTTTGTATTACATCATATTACTTGTGGCATTCCAAAGCCACTTTGGGATGAATAGTTTCCACAAGGAAAATGAAAACAGATCTTTTGCTCCTACAAACTGCTTTAACACATTTGAAACTGATAGTGCTGATCTGCATAAGCTGAGAATGTGAACCAGTGGGTCCTGCTCTGTGTTACAGAGAAAGTTTTTTTTTGTCATAATGAAATGACTTATGATAGCACTAACATTCTGTTAACCTCCTCTTACAACTCCTGTGGTGCTTTCACACTAGTTATTCCTTCATCTCTTAGTAAAAATGCATAGATTGATATGCCACAGTTCACTGTGATTTCTGTACTTTCTATTAGCTCTGAAACGTCCACGTTGGTGCACTAGTGATGTGGTTTGTTAATTGCCTGTAAAAGGCCAAACATCTATTTTTTACGTTGACATCTATGCTTCCCTTTGCTTTATAGAACTTGCCAGATGGTATATACTGAAGGGCTTTGAGTAGGGTCCTGTCATTGATCCCTTCACAGTCACTGGAAATTTTTTCTACTTAGTAACAGTAGAATTGTTCTATAATTACTTGCATGCTTTGTGTTAGAGAAGAGCAAGTAATGCTGTTATGAGGGCATACAGCATGTTCATGCAACGTACAAGGAGATGCAGGCTTCTCCAACAACTAAACTTTCCTTGACACAAAATTAATTCAACATATGAGATAGCTCTGGAGTCTGGTGGGAAAGGGTACCATGAGAGACAGCAAGGCTAAGGTTGAGCCTTGTCTCTGCCAGCTGAGGATGAGTTAAGGTCACTGGGGTCAGCCTCCTTATCCCAGGGACCTGAACAACCTCCACTATCCAAAGTGAATTAAGATAATAATTTCACTAATTTCCTTACCTTAAGGGTGGAGTGTGAAACTCCCTCCTAAATTCAAACTCTAATAATATGGAGGATGACCAAAAAAAGGTTTGAACAGAGCTTCATTACTTCCGTGAGCAAAAGATGCTCAGAAAAAGAAAGCAATCAGAAAAGAGCATTATTTCTCATGACAGTTGTTTCAAACACACGTGGTGTTTTTATTAGTTTCATTCATTTCAGGGCAGAGATTAATAATGAAAGTATTCTAAGTAAATTTGGAAAACACTGAACTCGGGCAAAATGAGACAAAAGAACAACATCTCATTCAACAAAGAGTAGCTAAAAAAAAGTTACAAGCCACCAGAGCTTCTGAATTTTCTGAACTTTCATTCTAAGAATTACAAAGGTTTTTCTCAGAGGTGGCTTAATCCATAGGAGCAGATAGTGCTGGAGTAGTCACCAGGAATGAAACAGTTAAAGAGAGATCCTAGCAAGAGCATGACTTTACCCTGAGAAAGCAGATGGAGATGCTGATCAAAGACTCCTCCCTGCCCAGGAGACTGTTGAGGAGCATGGTGCCCTGACACTGTACATGGTGTCAGCAGTCTGCTGAAGAAAAAAAAAAAAGAGATCAGATGCAAGAAAGTATGAAAACTCACAGATGGAGTCCCTCATGCCCCAGCCCCCTCCAATGACAGAACAACATCCCCAACTCTTGCTTCCCAATGGCTGCTCTCCCAGCCTTGCTCCATCATGCCTGCAAGGTGACACCACGGAAGTACAGTAAAGCTCAGTGGTGGTGGGAGAAAGCATTGGTGGGAAGAGAGATCAGTCCTGAGAAAATGCAGCAGCAAGCACAAAACTTGACAGTTCACAGATGCTATGTTAAACAGAGTAAAAGGAGGAAGAAAAAAGTCCCATCACATTAGACACCTCGGTAGCAGCAGTACTCCAGGAACATAAAGCAATAGCTGTGGAAACAACAGTCAAGAGGAGTTGTCCCTGTGGTTGGATGAGTTGCTGTCACCAAGCTGAAAATCTTCAGAAGGGAAGCACATAAGAGGACATCAGAGAATAGATTTATGTTAGATTATATTAGGAAGAAATTCTTCACTATGAGGGTTGTAGGACACTGGAACAGGTCACCTAGGGAAGCTGTGGATGCTTCACCCCGGGAAGTGTTCAAGGACAGCTTGGATGGGGCTTTGAGCAACCTGATCTAGTGGAAGGTGTCCCTGTCCACGGCAGAGGTTTTGGAACTAGGTGATCTTTAATGTCCATTCCAACCCAAATCATTCTGTGATTCTATGATGCTATGATTCTGTGATTCTAAGCTACCTATCCTGCCTGACCATCACTGCTTTCTCCAGGAAACAAGATTTTAACTAACACATGCAGGTTTCTGCAGGTTTCCCTTCTGGGGAAGGTGGTGGACCCTCTCTGAGGAGGAGGAAATAGCTTAAATCTGATGTTGCTGCAGATGAACTTGTGAATGATGAACTTGGCTGGCTGTATAATGGCAGCTGACCATCATCCACAGTAACTTGGAAAAGAAACTTAAAACCATGCTACCATCAACTCCTGGTCTCATAGTCACAGCATGAGATTTCATAGAATGGAAAATACCCCTTGGCCTACAGCCCTTCATCTCTGATGCTCAGCGAGAGGAGGGTTGGCTCCTGTCACCTCCTCATTCATAACCCAGCCCCTGGGACTCCCTTCTCTGCAGGGATCTGGAGAAGGATGCTCAATCTACTTGGGGAGTAGCAATCCCAACTGGGTGGCAAGTACTACCATGCTGTTGCCTGGGGACACAGCTTGTACCAGAGATGTTTTTCGTTATTTTGTGATAAGCACAGCCTCAAAGTGTGGGTGCCCCTATTTTGTCCCTGGGGCCCATGGCAGACTCCATGTTTAACTTTTAAGGATATTCTGGGAAAACTAAAAAAAAAAAAAAAAAAAAAAAAAAAAAGAAGGCAAGAAAAAAAAGAACAGAACCAAAGCATGTTTTTCTCCATTACCATAAAGAGGGCTTGTGAATGCATGGTATTAGTATCCCAAAAGCTATTAAACTCCTTAGTGATGGGAAACAGATGGAAAATAAGACAAAAGAATTCACAACTCATGTTAGACTGAATTGAATTCCTTTAATTTCACACAATGAATAACATATGAATAGGATTAACTTTTTTTTTTTTTTTTTTCTTTTTTTTTTTTTTTAGTTAAGTGCTCTATACTGTGCTAACCTGATTTGGTAGCGAAAAGACTGAGCTTTGTTTTAGAAAAAAATGTTTAAAAACCAACATCTAAGATCATGAAGGAGCATGACATTAAAGCATGCCAGATGTATCTAAGCCTCAAAGAACATCAAGTCCATATCCATTTTTAAATGTACAAAAATGCTTCATGAATAAAAACTGTTACAAAAAGAACATTTCAAACAATGTACAAGTTTTTTTTCTTGCCTCTATATTCAATAAAATACAAATACATTTTTTTGCTCTAAAATATGTTTACATACAATCAAAGTAGAACATGCAAATTACACTTTAAAAAAGGCTTTTAAAAACCACTTATGAATACAAACTAAAAATTAGCCAGCACGACTTATAGAACAATCTTGTGCCCCATTCGTTTGATTTTTTTAATTTTTTTTTTGAAATACAGTATATACATATTTAACACTTCATGTGCATTTATTATTTAAGAAATAGCTTAAAAAAATAAAGAAAAAGAAAAGTAAAACAAACCAACATGGGATTGAACTGCTTCCCCATGTTGTCCAATTGGCAGCTCTTGTCATGTTTTTACATTTTTTTTTCTTTTTCTTTTTTTCCTGCGTAGTGTTTTCTACAGCCTAGGCAGGCATCTTAAGGAGATCTCAAATTTGTGTCTTTTGTTGAAATGTGCTTCTAATTACCTCAGAGCTACTGCACCCCAGTTTTTGGATGATATGGAAGAAGCATTGCAAGGACATGATGTTTGTTTTCTCAGTTCAGAGAACCATGTTGTCTGGTTCTCTCTTTCTCCTGTCCTTTTTGGTTGTTCTTTTTACTCTTCAGGATGCTACTTAAGTGCAGTCCTGAATCAGGGCCTGTCAAAATAAAATTTGGGGAAATCTTTTGTGTGTGGAACAACAGTTCCTGCTTATTCATCGTATTGCTGTAGCGCTCAGAAGCTCCAGTGATAAGCCAGCACCTCATTGTACCAGACGCTACACAAAAACTGTGACAACACAAACAGAATATCCTACACCAATGGTCCAAGGCATTGCTGTCACGTGGAGAGTCATGGGCCATGCTGTAGGATACTCTGGTAGCCGATGAATATTATGACGTTTTTTGTTTTCTTTTTTTTGACAGTTGCCCAAAAACATGCAAGGTGCTTCACAGAAAAAATTTAATATTGAAGGGCTCAAGTAACTGGCAGTATGAAGCTCTTGGAGACACAAGTGGTTGGTTTTCGTTTTGGGGTTTTTTTTTCCTCTCTCCCCACATGCTTGTCCTCATTCCTGGTTTGATGCTGGGTTGGAGAATACAAGACCCATGGAGTGGATGCAAACCCATGGCCCTATTTCAAATGGCTCACAGCCATGTGATTTTGTTTTGCATTTTTATTGAAGCACGCTAAGATGTGTGTTAATCTTTGACACAGTGGAGGTGTCTGAAAGGTCTTTTTGGTCTTAACAAGCAAAAGGGCTTTCACCCCAGTTTTATGCAGTTCTTGGAAATGTGTGGAGAGATTTTAGAGAGTTCCTCAGTAAATCTTCCTATTGGTAGGGGAAAAAAGAAAATCAAAAAGCTCATTACTGGAATATTGTTGGGTAATAAACTGCAGGAGTGGGATTTTAGCCTTAAGCCCTAAAACTAAATCCTTTATGATCTGCATGTAGTACATCGCCTTATAATATTATTCTGTCAGCAACTTACTTATCATATTTATAGACTATGCGACATGCAGAAAGCAAATTCTGAGTGCCATCTAACAGTATTCTCAGCCTGCTTTCATACACATTAACAAGCTAATCTTCCTGCCAGCCAGGACTGGCTGCACAGGGCTGTTGTTTGGACAAACAGCCAAGATGCTCTACCAGCACCTTCTCGCAATGGAAAACAAACCTTGGGCATCTGGACAGAGCCCATCCCACAGCTTGCAGCTAACCCAGTTTGGAACACGACCATCAGTTTCTCTAGGACCAAAAGGACCTCTTAATTTTTTTTTCCTCAGTGAAGGGTATATGGGGTTGTACCCTCTGAGTTGACACTCTCCTTAAGCACTGTGCCTCCAGCAGCATTTTGGATGGTACTTTTTGGAAGGATAAGAGCATCTAATTCCTGCAGCTTGGGAGTATGGGAGACAGCAGCCATTCAGTGATTCTTTCGGGGACAGGGGTTGCATCACAGGGCATCCAGAAAGGTCCAGCCCAAACCCAGCCCTTATTGGGACTCTGTAAGGCCTCACATGACTTGAAGACATGATGGGTGTTCAATGACATCATTTGGTCCTGTCAGGCCTTTGCTCTATTCAATACACATTGAAATGTCCTTCAATGCTAATAAGGAGATCACTGAAGATAGAACTGAGGATAAATTGTTCTCAGTTTATAGACTACCTGGAAAACCAAACTTACGGTGTTTTTTTAGATTTTAAGCAACACTGTCACTTGTTTTCAGGACCAAAGGAGAGAGAGACAAAAAAACCCCAGATTTCTGAATCAACGAAATCTCAGTCCAATGTTTTTTTTAAGGAAGAAGGGACAAGACTGAGGAGACTTAAGCATTTTCTTTCTGCAGGCCTAAGACTTTCAGTCAGTAATACTGTGCTAATTCAAGACAACTGAAACGCAAAACTGATTGTAATAGAATGAGCAACCAGCCTGTTTATTTCGAAGCTGCATTAATTGGAAAATGAAAAGCATAAATGAGTATGATGAATGATGCAAAATAAATTGGAAACAAAATTCTGTGATCAGTCTTATCAGATTTAAGGAGCTAGGATCTCAAGTTTTGTTTAAACTTTAAAAAAAAAATAAAAAATATCCCCTTTCCCAGCTCCTCAACCCAATGCAAAACACAAATGCATTCAGTTTTAATAAGCTAAGGTGCTATCACAGAAGAAAAATCAGTCTCTAAAAATAATGAGCTGTATGTTTACAGTGTCCCTTTAACACCATAGTCTTCATATGATTTTTGTAAATAAATAACAGAATAGAAACACAATATTTTTTGTGGGGACTTATTTGTTGG
>JANVCC010010235.1:1633291-1682821 GCA_025345505.1 Todiramphus chloris collaris
TATCCCCTTGCCTTTCCCACACCCCTTCCCCATCTTTCCTGGGGAGGAGCTGGGACCAAAGTGATGAAAAGGAAGATGCAAACTCCGGCTGGCACAGCTCTCCGCAACAGGTTCCAGCTGCTGAAGGGATGAGTGAGTTTGGTGCTGCCGCAGGGGCAAAGCCAACCGTGTGTCTCCAGTCTTCCCAGTCCTGGTGTGCCCGCCACTGCCACACGACATCCAATAAGGTGCGTCGGCCTTAGGGAAGGCCTTCGCTTTCACTCCCTCTGCCTTTCCGGTGTCTCTTCACTTTCATGTCCTCCTCTTCCTCCTGCGGGGACTTGCTTTTCCTTTTCCCAAGCCGTGGTGCCCGAGGCAGAGGGAGAGGGGGTGGAGGTGGAGGAGGAGGGAGAGGAGGTGGCGGAGGTGGCGTCTCTCGAGCCATGTGAATAACAGCCTCGATGGTGGCCATGATTGTATCTTGAGTGGCTGCTTGCTCCAATATCAAAGGGTTGAGCATCGGTCTCTGACCTCTCTTGCTGGGAAGGTCGATACATTTTTCCAGAACGGGCATTTGGTCTCTGGAGTCTTCGTCAAAGGAAAGGGGTTGCTTACGAGGACGCCCCCTCCGCTTCTTGACGAAGTTATTGCCTGTCTTTGATTGTCTCTGCAGCCTCTTGGCTTTCAGGATCTTGTTCACGTGATCCAGGTTCTTCTTCGTGGACAGGATCTTGGTGTAGTTGCACATCTTGCGCACCTCGCACTGGATTGCTTCAATTTCACGGCGCTTGAACCTTTTTTTCAGTGGTGGGCTGGCTGTTGGGAGACAGGAAGAGAAACAAGGGCAGGTCAAACAACAGTGGATGGAAACTCCCCTTTGCCTGCTCTTGGTGTCATGAAGACTAGCTGCTTTCAAATGCAGGCTGAATGTGACTGCTGAAGAAGAGATGGCTCTGAGAAAGGACTCTGCATAGAAAAGCAACTAAAAAAAAAAGTTAAAATATTATTTTTTACAGTGCCAGAACAATTACTGTTACCTTCTTTTCATCTGCTCTCCTAGATGAAAACACAGCTTTGACTATTAAGCAGTCTTCAGAGATTTCTCTCCATCTCTCTCCTCTTCCAAAGTAACAAAGCTTTTCTACAGCAATGTTTTACCATGGGTTTGCATCACTGTCAGTTCTAAACCTCTAGCAGGAGGGAAGGAAAGGCTGCTGTTGTATCAGACCACTGTAACCATTGTACTTTCTACACCCCAAGCATATACTCCTGAAGTCTTCACCCTGGCCTTTATTTCTTGCCATGGATGCCAGTTAGTGTGAAAAGTGTTTGATAACAGAGCCAGTGGGCACAGGCAAGCTGTGTGGAGCACTTCACCTGTTGCAAATTCATTACCCCTGCCTGAGTTTCTTTACTATCACCTCACAGAAACTAGCTGAAGCTACTCAGTCATATAATTGACTTAATATCCCCCAAAGTAAGCCTACTCCTTGTTCAGATCATTTGCTTTAGATCTGAATGAAGTCCAAAGCAGTTAAGGCTCCTGCCAAGGTCACGTTGTGAGTCATTGTCAGAGCTGGAAGGAGTACCCATGAATTCTTGGCTCCTGGTCCTTTGCTTAGGACATGAGACCTTGTTTTTCTTAAATTGTCTCACTGTCCTTTACTGAGCATGGCATCTACTTAGAGCTCAGGATTTGCAAACAGACTAAAAGTAACTACTCTTTTGTGAAAGAAACAGAACATACTAATTCTGCTGTTAAAATAACTGGTGCTCCCTTTCACTCCTAACATATCCGTTCTCTACTGATGGAAAAGAAATGATGGGAGTTCAGAATTCCTTTTCAGTAAAGAATAAAACATCCCACTAAATTAATCTCGGCCCACATCTACTTGGAAACTTAATTTACACCTGACTGTCAAGCAGTCATTTGGGTTTGAAATCCTTGAAGTTTTCAGCACAGCCAAGATTTCAAGAAAGGTTCATTTGGGGGTTATCACTCCCTTCATGGCTAACAGGCTAACCTAGCAGTCACTTAAATAAAGTTACTATTGTAGCATTTTCTGTAGATAACCAAGGCTGTCCAGGGGTAGAATCTCCTCTTGCTCGCTACAGGCTATGACAGATTCAGCATACAAACCTCATTCACTGGCCTCCCTGCTCGGAGAACATAAATTATTGGCTCTTATACCACCATGTTGCTTGGATTCAGCAAAGAGCTTGCATAAACAAACCGAAGTTACAATGCAAGAAGTAGGAGTGAGTCATAAACAAAACACAGACATATGCTCTCTTATAAATAAAGACCTGGATGGCCAACTTCCCAAAGTCTGGTTTTCATTAATTACAAAACAAAATACATTTTCCATATGTAACCCACTCCCCACACCAAAAAGAAAAATAAAACCCACTTGCAGTTTGTGATTCACAGAGGACAAAAGAAAAGAAGAATGCAGTCATTTTGGTACCAAAGAAAAAGAGAACGGAAATGAAACGTCCAAGTTGCTCGGGATAAGCTAATTAGTTGCATGAAATGCCTCTTGAGTAGGTCACCTCTAAAGTGTATGGATGCTAGAGCCCTAAGGGCAAATGACAGTGAGCTATTTCTCAGACATCTGATCAAAAAAAAAAAGTCTAAACTCCTGTCACACAGAACGATTACTCTCATCTGGCCTCACTGGTGATTGACGTATATAGTCCCAATAGTTCCAGCCCAAAGCATTCAGCTCCTTTGAATTCCTCCCACATCCTGAGAGTAACTTCACGTCAGAAGATTTAAGAAATCAAACACTTGGCACAACCTCCATGCTATCTGTCCACCTTTTGCCTTTCGTTCCTATTGTCAGGCCACATTTTCGAGACTGTTATTGGAAAATTCTCATGTTTGAGATGCAATTTTTTTTCCAAAAAGTAAAGCTGAAATTTTTTGGTTGGTGATGGAAATCTTGAAGATGAGAAATTTAGCTGAAATATAGGAAAAATGTCAAGGTTCATTGTGAAATCAGGAGACTTAGCAGAACTCTCAACTTCTATTGAAATGGAATTAAGCCAAAAGACAGGTAACAAATTTGAAATAAAGCACTAGCAAAGAATCTGCAAAGATTTTATGTCCTTACTGACATTCATCTGCAGTTGGTTGTTTCTGCAGATTAGTATTACCACCGTATCTCCTTCAGTGGAGATCTGATCCATACAGCTGATAGAGGATGACCTGTTTCTAAAATGTGAAGTCAACACAATTAAGGTCACCATGGACATCCTTCTGCCACCCTGATGTTGTATAAGAAGATGCAGGTCTCCTGTCTACCCTGAAAAACCCAATGGGTGTTTTAGGTACCCAAGAGGTCCAGGTCATCCAGGCTAAGCGTCCTGAGTGGAACTTAGTTGAATTGACAGTGACAGAACTTGGTGAGTTAACAGTGTCTGAGTGGACCAAAGGTAGGCATCTGCTTTCTGGCAGACTGCCTAGTTCTCCAAAATTAACTGTTATGCAGACAGTTACGAGTAGATATCTACACTTACATGTAAATATATAAGCTGAATACCACTTTCAGTGTCTTCCTTCATATTATTTAGATACCTTTTTGCCCTCCTAAAACCTTTTGAGCTGACATTCTGTTTCCTTTTGGACTGAAACTAATTTTCTTATTAAAAAAAAACCAAACAACACCTTCCATGCTGTTCTGTGCTGGCTTGTATTAATGCACTAATTTTACTTTCATAAATACTCTGGGGTGTTTATGACTTTCTCAGGAAGCTTGTTTGAAACTACTAATATTGCTTTTGCTTTTCTTCCTAGCAAGTCTCTGAACCTGTAACATCTAGAATGTATTTGAGTTGCATTACATAGTCGGCCAATAGTCAGAATGCACATACTGAATATGCAGTATGTGTTGAAGTCAGACTTTTAAAAAGAAGATGTTAGGAAACCCAGTATTATTTTGACTATACAATTCAGAGACATGTGATTCGACATTTGGTGAAGGGAGACTATGCAGAAAAGAGTCTGAGAGGCCTGCAGAGGGAAGATTTGATGAGGTGTCCATATGACAAAATATCAGGGAGATCTGCCAAAATAAACCACTATTGAAGTGAGAGCCATTAGGTGTTATCAACTCATCTGGAAGCTCTTGGTGAACAATCTTTGATATAAAATATTTTTGTATATTGCCATGTGATATACTGCTCTGCTGAAAACCAAAGCTAATCTTTTCCATTTTATCCAGACAGACGGTGCCCAACCCTGGACGCAAGTTTGTCTGCATTGATTTTAGGCTTTGTTGTTCAGTTCTTGCACATACTTCGTTGTTTGAAACTGGAAAACTTGCTCTGGGAGGAAAACTTTCATCTTGCTTTATCTGGTGGAATTAATCTAAAAAGGGCTGAAGAGGAGGTGGCAAATCGTAACACTATGTTTGCACACAGGCATATGAAACAGGGAATACGGTCTTCCAGAGATGATACAACACGGTGGCTATCTCCAGGTGCTGGGGAAGCATGGGGGGACACTTTTTTGCCTGGGCACTGTTATGACCCTACACCTCCCCGGGCTGCATGGCTATGTGCTGCCCCTGTGAAGGAGTGAAGCTGTTTGGTAAAATCCAGCCCAAAGTGAAGAGAAACTAGAAACACATGACGCTGCACAGGCAGCTTGTACTTTTCCTTCACCCTTTTCTTACTCTCCGAACAACTTCACCTAGCTACCCCAAAACAAGCAAGAACCAGTGTTAGTCTTAGAACACAGCTTTAGACATTTAAAATCAGGTGCATGGAGACCTGGTGTTTCTGCCCTCCCTAAGGTACACAAATGCAGTGAGGCTCCATCTCACAGACAAAGATGAATTGAAATGTCTGCAGGCCATGCCAGGAAGTCAAGCAGGATTGATATGACACTCAAAATAGCTTCTGAGGCAAAGAGAGAATGCTCTACCAAAAATGTACGTTTCCAAGGGTAGTTTAGAGCAGGCTGGAGGACCCACTCCAGCACAGTGGTGTTGAACAAGGAGGTGAGTCCAAGTACATCAGACACCTTGGAAGTTCTCCATCGGTCCCCTAACCTTACTCTGGATGGCTTTGTTATGTCTGCAGCACTAAAATCCTCCTTACTGCCTGCCATTCTGCATCCCCTCAGAGTTGCCCGAGGCCACTTGCAAGAACATGGCACAAAGAAGACTGTTTGCTCAACAGCTGGGCTCAGTTTGTCAACTTGGTTTGAATGGAAGAATTTTCAAAGAGTTCCCTATTAATTACAGGAAACCCATAGCACTGTCCTGTTTTCCTATTAACACAGTTTCTTTCAGTTTTCAGCTAAATTATTTCAACATCTGGGCTACAGATAAACCAACAATTTAATTAGACTTCTGAAAACGGAAAGAATGAACTATGCAGTCGAGCATACACTTTCATCTTGAAACTGATCATAAAGTATTTGCGTGCTTTCATTCTCAGCTGCATTAAAATTCTGTCCTTAGTTTATTCATAGGAAAGTATTAAAGACTAAACAGAGAATCTTGATTTTTTTAATACAAAAATTTATCTTTATAGAGGCGACTTTACAGCATGGAACCCTCATTTTCAGTATTCAGGAAATGAGAGGAAAATGGAGAGGAGTGCACTGAAACAGCACTTTCAGTTGAATAATTAAATATGTAATCATTCCATAACTCAATGATACAAATACATTTTTTGTGAACGTGGAATCCAAGGTTTGATGAGACTATGAAACTCCTAATGGCTGCATGTTGGCTAACGTACTGTTCTCCACTCAATGGAAATTAGGACACAATGCAAGATTAACTCCTCTATCCATGCCCAAGAAAATCCATGATGATGCCTGAATGACTAGGTTCAATTTCTGTCTGTATAAAGCTATCACCTTTCTGGTCTGATTCAAAATAGAAGCATAAAATATTAGTTGATTAAAAACCATGCTATTCTGACTTACTTATTCTGATATATTTTAAATCACTGTTCACTGCCCCAGACAATTTTGCATTTGCAAGACAGAATATTATGCTAAAATCACTGAAGTATGCAGAAAGAAATCTCAGCTGCTCTTTAGCTATTCACTGCGTATTCCTCATGTTCATGCTACAGGGACGGGAACATTCAAATAAATGAACAACAGGGCTGGGAAAGGAACCCAAGAGTCTTGCTTCAGAGTCCCCTGCTAGACCATACGGGCTGGTGCTACTTGTGTCCTCATTATTGCACAAGTGGTGGTATGTGAATAAAATAGATTTGATATGCCAAGATTATGATCACGATATGAAAGTGTTAGAAAAATTACAGCCTTATTATCACATTAGATATGCACATTTGCAGCTACTTCTCCAATCAGGAAGAGCAGTTACAAGCACATATTGCTCGGTGTAGTGCCAGAAGGAAGAGGATGAGGAAGAAACAGAGTGGGTGGATGGAAACAACATTACCTGCTTCAGATGTTGCTGCTGATGAAGGTAGGAGAGATAATACTGGAGTCGGCATTGCAACACTGTCAACAGCTGATGGTTTCCTTCTGGTCATCATGTTACAGGCAGAACCTTCCATTTTACTATGAAGTGAACTCTGGTCTGCTTTTAAGTGGGGACCTGCAATTCCTGTGGAAGGAAACAAAATTTGGATGACTATTGATAAAGTAACGTACCTGGGGTATATCTGGAAAAGAGTAGTCAGTTGCTGTCCTTGCTACCCTGATATATTTCCATACATTCCTCTGTATGTCATATGGTCTTGATACTATCAAGTATCATGCTTGACATTTACTTTTTTATATATAGTTTTACTTCAGGATTTATCATCAATATTTTCTATAAGCAATGGTAAACTAACATAACCATTCCACATTACTACTTTTTTTTTTCTCCAAGCAAACACATATTCTGATACATATATAAGGGCAGACTTGCTTTACATCTCCAGTGAGATTGTCTATTTGTCATTCCCTGGGTAGTTTATTCTCCACACATACTTAAATACTTCTCTTCTATAATGACCTGACCCAGTGAGTGTTTCATCTGAGTAAGGAGGCGGCACCAGGAACAGCCTCAATATATAATTCCCTGTCTAAAGCACATTACACTCAACACATATTTTTTAGGAATTCCCTTCCTAGCAAAAATTTGCCTTACAACTCATTAAAGAGGTAGGAGTTTTAAAAAAAGAGCAATTTGTCACACATTTTTCTACCTAGGGATTACAATGCAGAAGAAATGAATGGTAGAAATATACCAAAGAGGTCAAACATTCCAGAAAGATAAGACATGCACTCAGGGCTGGTAGATTCCTCCCTTAACAATATTTGATTCGAACCTGTTTTGTTTGCTTGTAAATATGTCAAATTTAAACTGCTGGGATTGAAAGTTTACATACTAGATATCTGCTTAATACAGCTGAATGTGTATCCACCCATTTATATGCAATATGTCTGTGATTTCATGTATGTGCACACCTATTTCATATATATCTACAAATACATCAGTTTACCAAGTAGAAAGGCAGCGAAAATGCCTCAGTCATTCTTTACAGTAAGACTGGCAGGGGATTTTTTTTTTTCCCCCCACTTTAGAAAACTCCTAGAAGTTCCTGCTTTGAAAAAATCCAGTGGCCTCACTCTCATAAGACCAGGGCAAAAGTCTGCGAGGGTGAGAACTTTGTTTTGTGTCTTTGACAACTTAAGAAAACCTCTCCCAGTCTCTGTTATACTGGGCTTCAACATATCCAGGACAGTCATGCGTTTTTTCACAACCAGTTCTTGCTCTTTTCAAGCACATGGGCCTCAGATAAAATGCATCAGATTCTGGCAATTAGATGCCATGAGATTCAAAAATCATACAGCAGCTGAGACTGGAAGGCTAGAGCAGGTTGCCCTGGACTATATCTGGTCAGGTTTCAAAAATGCCCAAGGAGGAAGACTCCACAACCTCTCTTGGTGACCTGTTCAAGTGCTCAGTCATCCTTCCAGTAAAAATGTGTTTTGTGATGTTCATATATAACCTTCTGCACTTTACTTTCTGCCCGCTGCCTCTTCTCCAGTCACTGGGCACCAGTGAGAAGAGTTTAGCTCCATCTTTTTTACTCTTCCCCATAAGACATTTGTAACATTGATAAGATCCCTCTAAGCATTCTCTCTTACAGGCTGGACAGACACAG
Source organism: Todiramphus chloris collaris (assembly GCA_025345505.1). Lineage (NCBI taxonomy): Eukaryota > Metazoa > Chordata > Aves > Coraciiformes > Alcedinidae > Todiramphus > Todiramphus chloris. The sequence goes on from JANVCC010010235.1 coordinate 1,641,422, forward strand.
CTGTCTCAGCCTTTCCTTATAGGAGAGATGCTCCAGACCCTTGGTCATCTTTGTGGCCTTTTGTTGGACTCTCTCCTGTATGTCCATGTGTCTGGTGTACCAAGGAGCCCAGAACTGGACACAGTATTCCAGGTGTGACCTCACCAGTGTGTAATGAATGGGAGAGATCACCTCCCTCGATCTGCGGGCAACACTTCTCCTAACGCAGCCCAGGAAGCTGTTGACCTTCTTTGCTGCAAGGACACATTGCTGGATCATGGTCAAGTTGGTGTCCACCACACCTTTTCTGCCAAGCTGTTTTCCAGCTGGTCAACCCCCAGCTGGTACTGGTGCATGGGGTTATTCCTCCCTAGGTGCAGGACTTTGCACCTCTCCTTGTTGAATTTCCTGTCAGACTATTTCTCTGACCTGTCAAGGTCTGCTGGGATGACAGCACAACCCTCTGTCATATCAACCACTCCTCATAGTTCTGTATCTTCTCCAAATTTGCTGAAGGTGTGTTCTAACCCATCACTCATGTCACTGATTAACACATTAAATAGTTTTGTCTCCAGTATTGACATCTTGGGTGGACCATTAGTGACTATTCTCTAGATGAACTTTGTGCTACTGATCACAACCCTTTGAACCTGTCAGTTCAGGCAGTTTCTAGTTCATCTCAGTGTACATTTCTATAGTCTGTATTTCATTAGTTTGTCTATAAGGAGATTACAGGAGACAGTGTTGAAAGTCTTGCTGAAGTTGACGGAAGCAACATCAGCTTGATTGGGGATGATTTTCCCTTCATAGATCTATGCTGTCTACTCCTGATCACCTTCCTGTCCTTCATAAGTGTCCTTCGTAAGTTTGGAAATGCTTTTCAGGATTATTTGCTCCATCAGTTTTCCAGGGTTAAAGATGAGGTTGTCCAGCTTATTGTTCTTTTAGTCTTTTCTCTTTCCTTTTTGGACTGACTCTCTTCTAGTACTCAGGATCCTCTCTCAATCACCTAGACTTTAAAAAAATAATTAAGTGGCTTCATAATCACATAACTAGCTCCCTTAGCATTTTTGTATGCATGTTCAGCTTGTTTAACTGTTCCCTAAACAGGTCCTCCCTCACCAAGAGTAAGTTTCCTTTCCTGACCAGTCTCAGGGGCCTGGAATATCTGAAGGCCAGTCTTACCAGTAAAGATCAAGACAAAGAAGATAATAAGTACATTAGTCTTTTGCTGGTCTTTTGCCACCAAGGACCCTGCTCCATTCAGCAGTGGGCACATATTTTCCCTCAGCTTCTTCTGCATGCTTATGTACCTGTAGAAACACTTCTTACTGCCCTTCTGCCTTTGATAGATTCAACCACAGAGAGGCTTTGGTTTCTTAAGCCCACCCCTTGCATGCCTGGACATTGTACTGATAGTTCTCCAGGTCCTGCTTCCACCTTTTTTTTGCTTCCTTTTTATACCTGACATCATTCAGAAACTCCTTGGTCATTTATACAAGTCTCCTCCACCTTTGCTTGATTTGATTTGCCACTCAGATTTGGTTTGATATGTCACTATAATTTCCCTGATCCAAGTCCCAGGCCAGCAGCAAACCTCCAGGTTGTACCTGGATAGCACCTGGTAGCTCATAAAGGTTTTCCCCACAAGCATCCTGACACCATTCCTAGAAGATCAAGAAGATCTTGAAGCCAGAAACTGATGCACAAGCTTCTACATCTGTTGGCTGTGCTCAGACAGAAACTGCTGCACAAGCTTCTGCATCTGTTGGCTGTGCTCAGACCTCTCCAGACACAAACCAACATTTCCTTGTATTTGCAACTGGGAGCTGATATGAACAGTCACCATCTTTGACCCTTGGACATGAAATGTGAAATATCAGGACACCTATGGGTTGTCTCAGGAACTGTGGAAGAGAACTCCAGAACACTCAGGTACAGAAGAACTACGCTGGTGAGAAGAGTCTGAAACACAGGGCTACAGAGTGGGACAGTTGGAGGCAGGAGTCCTGATGGACCTGTGACCTGATATTAGCCTGAGACTTAACAGAGGAGAATGGGTCTGAGTGCAGAAATAGTCAGGAGCGAGATAGAATTACAGGTCACGGCTTGGTGGAGATATACAGAGGACCTTCCGGAGCCTCAAATCAAGTATTAAGCATCTCAAATTGTATCCATTCAACTTCAATCTCTCTCTGCTTTGCTGCTCTATTGCAAATGAGAATAATAATACACCCCTCATCTCAAGACTAGTGCTGCGAAAATAAAATTATCAACACTCATGAAACATTCATCTGTTCATACCAGAGCTTAGAAATGTGGAATAAATGAGACAAGATGGCACACTCTGAATAGCGAGAGGAAAATCCAGCTACCAAATAGCTGCTCATTAGGTGAACACTACATTTTGAATAGAGCAGAGTCCAAAGAATAACTGGGAATATCTGACCAGGTGATTATGCCTACGGGATCACAGCACTATGGAACTGTATACATGCAAAACCAAGGTTTCACTGCTCTGCAGTGCTTAAGCTTGAGCCTTAAGATTAATTTTTTTGTCAATGTAGTTTGTGCGTAAGAAATGTGCCTATGTGGGTGTAGGTACCAATACACGTACACATATATGTATGTGCACACAGTACATAATAATGCTAGAAACCTCATAAATTCAACATCTGGTTCTAATTAAACTGAAGGGCCTATATAAAGAGTCATATGAAAACCTGCAGCTGTAACCTGTTGACCTCTATTGATAAAAAAAAAAAAAAAAAGTCTCTGTGAAGCTGTGCTTCAACATATCAAGAGATAGTCATTCATTTTTTCAAAGGTAATCCCTCACAAACCACTTATCCTCTCAAATCTCTACCTGCACACAGTGTTTGCATTAGGGACCTTGATTTATGGATTCCCACTCCTTGGATGGAGAGGCCGACTTCCTGTTGCCGTGGTTACTTGGATCTTGGTTCAAGGTTAAACTACTCCCAAATCAAAATCAGTGGCAGGCACAGCATCTAACAGCCAGGTTATTGACTACCCTAGGATGCTTAAAGGTCAAAGACCAAAGTGCTGCTTACTGCCTTTGGGGTGAGTCAATATTTTCAATATTTTTATTCTGTTTCTTCTGAAGAAGTAGTTGTTGCTCAATTACCACCTATGTGGGTTTAGCAAGGTCATACAAATCATTGAGGAAAATCCTCCCCCTACCAGAAGAGACACAAATGTAATGAATTACTTCAAAGTCTACATGACCCAATTGCAGCTCATCGCCGGTGAATCATGGGTTCAGCCATCTGTCTTTTGTTTTAGGCACTTGGTTCCTTCAGCCTGTATCACTCACCTTACCAAAATTCTCATCTAAATTGAGGAACAGGAGTAATTTATGGATCCGGCGCAGCCAATAAGGAAGAATAATCAGGTATCTATCACAGATACCAAAATGCACACAGAGACGCAGAGGCACCACTGGAAACCCATGGAGGTGCAGCGATTTGCTCGCAAGGCTGTGAGTCACGCTGCAGTAGTGGGAGGTCTGCTCCTGGAGTGGATGGACCTGCTAGCATGGGGTCTTCATCTTTTAGTGGATTTTGTCTTCTGATTTAGGGTGATGTGGTCAGAAGGCGTTATATAAGAGAACTCCCCGGTTCAACTCATCTTTGAATTGGGTGAAAATAAATCATCTGCAACACCTTCACAGGGTATCAATTCACACACACACATATCCATGATTCCAGTGTATTTTATCTTTTGCTGCTGCTCCAGAGAGAGAACAAGATGATGCGTACCAGTGGCATGATTCAGACCTTATTTATTGCCTGTCTATTTATCTTTGTGGATTTCATAAACTCACAGAATTATAGAACGGTTCTGGGTGGAAGGGACCTTTCAAGCTCAGGAAGTCCAACCCCCCTGCAGGGAGCAGGGACATTTGCAACTACAGCAGGTTGCTCAGAGCCCTGGCCAACCCCATCTGGAAGGTTTCCAGGGATGGGGCAGCCACCACCTCTCGGGGCAGCCTGGGCCAGGCTCTCACTACCCTCAGCACCAACAGTTTCTCCCTTCTCTCCAGGCTAAATCTCCCTCTTTGAGTTTCAAACCATCACCCCTTCTCCTGTGCCAACAGGCCCTGCTCAAAAGATCGTTCACATTTCTTGTAGGCTCCCTTGATGTACTGAAAGGCTGCAATAAGGTCTCCCGTTTTCACACGATCTCTCTGTTAATTTCCTCCAAATTAGAGCCCATTTCACCCCAGGAAGGAGCCATACCTTAACTTTCCAGAGTCCTACTGATAGCCCAGACAACACTGTACACATGCAAGTGAGCAACAGGCAGCAAAGCAGGGAAGAAATCAATCGTTTGTTTAATGAGAAAGGGCAAAGTGAAAGGATGGTTTCAAAAGCAGAGGCAGGCATGAAGGAGATTATTAAGAACCTAAAACAATGACGGCATGATTATAACTAGCTAATAATAATGACTCCAACTAAAAGGGTGAATCAGAAGAAGCACTATTCCAGTTCAGGGCAGACTGGTAGAAAGCCTGTGTATGAGGGAACACAATACTGATGTGAAACTGGCCTTTTTCTTAAAGATTTATGGGTCCCCTGATACTTTGGATAAAAAAAAAATGGCATTCTTCATTCACTGGTTAAGCAACTTATGAGCTCTGACTTATAATTAATACATTAATTTTAAAGGCCTAGTCATTATTGTTGTTGTTATTAAGTACTTACGTTGCAAGTAATGTGGTCTAGCTCCATTGTGCTAGGCTCTGTACAAACGGATTAATTAACTATCATTGCTTTACTGTTAAATCATGCTCACTCTGCTTATTGCATTCATCTGTTTTCTCTCATCTTTCACTTATATGGAAAGGTTCTTGGACAACATCCACCTTTTCTTCTTTAATTTGTGTACGGAATCTAGCACAATGAGCACCCAGGCTGGAACTCTAAGTGCCAGTTCAAAAGAGATAATGAATGTTAATTTGCCATTGGAAAACAGAGAAAATAGCTGATAAAAATTGATCTCAGCGAAGCTTCTGCTGGAGCATATTTTTCTTTGGAGAGTCCACTGCATTGGATTTCATACTCCCCATAGATTTCCGTAAATCCACAGCTGTACTTAAATTGTTTATGCATCTGACTGTTGTTTTCAGAAAACTCTCACAAATTATTTTTTCTCTTTGCACAATGTAACTATGCAATGCAGATGTACAGGAATGAACATCTAGATAAACATTAAGTTAGTCATAGTATTTGCATTTTGATAACTCCTGTGTTTCGAATAAAGAACCAGAAGAAACCTTGTATCTGGATGAATCTTTTCTTAAGGCTGATTTTAAAGAAATCTGTCAAAAGTTTGGCATTGCATCGTATTCCAGAAGGGAGAAGTGAGTTACTATGTGATAAATGTAGCTAAGGAAAGTGATTATTCTTCTTAAAGTAATATTATTACCTTTGTAAGTTATGGAATTCATTTCCCTGGATTCTATTTGACGTGTATTACCATTTAAAAATAACTGTACTTTCAATGTACAGCACTGCTTTATGGCTTTAGGTTCTTTTATCTTCCTCCCTTTTCCACCACCACATTAGAAACTTCAAATTCCACCTCTTTTATGAGGGATTTTCCATTCTGCAGGATGTGTCCCCCTGAATAAAACCAAGCTCCTGGAGAATAAAAAAAATTAGATTATCCTCATTGCCAACAGGCAAAAACTTAAGACATGGAGACCGCTTTATTTCATTCCAGCTATTTTCCTACCACTTTTTTTTTTTCTTCTTTTTTTCCTTAAATAAAAAACCAAAACCAACCAAACCAGGATAGCTTTAGAAAAAGAAAGAGGGAAACTGAGAAAGCCATCATTAGATAGATCTTCTGATCTTTATCTGCAGTAGCACAGTCAGAAGAGCTAATGCTATGATGATAGCTTTGAAATCTCTTAGGAATTGGATAAAGAGAAGCGATGGTGATGAACTCCCAGCTAATAAACACAGAGTGCTTATTTCTGCAGAATGATCAATTTCCAGATGTCCTGAGGCTTGTCTGATACAGTTGATTTACTCATTCTCCCTCACTTCACTAATAAAGCTCAAGTCCAACATCAGATTAGAGAAGAGCCAGATTTCTTAAAGGGGCAGGAGGAGGGCTGGCATCATGGCACGCAAATGCTGGGAGACACACTAATCTCTTCTGCCTCCTCCTATTAACCACCAAGCTGTCTTCAACAGCTGCCTTCCTCTGCTGAAATCATACACTTTATCCGCTTTGGGTTAGTACTGTAATACAGACAATTAATTTGTTATCTTGTTAGTGGAAATTTAATGCAATGATCTAAAAGAACTCTTACATATTGTGATAAACTTTAGTGCCTCCAGGGCGCTTCCCTTCCATAGGACTCATTTCACATCCCATCCATTATGCAAATGAGATGTGGAAATAGTTTAGTTCCCCTAATGTATCTGTACACTGATGGATTGCACAAAGTCAGCCCTACTGAAACTAATGAGGTTAAATGCATCTTGCCATTCCTTTCTACTTGGGTGAATCCCTGCGCCCGAGTTCAAGGAACGCGGTGCAAGTCTTCCTCTCCACTTCTTTATGAAGATAATTGCGTTTCCTGCGAGGGAGCGCAGTGGTAACTGCTGCATACCTGAAGCCTCGCAAGGCGTTACTTAGGCGAGCGGAGCGGCTGCTGTTGCTGTGCACAGCTGTGGGGATGTCTGCGGAGGCTTCACGTCATCTTCCACTTCTGGGAGGTGGGTCCCAGGGCCGTGTGGAGCTGCAGGCTGCTGGAATCTGCAGCCTACGAGCCTACGATGACGTGCGATGTTTGAGAACAACATAGCTGTTAGCGTTATCGATGGAAGAATTACACCCGAGGACGAAAGGGTGGAGAAGCATTATTTTGCTCGTCATCACGAAGAGTATCAAATCCCCACTGCCGCTCCAGCTACAAGGACGATCAGCTGTAATTTGAAATTTCAAAAGGCCAGTATCCTGCCTGTTTCAATCTTATTTTTGCAATGAATTGGACTTCCTAGGAGATGATGTCTTGAGCTTTGTCTTTTGGTTTTGCTATGGGATTGGTTTTTCCTGTACTGGAATGGGAAAAATCATGGATCCTCCACCCTCCTCTGCATATCACCAACATGAAAACAGAGGCTCCTGTGTCGGGGCACTGAGGAATAAGTTATGTTCAGCCTCAGGGATGGGAGATGAAGTGATGTGTGTCCGGAAGCTCAGTCCTTCATGCAGTCAAAGATGAAAAGGGATTTAATGTGGAGCTGTTGGAAGCAGTTCGTATTCCAGGGTGGTATGGGATAGTAACCTAAGAATGTTGTAAGTGTGCTCACACCCAGTCTCCTCCAGCTCCTCTGCAGACTCTTCCCAGGCCCCCAGCTCTTCAAAAAGAGCACAACTGGGATTTTAAAACATCATGGAAAAAAAGCACCAAACTTTGTCACACCAGGAAGTGATGAACACGTGAAAGGAGAATTTCCAGTAGAAGTTGGATCAAAGGAGAAGAATATGTTATTCATGTGCAAGTGACATCAATCAATAAATTTAACAAGATAAAAACTTGAAGGTTCAAAAGACTAATTCAGAGTCAAAGGCTCCAGGATCCCAGGCTTTCTGAACATGGATTTAAGCTAAAGGGGTTTGCTAATGGGTTCAGAGTCAAAGACCTTCCCTGCCCAGAGCCTGAAACTTTTAGGTGAGCAGAAATTTGCAGTTTACAGTTGTTGGAGACTGAGAGAATGAAGAGAGACAGGCAGAGACCAATGGTATTGGAAAAATTAAATTTGCCATGAAATATCTCAGTGAATGAATCATTTAATACACAGTGATGAAGAACTAACAGAGGGGGAAGGAGAAAAAAATTAAAATCTTTGAAAGAAGTTAAATGAAAAAGAAGTGTTTGAGGAGGATGGTTAGGTGGAAGAGTGAGCTAGAGGGCTCCTTTTTTTACTCATAAAATGCCATTACGTACACTGAGGGTCAGAAATAAAAAGACCTGCAGCAAGGAACTACCTAGAGATGAGTAGTCACACTGAGATGAGCTGTCACAGTAGATGAGGATGTGCTCACTGGGGAGGAAGAAAACAGAAGATAGGGTTTCTTTCTCAAGAACACAGCTGAGGAAAGACAGATGTGGAAATTTCAGTCCGTAAGTAATGAGAAAAGTCAAGGGTGGTGGTTTGAGTTGTTGTTTTTCTTAACAACAGGGATGATCATTTTTAAATGTGGCAGATAGGGCTGATATTTCCTAGGCAAATGGATCTGGGAGCAGTTTGTATTTATCACAGATTAAATGGGACACTGACAGCTTTGGTAGCAGAGTGCTGGCATGAAGCATGAGCAGAAGAGTCAAGTTGCTAGTTGGAGGAGGACAAATGAGACACAAGGGCTGGGCTGGTGTAATGATGGAGTAATTTTTCAGGCATATCCAGTGTCCAAAAAGTGATGAAATCTAAGAGAAGTTAGCAAAATAATTAGGAAAAAATCTTGCTGAACAAGTTTGACTAAGACACTTCCCCTGAGAAAAAACAATGCAATGTTCCTCCAGAAATGGTAAAGCTTCGTTCTCCCTGTGTGTATACATTCAGCAAAAGACAGTATTTGTATGGTGCACAAATTCATCTCTTTTTTTTTTTTTTTGTTTTTCTTTCTAACTGCAATTTTATATTTGCATTACACCAGTTTGAGTAGTCCTGCCGTGGTATGTGTTAGAGCATAATAATAAATAAATGGTAACAGGGATGTTGCTGGAAACCAGCTGCCCATACTGTTACACAAAAAAAACCCACAAGAGAATCAGGTGGGCACCTCTACCATTTTATTTATTCCAGTCATATCTGAACTGGTCCCCAGAGGGGTTCACACCTTTCTCCTCACTGCAGCCACAAGAGAAGGCAGCTAAGCCATAGTGGTAGACACTTGTGGACAGGTGGGATGAGCATGGGCTAAAAGTCAGAGAGTTGATAAAAGCACCCCAGATTGCTGAGTTCTAAGTTAACAATCTCCCTACTGGGCAGCCTAGTCATTTCATTTTTCTTCTTTATCTGTAATATGCTGTGCCCCAGTTCATGCGATGAGAAATACTCTGAGTATGACATGCATTTGAAGTAAAATCTCAGCACTTAATAGAAGTCCCCATATACTCTGTAATCTAGGAGACTATAAGAGAGTTTTTATTTTTAGAAGGCTTCATGCTGGCTTTATTTTAATAGCTGAGTCCATTCATCCCACTTTAATGCTGATTTATCACTTAAATGAGAGTTTGCTTTATCAGCACCAGACATGAAAAATAATGCACATGGGTAGTGTATATACGGTTCTTCTCTTCTCTGCTTTTCTGTATTTCAGATCAATACATAAAGGGTAATTTTACCTTTCATTCTGAAAACCACAGTAATTGACTGCAATGTGAAAACTAAAATCTGCTTAAACAGATGCACAGGTAAGATCATAAGTGTTATTGCCAATTAACCCCAGTAACAAAGAAGTTTGTTAGCAAGCATTATCATATATAGGACTTCAATTGTTGCCCTATTCTAATGTCATCCTGAAAACAACTAAATTATTTGAAAATTATCAAACTGAGTATGTGTGGCTTTATTTTAACAGCTCAGGAACGGAGAAAAAACAGATCTAGAAACGAGGATTTTCTTGAAGTTCATATTTTCCCTGGGATCCTATTAAAAAGCCTCAGTGATATGTCAGTTCTCTCCTATGAAATTTCATGTAAAATCTTTGGATTTTGCATGTTTTCAAAGGAAAATTCTGAAGGAAATACTTTATTGAGAGTGGTTTTCATTAAAATTCTTGCTGGAGACTGCTTCCTATAACAGTGTAAGAAGGATGGTGGAGAGACCACATGTAATAAGGTCAGAGACTGCCTTTGTGGACTATAGACACAAGAAAGGATCTGACTGATGAAGAAGAGGTTAAAGAGGTGAAGAGTGCAAAGTGGAATGAAACAGGGAAATAGATGGAAATAGGAGACAAAGAATAGATTGGAGAGAAGCTGGAGGAGGGAAATCGCTTATTACAGACATGTGTGAAAAGCAGATTGACAAGAGCCAGAATAAAAAACACACTGGGAAAACCTTAAATGCTCTTAGACCACTGACACGTGGAGTTAGGCTATCAACCTGAATACTGCACATCTATGCCTGAGCCACTCTAAATTTGCAGAGTGATCTTCTGCACAACTTTGGTGCTAGCCTGTCTTCGGTTTTCACATTTACTGGAGCCAAAACAGGGTATTTCAGGTTCTTCAACTAATGAACTTCCTTCCCCATAGCCTTATGTGTTTACTTTATAGCACCAGGCAGACAAAATACAGGGAGGTGTATCAAGGTAGGAATATGTTCACTTCAAATACCCACTCTGACAGACCATCATGATGGAGCAAAGATGATACAAGCAGAGCTTTTCTTTAATCATGATTGCTTTCCTAAGGTGGCAGAATTTTATTATCCAAAAGGAAAGATTTAACAGTAGCTAAATCTAATGTTATTTCGGCCCTGTCCAAGATTACGGTCAGTCCATCAAACTATGGAAAAACAACGAACTTGAGCAAACTGACAAGCACAGGCTTTCCAAAATTTTATGCCTGAAATTAAGTTGGTGCTTTATTTGCTCAGCACTCCATGTCCCCGTATAGATTTATCTAAGGATAGGTCCCAGTTTCAGAGAACTGTCTGCAAAAGCTAGCCTTGGAAGTTTTGCAGAAAAGTTAAGACTTCTGGGAGGAACAAGTCTACAGTTTGGGCATGAAAAGGCACTCAGGCTTTGCTTTCTCCTCTTGGGACAACTGCCCAGTAAAAACAGCTCAATCAGAGTCAGTATTCTGAATTTTGTGTTTGAAAACAAATCTCACTTACACCCTCCTGATGGTGTGGGCTTTTTTCTTTTTCTTTTTTAAATAACTAAGGGAACAGAGGGTTTATCTCGTCTAACTTTAGGTGGCCACAACCCGAGTGTCTACATGAGAGCTATGTGCCTGACCTGCCATGACAGGGATCAAAGATCAGATTAATACAGTCAGAAGAGTGGAATGGATGTTTCATCTGAAAAAGTGGTAACTACTTTACTCCAAGGTTACTTTCCAGGCTTCATTGGCTAAACTTTCTCTGGCTATAATGCAAGCCGAGAAACCTAGCTAACATAGCAATCTTATGCTGTAGACACTCGTATTTGGGTGAGAGGATCCATCCTCCCCCTTAAAGCTCTTTGGCCAAATCACAGTCTCTCTGGTTTAAATTCCTTCTGCTGAAATGGAGAGGCTCAAATGTGGTTGGTGCATCCCCGGGCCAGGAGTGTAAGCTCTATACAGGCACCTGGTTGTATTTGAAATGCCCTGAGGTATTTGAAACATCCGAGGGAGGCTGGCAGATATGATAAAGGGCTTCAGGCAAGACCTCTGCCCTTCTGCAAGAGCAGCTGGAGGCCAGGCAGGATATCCTAGGCATCTCAAATGACAGTTGACAACTATGTGTGGGCAAAAGAATTGAGCCCTAAGCCTTCATTTTCGCTTCTCCCAAAGTCTCCTGTGGGTAGGGAAATACCTCATCATTGTAAATACCCCCTTGTCACCAAAGACGGAGCAGCACAAACATGCCCTGTCAACTCTTCCCTGAATGGGAAGCAAAACAGCTCCAATGAAAGTCATCAGAGTATATATGCAGAAAATTTAAAACTGTGGAAATTTCTCGTGATCCTTTCGGATGGATTTGTTACCCAGGAAGAAAATCAGAAATATTTTTTTTTCTGTTCCATGGCAAGGGTCTGTATTTCAAAATTGCAGGTGAGAGAAAAATACAGAACCTTACAAGACACAGCCTTGTAATTGCTCGTATGTACAGAAGGAACCAATGAAATAGTCTATCCTACAGATACAATAACAAGCCACCCAATGTGCACAGTTTTCTCAATCTGTGTTTGAAGCTAACTCAATGCAAAGAGGGCAAAACATCTCAGACAACTACCTAAGCTTAACATTTCCTTTCCCCTCTTGTTTATCCATTCTTCATTGCTCATTTAGTGATGGGAAAAGGCTTTGGAAGCAAAACCGTCATGATGGCTTACGCATATATATCACTTAATTCCTTCTCATCCTCTCAAAAAAGCTTCTAAAGACAGCCTACGTTATGGTTAGGTCTTAATCTGGGCTTCTCCACAGGAATCTGTCTCCTCCCCAGAAACATAAGAGCTGTTTCATCCAGAGATGTGAATCCTCAGAGATGGGGGGAAAAAAGCTCTTCCACAAAACGCCAAAGATGCATCAGTAAAACATCTTCATTGATGAAGATCAACTGTTTCAATGAAGAAAATAAATGTTTAGCAACTGCTGGGCAGTTTCAGGGTGTGCTGTGCTATTTCTGTATAGCTGTACGGCTGTTTCTCATTCCAGGAGTTAGTAAAAAAAAAAAGTATTCTGTTTTTTTAAATGATCTGGAACCACTTGGCATGTGACTTCTGAAGTGTTTAGCATAGTCTTACAAAAATGTCAGGAAAATTTATCAGCCTAGGCCCCAAATCTACTTGCCTGCCTTGTATCATCAGTCATCATGCTAATGAAAATACTAATGACATTTCAATTGCATTTCAAGAGAAATGAACTCCTTCAACTGAACAGGGATTAGAGCAAAAATTATATTTTTGCACAAAGAGTATATGACTCTCCCTTTTATTGTTATTAATTAGATGAAGCTTTTGGCTTCAATGAAGTCTGGCATCCCGATGAACAAGTCACAGTAGACATAAAAAGTTTAAAAAAGTCAGATGACTGAACAGAGAAAGGAAAAGTAGTAAGCACAAAAAGTGGAATGGGAAACAGTAACACTCAAACTGTTTTCAAGTCACTCAATGAAGTCTAAGCTGAGTTATTTTAGGACTTCAGGTGATCAACAGAGAGAATAAGACCTCTCCAGAGATCAGCTCACTCCACCTGGGCTAAATGTCTATGTTTGGGCAAAATTAACTGCCCCTGGAGGTGCCCAGATTGGCTAGCTCAGACACAGACATCCAACTTTCAGAAGACAAGGTATGGCCATATGAATTTCAGGCAAAGCATCTCCCCACCACCACACAGCAGGTCAGCAAGGGATGCAGCTTCATCCTCCTGGTCCCCAACCCAATTCCCTATCACAGCTGCTCTCCTGGGGTTATCGTTAGGACAGATGCAAACACCGTATCTCTGAAGCACAGGGGCTGGAGAAGCAGGTGGTTGAGCTTCCCAGGTAGTGCCACACGTCCTGGCCTTGTATGGTCAGGAAGGAGCAGGGCAAGAGGCCACCAGAGGCCAACGGTGTCAGTGTAATGATGACCAAGGGGTGTGAGCTCCGGTTTCACTGCATCAGTGCACCTTGATCATGTGCAGTACCTACTCCCTCCCACAGCTCACACTTCCCCTGGAGATTATACACACTCGTCGCATCGTCTTCACAGACTGGCAATGTTAGTGCAAGTTTTGCCTGTTACATTTCTCAGTTGCTACCTTTACCTTCACCCATGAGTTTTTCTGCCTTATTATCTGCCCCAGTCCTGTTGAAGAGCAGGAGCCCTTAGAAGGTCTTTTGATGGATCAATGTGGGTACCATGGTCTTACAAAGGAGCAGCTGTGTCAAGAAGCTGGATCTGGTGAGGGACAGGAAGGAGAGGCACTTGTTCCCAGGCACAGTCCCTGTTGTGTGGCTTGGGACAGCACCAGCAATCAAGTAGCTGTGCCAGTGGGTGAGCAGACTTGACAACCCAGGGAATGCTTGCCAGGTCTGATCCTAAACCAAACACCTTACATTTTTGAAATTCTGGGGAAACTTTTGAGCAAAAAAAAGATGAAGAGGGGAGATGCTATACTTTTCCTTAAAAATATATATATATAAAAAAAAAAAATATATATATATATAAAAAATTAAAAAAAAAAAAAAAAAATGAAAAAGAAAAAAAGAAAAAAAGTGACCCTGGAAATCCACCACAGTTCCCATGTTCCAATCCGCTCTGCCATGAAACCAGAACAAATAGGCTGTGGCACAGTTTTTAAGAGTCGATTATAAAACACCCCATCAGAACATAAACATCCCACATCGACAAAGTAATCTCTGTGGATCTCAGTGGGCCTGACCTGCTGCTGCCCTCTTCCTTGTATAGTCATGAATACAAATGCAAGGTGAATGCCGGCTGCTGTCTGATCCGGTGACATTTTACACCCATGTTACGGATGCCAACAACTGCATGAGGGAGCAGAGAATCAAACTCAGCATAACCACTTGCAAAAAATAGAAGAGCAAGCTGAAGGCATGTTTCCAAGGAGGGTAGGTATTTCAGATCTGAGGCTTACATGGCTAAGTCAATCCCTTCTGCACTCCCACATTTACTTAGGGAAAAGCCTTGGTGCTTTACATGGCGCTATAATTCATCGTGTGAACAGAGGCTGCCCTATCTCAACAGGAGAGCTGTTCTCCATTCCTGCCATCTCACTTTGCCAGTACTACATCATTGTGGAGAAATACTTCCCCAACAAAACTATTCAGAAATCTTTGGAGATCAAAGCCTGCAAGCTTTGTCTCCGATATGCAATGAGAAAAAAAAAAATAACACAAACCAAAACAAACCATGGCTTGTGGCTTATTCTGTTCAAATGGTCCTTACTCTTTTTAAACAAACAAACAAACAAACAAACATCAAATGCCCCATTCCCACCTGGCATTAGTGCAATGTTATGTTTGAGGCTTTAAAAGCGTAAAAGTCAAACCATTCAAAATGATGGGTCCCGTAGCAAATGTAACATGGTCCCAAGGGTACCTACGTAGTGTATGGTATTGCTGCACATGGTATTAACTTTTATGCCTTCGTCTATATACGCAATGTGGCTCATTTATAGTTGCTCTGGGAACCACTATTTTTACATAAATTTTAATTTCCTGTCTTTTGTTTGTTCTCTTTATCATCTTTCTAAAACAAAATTTTCCTTGCGAATTTTAGTGCTCAACCAATTATCTGCAGATGGAGGCACAGGAGAATTGACATCCTCTGATTTTTCCATGTGGCAATATGCCTCCACTTCAGTTTGGACCCATTAGAAACTGCGAAGCTCCAGCAGTGGCACTGTAGTTCTACAGTTCTGCAGGCCTGTTCCCACAGTCACGGCAATTTTGGGCTGTTGTCTCCTGGGATCTGGCCAAAACTTTCCTGCTGAGTTGACAGGCCTTCTGTAAAGGCCTTTGACTCAGTTTCCCACAACATCCTTCCCTCTGATATGGATTTGAGTTGTAGACTGCTCGGTGGATAAGGAATTGGCTGGATGGTCGCATCCAGAGGGTGCTGGTCAATGGCTCAATGCCCAGATGGAGATCAGTGAAAAGTGGTGTCCCTCAGGGGTCCATACTGGGACCCATGATGTTTAATATCGTCATCAATGACAGAGAGAATGAGATCAATGGCTCCCTCAACAAGCCTGCAGATGAGTTGAGCAGCGCAGTTCACACCCCTCAGGGATGGGATACATCCAGAAGGACCTGGACAATCTGGAGAAGTGGCCCCTGTGAACCTCCTGGGGTTCAACAAGGCCAAGGGCAAGGTCCTGCCCCTGGGTTGGGGCAACCCCTGGGATCAGCCCAGGCTGGGGGGGAAGGGCTGGAGAGAGCCCTGCGGAGAAGGACTCGGGGGTGCTGGGGGGAGAAGCTGGAGAGGAGCCGGCCCCGTGCGCTGGCACCCAGCAGGCACTGGCACCCTGGGCTGCACCCCCAGCTCCGTGGGCAGCAGGGGAGGGGGGGATCCTGCCCCTCTGCTCCCAGGGCTCTGGGCAGAGAGAGAGAGAGAGAGAGAGACCCCCCTGCAGTGCTGGGGCAGCTCGGGAGTGCTCAGCACAGCAGAGACAGGGACCTGGTGGAGCGGGGCCAGAGGAGCCCCAGCAATGCTGGGAGGGCTGGAACCCCTCTGCTGGGAGCCAGGCTGGGAGAGCTGGGGGGGTTCAGCCTGCAGAGGAGAAGGCTCCCCAAGGGGAGACCTTCTGGGGGCCTTGCAGCACTTGAAGGGGCCTGGCAGAGAGATGGGGACAGAGCTTTGAGCAGGGCCTGCTGGGACAGGACAAGTTGTGATGGTTTGAAACTATAAGAGGAAAGGTTCAAACATGATAGAGGGGAGACTTCTTTACGCTGAGGGTGGTGAGAGCCTGGCCCAGGCTGCCCCAAGAGGTGGTGGCTGCCCCATCCCTGGCACCATTGCAGGGGAGGTTGCCCGGGGCTCTGAGCACCCTGCTCTAGCTGCAGACGTCCTGCAGTGGGGTTTGACTTGATGGCCTTGAAAGGTCCTTGCCAACCCAAACTGTTCCATGTTTCTATATTTCTATGATTCTATGGTGTGGGCCACATTTACTATATCGTAACTCATTTTCCTGATTTTGTTTTCCTTTTAAATGCATGCAGGTGGTGAACTGAATGAAGCTGTGGCCGTTGACTTCATGTAAGAACACTTGAGTTATATACCTTTGGATTTCATGCAAAAGCCCTCTGCCACCTGCACTGATAACTAAAAACAAGGTGTTTACAGCCGCTTGAAACACATTTTCTGTTCAAGCTTGCAAAACTAGTGCCTCGCTCAGCAGAGATCTGACAGCACCTTGTTACAAAACATTACTATAAAAGATTGAAACCGTAGAGATGCCAGTTGCACAGGAAAAAAAATCCCTAGTAGTCCAGCCACAGATTAATGCAGTGATCTTCATGAACTGTTAATTAAAATTCAGTGTTGACAGGACCAAGCCTTGCTACTATTTTTTAGGGAAACAAAGAATAACAGATAAAACCAAATTATAATAGGTCGGTGCAGCAAATCCAAGAAAAATATGGCAGTTCTCGGCAGCTGTGATAGGAATCCTTCCTCTTCTTGAATAATAAAGGCTTTTGCTAATTTTAACCAGAGCTGAATCTGAAAAACCTGCAGTCGCATGTGACTCAGAGAGCCCCAAGGGAACGGGAGGTGGGGGGAGATATGTGTGCGCGCGTATGTCTGTGTGTATAATCTAACAGTGCCCAGAGCTTTTGAGAACCTGGACCACTTCAATCGCACAGGCCAGATTCATTAAAAACCCTGGCTACATTCCAGCAGTTAAAATTGAAGCAGCATATTTATTGCATTTTGCTCAAATAAATCTGAAAACGTGTAAATCATATCCCTTGGAGAGATGGGGAGAAGAAGTAAACAGTCTCGGGCTCACGCTTAGAAGCTGGGTATGACGGAGAACAAAGATGCAGGAGGGTCATCGTTGCAGGGTGCTGCAGGATGCTCGGCGAGTCAGAGGGTTTGGGAGGCTGAGGGCTCAGCCGCCATTTTCTCCCTCCACTGCTGCTATTCTGGCCTCAGATGGTCTGTTTAGTTTGTCTCTATTTTATTTATACTCGTGTGCGCGCACACACACACACACGCACACGCGAGCGTATATTTTAGAGAGCTTCTTTGCTTATGCAACTCCACTCTGCGGCTCTCTGTGGTTTTCCAGATGCTATTCATGACGCTGGCACCTCACCCCAATTGCAGCTGCATTCAGCTGGGATTCAATTACAGCCTGTCTTGCAAAGGCAGATTGGTTTTTCAAAGATAACAGATTTTGGGGAGGGATTTTTTTTTTTTTTTTCCTCACCCTCCCAAAAAAACCCCAATTTTTATTTATTTATTTATTTTGAGAAAGCAGAGGCACGACTTGTAGCTTGATCTTGCCAGGTGCTGAATGCCTCCAGACAGGTCCTTAGCACCCTCAATATTGTTTTGCTTCAGCACTTTCCAGCGAACACACAGCATCCCGCAGGGTTCAATTCTGCAAGATTAAAGTGCTGGCAGAGCAGGCTCCAAGCCTGCTGCTCCCCCGGGGAAACTATCAGAAATGGTACGTTGATAAACAGTTTTCTCACGACTGATTTTGCAAACAGTAATTAGCTTAAAATTAGCAAATATAATCACTGATGTTTTAGGACAGATTTTTTTTTTTTTGGGAAAGGAATGTAGACATGCATTGCAAAAACCAGGAGGTGATTGAATAGCCCTCCAAGGTCTTTCTCTGCTTCCTGGACCACCTTCTTCCTTGGGCAACATGTAGCTCTCCCTGAGGTGATGCTGAATGAAAAGGAGTCTCATGACTTGGTTGGGTGGGATACAGGCAGTGCAGGAGGTGAAGGAGCTTTGACACTGATGCCCAGCAGCTCAATCCAGCTGCGTGGTGGGCAGGGTGGGAGGGAAAGGACGGGTTTGCAAGGCTGTGGTGGACTTTGAAACTGGTGTTGGGATTAAGAGCACACCCTGTTAGTACAAGGACTAGAGGCGTGGTGGGATGACAGGTTTTCGCCTAACCACATTCTGCTGTTCAGTTATTGGTTGCACTAAGAAATGCAAATTAACAAAGTTATCGCTTCTTTCCCTCTTTGGATGGTGTTCAAAGAGGATGAACACTGTACTAGGACTCAGGACACAGACACTACTGCTTCTAAAGCATTTTGAGAAACCGAACAAAGTGAAGTGTTTCATCATCTGTTCCTGATACTGGGCAACAGATAAGAGGCCTGATTTTTGGGGATGCCAATTGCCCAGGGTTTCTGGTGAAGTCCTAGGGAGCAGATGGTAGCATGGCCCTTGGCAACCTCAGTGATAAAACATGGTGTTTTGGTGACTAATGTTGTACAGCCACTTTGGCGAGTGCTGGTCTACACTCTCCTGCCTCAGTTACCCATGCCCCTAACAGAAGCAGAACACTTATCTCAGCTATGGGGCTGGCAAAAGTAGTAAGTAATATGAAGATAAAAAATAAATGTGCTTGTTCTAAAGAAGAAATGGTGCTTATAAATAAAACACACTGAGGATGCTTGCTCTTTTTTGGATTGACAAGGAGAGAATTGTAGCCTTATTTATTACTTGTGTACAGCTCTAGTGTTCCTCAGTTCCTCTATATGTGATTTATTTGCATGCCATTAAATCCAACTGTCCTTTTCAAAGACTTACTGAAGTCTGTTTGTTGCAGGGGAAGCAGCTTTAGAACAACAGAAGAGATTAGACCTAGGAAATACAACTGCATGATTCTGATGGAGAAATTTCCTCAGGCAAATAAATACCAAACAGGTAAGGGAGGTAGAGCAGCAAGGAGGGCAGTGCAGGAATGGTGCAGCATCAGAGACCCTCCGTGTGTGCCCTTCTTGTGCCACTGAAGGGCTTACGGAGCACTGAGCTTTTAAAGGTCTGTCCCTCCCTGTTTGATGTATTTAGCTGCAGTGGGAAAGCTTGCAGGGGGAATGAAGAAACCATGCTGTACTAAAGGGATCCAAGAGTGGCTTGGAGCCGCGAGCTGCTCAGCACAGCTTCTCCAAGGCCAGCTGTGGAGTTCCTTCTGTTGATAGGTCCCATGGCCATGGACACAGGTAGCGAGGTAAGAAAAGGAGCTGAGGTTTGCTTTGCCAAACTTCACTGATTGGGGTTTGGTTTTGGGAAAGAGCATCCAGTGGCGGTTCAGACCAAGCTCCTATTTAACCAAAATCCTGAAGTTTAATAATAGCTTTGCATGTGTTTCACAGTGCCTTTTGCTCGAGCAGTGCAAAACATTTTTCTACATATTAACGAATATGTCTACCCAGAACCCTCAGAGGTGAGAAACTTGATCTCTATCTCTAGTGAGTGAAACTGAGCAATCCCATTGATTTCATATCACGATTTCTCTAGGGTTTTAGTGAGGAGGCACACACTGCATCTAAAGGCAGATTTTTCTGCATTACACCAGTAATACCTTTGAGATAAAGACAGAATGTTTAATTTCCCAAATAATCTTTCCTTTTGTAATTATCAAATCTGAAGACACAGAGTAGTTGAAGGGCCATTCCACTAGTCCTAGGTAGGGTAGCATCGCCATCACAGCAGGGTGATGCTGACATGAGATTGTAGCATACGGACCAGCAAATAAAAAAGGGATTTAATTCTCAGAGGAGGACAACCTTCAGCAGGTTCTTCAACATACAGACCTTTAGCATTCCTGATGTTCATTCTACATAGTGCAAGGAAGAGCCATTCATAATTATCTTAGTAACCTAATCCTCAAGTACACTAAATAAAATATAGTTCCAGGGAGGAAAATGGAAGTGCCCTTCTTGTACTAGGCACCTAGAGCCTGTAGCTCTCTGTTTCCAGTGCCTGTGTATCTCTACCTGCATATTGCTGATCAGCTAGCAGACTGATAAAAGCGTCTTCACTGTTGCATAGTTTTCCACATCAGAACACCTACCTTACCAGTTTTGCTTAGTAAAAATAATATTAACAAAAAAACCCCAAACAATCAAAAACATAGGGTATAAGTTCCTGCTTGTGTTGACAGGAAGGAATTTAGGGTAGGCAAGGAAAAGTTGTCTAAATAATGCCCCATCTGATTTCTGGAATGCAATTAATAAAGACATTTTTCATGATGGCACAGTCCAGTGTCCACTAAAGCCTTGACCAGATTTCTATTGACTGCTGTGTGCTTTGGATTGGGACTTAAATGAATAAAATAAAATAAACATCTACTTCTTCAGTTTGATGCATGTATATTTAGTTGAAAGTTTTCCACTAAATGAAGGGAGAGATGTGAAGCTAAATCTCCAGGCGTGACATCAAAGATCTGGCCAGAGAAACGTATTTATTAAGGCTAAGCAGGACTTTAGTGAGCGCCGTTTAAAAATAAAAGCACGGGTCTCGAAATGCAGTGCCAGCTCTCTGCTAATTCCTTCCTCCCTCATCACATATATTTTCCTTTAAGGAAAAACAAAAGCTCACAGACCACTTGTGTGGTACGTTATTTGCCGCCTGCAAATAGAAACAGGCATGCTACAGGCCTCCGAAAAATGCAGTTTGTAACTGTAAGACCAACTGACCTTCAACTGCAGTGGCACTTTTGTGGCCCACACATGCAAACAATCACCTATTGATTCCCAAGGCCTCCAGTTTCAAACCCACTCTTGTTTTCAAGAGGCTTCCAGTTGCAGGCAGGACACTGGCCTTGCTAATTTTCCCTGCCCAGAGGCTGCTCGGTGTCTCTGCTGCTCGCTTGAAGTGTTATGAAAATAACGACGGCTTGCAAGGCAGAATTATTGAATGTTAGTTTTTCACTGTTTTGGAGCAGAGGCAATGAACTCTTAGTCATACAAATGGGCTTCTATTACCACCCTCTTTGCACATCTGCCAGAAACAATATTGAGGAATATGATATGGGAAACATACAGCACCAGGAGGAGGGATGGAATAGATCAGCCACCACTGCAATGTTTCCTAGGGCAAATTTCAGTGAATCAAAGGCCATCGAGGAAAGCTGTTTAAACCTCTGTGTTCTCTATAAGCACATTACTGTATGTACGCCACAAACAAATCCTCTTTACAGACTATGGGGAAGACAGGGAGGGATCCTACAGAATGAGACTTGAAAAGGAAATGCTCTCAAACTCTCTTGGAGATCTCTCAGATATTCATCACAACAGCAAGGATTTGCATTTCCATTGCCTCCTTCATTTCAAAGTTTGAGATACTCAGATGACTTTGGTCAACTACCCAAAACAGATGTCCAGCACACACGTACACAACACCAGCAGTTTGGGATGTTCTGTGATTGTAGTATGTTGGCTTGGAGAAGATGGCTTAGACTCTGATGAGCAGAGATAAAGCTGGCCACTGCAAACCCTCCTGGCCAAGGCAGCAACTCACCTAGTCCAAGCAGAAAGGATTTGTGCTTTTGCTGGTACATTTAGGTAGATTAATACCAACTAATTGAAAGTGTCCAAATGTTAGATGGGTATCAGCCAGAGCTTGTGACTTAGAGCTTGGAGATATGTATCTCAGGATGGAGATTCCTTTGATGCCTCTCCATGGACTATAATTACTGACCTATCCACTTGTCATTAGCCTTTCTCATCCCAAAGGAAGCATTCCTTAGTCTGTACTACCAAATGAGACCTTGATGGAGAATGGTGCATTACTCCCAGTGGGATTCCTTGTGGCCACCTGGAGCATTGACTTGACACAGATTCTAGGGAAGACACGGCATCTCTTCAATCTCTAACAACTCAAATAACAACCCTCACTCTCTTGTGGTGTTTTTTTCAGGAGTCACTTTACTAAGCATGTGAAAAATTAAACATAAAAAAAAAAGAATAAAGAAACACAAAAAACCCTGGGTTTGAGTAGAAGAGGTGAGCACTGAAGGAGAACAACTCATGGGCTAGGAAATATTAATTACAACTTGCAGACCTGAGCTTCCTGTTAAATCTCTCTCAATAGATCCAATAAATGTGGGGGTTTTTTTGGTAGAAAATGGCAGCCCTTTCCCTTGGAAGAAGACATCCAACAAACTCACAGGAACGACAAATAAGACAGTCTAAAGCAGAGGACCTGTGCTACATACAAAGAAAGAGACACAAGAGAATTTGCTTATTTGTGTGACTGAAAGTTACTGTATTAGAAACAACTGGACAAAGGCTTTAAGAGAAGTCTGAGTGGTAATCTGAGCATCCTATTCTAACCAGCGTGCAGATAGACATGGAAAGAGAAAAGCCACATGAACAAATACTACCAGCTACTGAAGCCTTAATGTCTTGTAATTTTATTGCACTACGTTTTTTTTCTAGCAGCGGAAACTCCTTGAAATGAGTGATGAATGCATGTCAGATGTCTTTAAATAAACCAATATAATTACTTGTGATGGGGATGAGAAGAAGCACTTAGTGCATCCTGGAAATACATGAAATAACAAGTTGAATACAATGGAACTGCCTTCTTCTTATTTGTAAATACTGAAAAAAAATTGAGTCATTCCCCAAACTGCTGCTGTCTGAGAGTGTTGGAAGCATTTGGGGTGTTGCAGCATTGTTAAGACATGGGGATCAATGTCTTCAGCTGGTAATTCAAGAGAAGTGAACTGTTTTACTGAGAGTCTGTGGAAGAAATCAGCTCTCCCTGCAGTAACCCTGAAGGTTTATGTTTATAGGGCTCTGACAGCCCCTGAAGGCTCCTGTTGGGAGTGGAGCCTGCAGTATGGACCCTCACCCCTAAATGCCCAGAGTCCTCTGTGTATTCTGTTGGCAAATGCTGAGAAGTTAAGTCCTGCAGTTCCACACTCAGGAAGAGACAGAGGTGTTGGGAAGGTATTAGTGCAAATGGTGGTGTAAGGAGATAATATTGATTGCACTGACACATAAGCACAAAAAGTCCCTCACAAAATCAGTTTACAAGGGTCAGAAAGTTGGAAAAAAATGTGCATGAAGGACCAGATCCTAAGTTAAACAAAAGGGAGGTTGTGCTATTTAAGCTACATAGGCTTACAAAGAAGGTATGCACAGACTGACTTTCGAGCTCAGCAGCTGAAAAAAATGAACTTTCACAGATTATGAGTGGTGCATAGGATAGTTTTCTCCAGTGTGTCAGATACCACCCCTTGAACTAAAATGTAGTTAAAAAACTCCTAGGTGAACACCTTATTCATTTTCCCCAAAGACTTCCCAGGGACTATTCTTATCCTCCAGCCTGGATTTTGTTCCTTACAGTAAAATTACACTCCAGGACTGACCTGGTCTATGTTCGTCTCCAAGGGGAGCAATTACTGAGGCTTTCAGTTCATTTCCCACATTTTACATCCCTCTGCTCTTTTGACCTATAGGAAATGAGGTAAAGAAGGGAGGCTGCGACCAGCAATACATATCGCTAAGGACAAACCAGCTTCCAGTCTACTGAAAAGTTGCTTTCCCCTAAGAACAGCCTCCTCACTCTGTATCATTCCTGCAATCATCGACTGACCTGTGTAGCAGGGATGTTACACCACATGTCTGACACCAGGGATCTCTGCTCAAGATGCAACTTTTGCTGGGGGAATGTCAGTGTAATTGGTTGCTGCAGCAATCCTACAGCATTTTTTTTTTCCTGGAAGGAGCCCACTGCCTCACTGAAGCTAACCTGACACAATTTGTATAGTTTGTTTATTCTCAAAGACCAACTTTCAGAGGGGAAGAATGATGAAACTATTGCAACAGAGATTCCTCAGAGAATCTGGATTACAGAAACTGAAAAGCAAAAGGAAAAAAAAAAAAAAAACCCAAACCAACAGATATGTGTACACACATTTAGGCTTAGAATTATTCATATCCTCAACAACCACCACAAAAACTAAGTAAAACTTTATTTACTTAGACTCCACAGACCATGACAAGTGGGAGGAAAAAACAAGTTATGTCTGAACATTATTAAACATAATCTGTGTTTCCAACTCAAAAAGTTTCTTTTTCCTGCTTGAAGTGGTATTTGTCATTTACTTAAGACCTGCACCATAACAAGGCACAGTAATCTTCCAGCACTATTTTTCCTCACTGCTCCTTCCATAGTCTCTTCTTTTCTTTCTTTAACTGTTTCCCGATTTCCCAAACAAGATGACATCAGTTCAGAAACAGGAGGCCTGAGCCCTTACTACTTTTGGAGAGCAAAGTGTCTTAGCGCAGAAGCTGGAGAGGGAAGAAGACAAAAAGCCACAACTGAATGTCCAGGGATCCTGTGGTTATGACTTGTCTGCCTACCAAAAATGCTGTTCCTCATTTTCTGGTGTGTTCCTTGAAAGCGTATCTGCCTGCGCTGGTGGGTCTCAACAGTCCAAGTTCAGTTCAGATGTATTCTAAATGGAAAAGCCATATTAGCTCAGCTAGCCCATCATTCCAGCAGTCCCAGAATAGGTTGATCTATTCAGCCTTCAATGACTGGGCTTCCCCAACTTCCCTGGGGGACATTATTTCAATATCTGATAGGTTTTCCTTGTACGAGCCTCTCCTGATGTTAGATTAATTTGGTTTCGGTTACTGAAGGGGAGGTCTTAGAAACCATCTTCTGCTGTGGGAAGGACAATGATGCAGGCGCCTAATTTGAAAGAAAAGATTTTCTGAAGCAGTCAAGCATCTGCAGAAAAGGGCTGTTAACAGACGCTCAACAGGGCAGTAGGCACTTTGGAAAGGTTGTTTTTATTGATGTATATAGATAGAGATGGATATATGGATGTAAATATACATGTATATGTAATAAAAAACTGTGGATTATTAAAAGTTGGTGACAAGGGAGAACTTACACTGAAATGCTTGTCTGAAATGTCTCTGTGGGTCATCTCCCCAGTCCTTCTGCCGTGGGCTTGTCATTGCTTACAGGGGCAGATGAACAGTAAGACTCAGCTGTGGAAAGAGCTCTCCAGAGCTATGAGGAGCACCCTTCCAGGCTGTACATACGTGATGACCTAGATTATCTAGCTATTGGCTCCGTATGAGAGTAATAGCTTTAATTATAACAGCACAAAAATCTCTCCTCAAGCTGTGCAGTGCTTGTTGCAATGACAGCAGACATGCTTCTGCGACTGGGAGGATGCTGGAGGGAGCGGGAGGAATGGGCTGGCTCTGGCATTGCCCCGTTCACAGCCACAGCCTTTTAGGAAGGTTTGTGCTGAAAACGGCTTAGCAATATCGTCGCGTAGCCCACATCACCACCCCTGTTTGTCTTCCTCTACAGGCACACTCGGTGCTGTTATTCCCTTGTCCCGGCTCCAACACGCATTACTCACTGACCTCTTTTCAGTCTCCCTGGCTCTCTTCGCCAACGCAAGCTCTGCTGGCTTTAAGAAAACTGGCCCCAGTTCCCCTTACTGGCCTTGATGAAGCAACTGGCAGTAGCTCAGCTCCATTTTTTTATCTGACCTTGATCTGATGTGCTATCTTCTCTCCAGAAATTTGCCCCGTGCTACTTGCCTCCTAAGTGGCTAATTTATGCTGGGGACATAGTAATAACTAAAAAATGTAAAAAAAAAAAAAAAAAAAAATCTACTCCCTCTTCCCCAAATGTTACCTTCCTCTGGTAGAGACAGGGAGAGATGAAAAGGGTTTAGGTATAAATATCATGTCACTAGGGTTTTAAATAAAGACATCAGGGCTACATGAAGGCTGAGAGGGAAGGGGGATTAGAGTCACAACACATGCACAGCATCCTGACATACTTCATGGGACTGAGGGCCAGAGCCTGTAATTTATCCAGCGCAACGTGGCAAATGGCTCTGCCAGATGACCTGGTCAACAAACATTTGCCAAAGGCGATGCGCACACGTTGGAGGCGGTGGCACTGGAACCCTGCCGATGGCACCTGCTTAACTGAAGCCCTAAGTCACATAGGGTAAGGATGGCTGCTGCACCGTCCCTCTGGCAAAGTGAGGGGTGATTCTCTAGGAAATTAAGAGGGAAAAAAAAAAAGAAAAAAAAAGCAAAAAAAAGCATAAAGACATCCCTGAAGACTTCAGCGAGGTTTTCTTGTCAGTCTTGTCCTTGTTACCTTGTGTGGTTTTGAGAAAGATAAAGTAAATCTGCATGAACTAAATGTGACAGGCAGAAGGGAAATGTCCTTGGCCCTTGTGCAAAAGGGGAAAAAAATAGGTTTTAAGGAGAAAATCAGGCGCTTTTGTGTCCTCTTTTTATCTATTAGGGATTCGGTGAAGGTGGAGTGAGAAAAAGCATTCACTGCCCTGCGAAGTGAGGCCAAAGGGAGAGGGCAAGGAGTGTCTCCCTCCAAACGAGCAGGTTGTGGGCTCCTGGAGTTGCAGAGCACTGCACTTTGCTCATGACTTCTAGTAAACACAGATATAACTCCACCGAGCTGACAATAAAGAGACACAGCCCGTGGCTGTGATATTACTGCAATTTAAATACATCAAAAATGGACTGCCATGACCGCTGCGAACAACGTGATAGATGTGGATTTGAGAACAGGCAGGTGGATAAATGGGAAGGGAGACAGAGCAACAAATAATATCCTCTAATCCCAAACCAGAAATGAAAAGCCGCAAGGGTGGCTTTGCCCTCTCTTTGAGCTGTTCTCCCCTCCCGAAATCTATCCTGAGGAAGTCATCAGGTTTCTCATTTCCCACCACCAATGCAGGGGAAATCTGCAATGAGGAGTGCTTAGGCAGTTGGCAATGTTACTGTCTGGAAACTATAAAATGCTGAAACCTCTTTTCTCAGCCATATGATTTCTGCTGACTGGAGACCTACAAAGAAGCAGGCGAACACCAGAAGAAAGCCTGAGGCTCCTGCAGATGGCCAGGTCCCTCAGGATCGCCTGTAGTCTCAAAAGCAGTCCAACAAACAGCCTGCGACACTCCAAAATTTCACAGTATCTCCATATCCTGAACCACGCTGTTCTTAATACCAACCCTAGCTCATCAGAAATGCCCTCAGCACCCCGGGAACAGCTTAAACCCAACCATATGCATCTCTCTGTGTGATCTCTCCGCAAACAAGTGTTAATATTATGCTAAGACCCCATGTGTTCAGCAGACTCCCTGTTCCTATGGATGAACCAAACTTGAAGCTGTTAATTTTACAGATGCTGCTAAACCAGGACCCGAGTTATGAGAATCTCTAAACGTCAGCACAGCTGCATGTTTTTGCCCAGTCTTTGCAATTTTTAATGGACTAGTAGGGGGTTCAGAGCCCAAACTCAAGTCAGGGATCTCAGCAGGATTCCAGACTATTTTGTGTATGAAGGGCTTAAATGATACAATATGGACTTTAGGTTGGTTTGTTTTTTTCTTTTTTAACTTTCACATAGTTTCTTTCCTGGTCTGGGTGGCATACAGGCTTCCCCAAACACTTTTGCTCTCACTTGAGAGTTTACATACATATGTTTAGTATAATACTGATAGCTTTTGAGACAGAAAATGTAATCAAATCCAGCCATAACCCATAGTAGCAAAAATCAAGTGTTTTTTAGCTTAAATATTTGTTTCCCCAGAAAAGTTGGGAAAAAACATCTCCTGCAGTTTCAAGTCACTGATGGAGAATTGCCACCTACTACAGCACAGGGAAAGAGTCATAACATATCTTATATATTATCCCCAGTCCAGCACATTATGGCTAATTAGTTGGAACATAAACAGCTGAAGTTAAAATGCCAGAGACAGACTTTGACTGCGTAGCTGTGCATTCAAACCACATTTCCATGTTTCAAAGGGCTTTGAAGCAATAAGGATTGAGGCAACACAAACATTTTGTTGCCCCACAGAGGAGGGGAAAGAGCAGAAAATGATCTGAGATTACAACCTTGCTGTTGACTTCACAGAATTTTTAACATATTAGGAAGCATCCTGATTTCTGTAAAGTTCTTCTGCTTAGAGGATCAATAGATGCATCAAAACTGCAAGCAACCAGTCCATTAAATAGAAGTCGGGTTCATCCAAACCCTGGTTTCAAAGCTAAGCTGCCTTCTCTCTTCTTAACAGCAAGCTGAGACTCCTTTTTATTGAGAAACTAACACAACTTTATGACAGCACTAAACAGATACAACTGTCTTCTTATAGAAAAAAAAGGGTGTCTGTTGAAATAACCACATTACTGGGTAGCTACTGTGTTTTCACAGAGCAGTAAACTCAAAGTTCAGATCAGTGCCATGCCGATAATGAGTCGATAGTAGTCATATATGAGCTCAGATAATCAAAAGACCAGGTAGACAGATAATGCTAAACTTTTATGGCCCTATTCAAATACAGGAGAAACTATAGTGATTACAAAGAATCACATTAGCAGCTAAAGAAAAGAATGGGAAGTCTCTGGCTGTTCCAGGGGTTCTGCTGCAGCTGTACAGCCTCCCTGTTCCTGGAACAAATGGCTCTGTCCCCATGCCTCCATTTCTCTCCTTCAGTGAGGTGCTCCAGGGACAATTCCCTAGTGATGCTTGGCTCCTCCTGTAAGACCATCCTTCAGGAGAAACACTGAGGAAGGGCCAGGAAAGCTATGTTGATACAGTGATGCTGATCCCGTCGTTCAGAGATGCTGAGTGGGAGTTGGTGTTCCCATATCAGCTTGTCCCTCTATGTTACATGGCTGGGTGCAGAGAAAGGCATTTCTGAAGTGGGATCTCCCTCTCACAGTCAGACAGGAGAAAACAGGGAGTAAAAAAAGTCCACCATTACTCCAACCCAGCCTCCAGCAACTTGGGTCATTCGAAAGCCTCATTAACATCCATATCAGCAGCGCCCATTCCCCCATGAATGCAGGCAAAGCCCACTGCTGGCATTACAGCATTTAGCCAGAAAAATGGGAAATACGAGTTTAACCCATCCTCAGTCTTAGGGGGACACAAACCTGCTACCTCCCAGGACAGTGTTCAGAGCATGTGATGAGTTTTCCTTGTGTTTTGCCAGCACTCTGAGGCAGTCAGAGGGGAAGCAGCTCAGTTTTAGAAGCTGGAAAAATGGTGTGGTGAGCTGCTCTCAGAGCATCCTGCCAATACGACTCATTTATCACCCAGGCAGGACAAGCCTGCCTTGAAAGCACCTCTTGTTGCCTCCTACCCAGAGAGCAGAGTGGGACTCACCAAACTGAGCATGGCTGCTTACAAGCTGAAAACACTGGTTTCTGAGCAAGTCCTTTATTAGGAGCAGAAACTAGTCAATGTAGCCACAGAATTTAAGGGGCAACCCTAAAGTAGATGCTTTGGGATGAATGATGCCACTGCTTGCATTGACCCAGCTGCACTGACTGCACTTCACCCACCTTTCTCATCTCATGCTGGGCTAGTTGGGTCAGTCGTTCTGGACTCGAGTGGTGCAAGAGTCCATTGCTCACGTGTGACATGAGCAGGAATATTCAGTGCAAAGGAAATGGCCAGAACCACCTGCAACACAGCCCTAATAAGTGGTGTGCACATCACCCTCCATCCTCTCATCTGTTATGGCACGCTGGGGAGGATGACACTGTCTCTATTACCCCCTTCCTCTTCCCTGTGCCCGTTGCGATGGGTGGTATTTGCCCCACGCTCCCTGTACGCAGCAGAAAGGACAGCAGGGCTTGGGATACACCACGACAGTCTGAAAAAATGCCTTTCTGCTTTAAACACGTCCATCAGAGAATGAGGGTCTGATTCTCATCTCCGCCACGGCAGTATGAAACAGGAGTAGCTTCCTTGCAACAAGGGAGATGAGATGAAAATGAGCCTGGGAGACAGAGGCTGCCTGCTTGTTTAGTTTTTGGTGTAAAAATTTAAGCTTTCTAAGCCTTTTTTCTACCTCCTTTTTTTTTTTCCTTTTTTTTTTTTTTTTTTTTTCCCCTTCATTTTCAGTTTTACCTGCTAAAGGGTAGTCGCTCCAGACTAAAATAATCATAATCATCATAAAAGGAGTTAAGCTGCTTCTCCCCTAAATGAGTTCATCTTCTTGGATTCCTCTCTTTTAGTAGGAGGATTGAAGCAAGGCAGATAAAAGCTGGAGGCTGCAAGCAGAGAGGGTAAAGCCACCCACACATTGTAATAACAACCAGTATTTTAAATCTGGCACTACCTTTGGAAATATTTACGGTCTTAAAACATAATTATAAAGATACAGGGGTGGGGTGGGGGGTGGGGGGCGGTGGGAAGAAAGACACACACACTGAAAAGAAGAAAAATGAGTGAAACAACTGTTTAATTTCTTGCTGTCATTAATACCAGAGTATTAAATAAAATCTCCCAGATGAATAAAATGACTCTGTTGAGACAAAAACAAAATTCCACTGGACTGGCCCTGGTTTTTGCAAATAGCAATATGTGTATGCAAAGGAATTCCTTGTCCCTGAAAATGTTTACAACTCAGAAATAATTGAAATCAGAAGCTAGTGTTTCCAAAAAAAAAAAAAAAAAGAAAAAAAAAGAAAAAAGGTTATTCTGCATTTGTTTCTTTCCTTCTCTCTCTTCTTCTCTCCCTCTCCTCTTCCAAAGGTAAGACTCCCTGTAATTTTAACCCTTTCCAGCTGAGATCAAGGCAAAAAGCAGAACTGCCTTAGAGACATGCCAGGTTTTCACCGAACAGTTTCACCAGTAACAAATCTCCCTGCCTATGTCAATTAGAGAAGAAAGGAGTGGCAACTCATTTTTGGTACTTCAAGTTTTTCAGACGGAGATCTCAAAACATTGTACAGATTTTAATGAATCAAACCTTGAAGGGCCTCTGAAAGAGAAGAAAGTACCAGCATTCCTCATCTGCAGTTGCTACAACCACTTCTTTACAGATGATAACTAGAAACAATTAACAGGTATATGGAAAAAAAAAAAATCCCATTAGAAAAAAGCCCACATATCCTGGTGACTCCTGTTTTGCTTCGTGTTCTGCAATACAAGCACTGTAAGGCATAAATTCCTCTCAGTTTCCCTTTCCCTTCCTTTATTTGCACCCTTGGTTAATTTATCTCTGAGGTTTAACACATAGTTTGGTCCCCTGACTCACTTGGTCTCCAGACTCCCATCAGGACATGGATAGAAGTGCTCATGAATAACAAAAGCAGTGGTGACCTTCTGGTCTGTCCACCTGGGCTTCAAGAGCAGGTACCCAAAGGTCTTACTAGGGTCCACTCTTCTGTTTTAAACACACAGAAACTGGACAGTCTCACTTGTGCATTTCCGGGCTGCTCAGGAACAAGATATTTATAGGCTGAGACAACAAAATAGGTATTTTGGTTTTCATTAAACTGAGTTTCCTGCTTCTTCTGCTTCTTTTTAGACATACATGTTTTCCATTGGAAACACCAAATTAAGCTTCAATTTCATTTTAGTATTTTACATTTTTAATTGGAAGGCATTTTCTTTTCAGATATAAGAAAAAAAACCAAAACAAAAATGAACTACCATGAAGAATGGTACTTTTGAGCAGCAGCAAGACCTAGGAGGTTACCAGCTGGTCCAGTTATAACACTGTTTTGATATATTCCTACAGAAAACATTGACTGTTTTTTTTTTTTCAGAGGCATGCCACAGAAAATATGAGTACTACAGAGTACTGTATGTTAATTCTGATGTATACTGAAGCTTCCAGTTAGCACAAGGGTGAGCCTATTGTAGCCATTTTCCTCAATATAACTTCCCCAGGTGCTTGAAAGTGAAAAGCAAACATGGGCAGCTGAAGATACTTTATCCTACTTCTTCCTCAGAAGCACCTGATGTGACTGAAAGGGTAACACCAACTGTGCTCCTTCTGCTTCTTGGATGGTGGTGTTAGGAGAAGGGAGGTTGACAAAGTCATCCTTGGAGACATCTCCAATCGTGTCGCTTCTCCAACATCCAGGAATTCACCAGAGGTTTTTACTGAAGATTGACTTAAATTCCTCTGAAAAGGAAGTCCTTGGACTTCACGGATCTGTTCAGAGGAACACATCGATGTCCACACCCTGCCTGCCTGTAACGCATAAGAGGGTAATGGGATATTGGCACCACTAGATTCAACTTCAGTAAGAAGTATTTGAACAGTTCAGTGCTCTAGATATTATCATTTATGGACTAAGTTGTCCAGGTGAAAAAAGACATCTTTCATCACTGGTAGAGAACGACTTTTCTAATACAGCAAATCCCTATACTCTTCTGATGTAGCCCCACCAAAACCTGCAGGCTGTGTATGCGGGGTGTTGGTCATCTCACCCACAGCAAAGGATAAAAAATAACAGATTTGTGAATTGCCTTCATGACGATGCTTATCATATCCTTGGGAGTTTCTCCATTTGGTGACCGTCAGATTTCAAGAAGAGGCATTTTACAATATTTTCAGTAATTCAGGATTGCACACCTTTCTGGAGTTTCATGATTTACACAGGGCATCCTTCTTCACCTGAGAAGAATGCAATGATTCTTCATGGTCCTTTTCCCAGTACTCACTTAAAAAGTACTTCAAATGGTAATAACCCAATTAAAACAATTTATCTGGAAATATAGAGGGGAAAGAGGGCACTGGCACTTCTTTCCTCCTGACTTACATAAGGGCATTTCTCGTTTTGCCTAAAATGGGATCCATCTTTCATTTCCTGAACCTTGGCCACCCCATCCACAAGCTGCCCAGATACAATCTTCACAGGCAGGAAGAAATCCTGGGTAACACCTCAGGAGAGTGAGCCCATGCCTGTGCAGGGCTATTGTGCCAGGAAAAGCAGTTAGGGGCTGGTGGTGGGGTGAAAGATCACCAACAATAATACGCACACACAGAGCTAGGAAGTCACAGAAGATCTAAGAACTACAAAATATCCAAGATGTCAGAGTCACCGCACCACTTTTAGGGTATTTTAATTAATTAGTCAATTAATTAGTGATCTCAAAGCAATGTCAGCTGGAAAGGGCTAGCCTGTACGCACAAACTAGACTGTGATTTGTTCCGATTCAGTTTGGTTTCAGGGCATGTGAGATTTTCCAATAAGATCAGGTCATGCGTGTCTTTGCCCATGAAGATTGAGAGTGGCAGTGCAGCAGCAAGGCAGCAGCCTGTTGTAAAATCAGCGTGTGGCTCTGCCTTGTAACGCTGTAGTGAAAACTGCTTAAGATTAAGCGAATTTCTAGTGAGAAGACAAAAACTGTTAGGTCTGTGGATTTCTTACACATACGTTGAGTTGTATTCAATACTTGCCAACTGCCTACCTTTAAATTACTACATACAAGTAAATGTAGACGGCACATATCATCATATATATTTTTAGCATCATTAAACATCATGTAGCAATTTCAGTCTGCTAAATAGGCTTGGGATCTGCAAAGATGCTGGCATCTAGATTACTGCCCACTTCTGAAAGTGAAATGGTGCTAATGATACCCAAAGAAGCAGTGGAAAATGTATGCTATTTTATGACACAGTCACTGACAGACAGGAATGACCTTCAGATGTAATGACTGTATATTTAAGTACCTACATTTCCCCAGATGCTTGCTCCAAATAACAACAGACATTAATACAGGGCCAAAATGGTCTGAATTGCAAAAGTACCATATTTAGTATACAGTCTTGAGGCGGATATGTGACATTTCAGCCATACCTGGTAGTACCTGGCTCAGGTCTCTGTGTAGCCTTTCAGATCTGCAAAAATCACTATCTAATGTCCCTTTAGGTAGCGTTTGCTGCTGAACAGCCTCTTATTGCCTCCAAAACATGGTGCTAATTAACATGAACCAAGTTACAGTATGTGCTAAAGATTCCAGCTTTGTAACTTATTTAATGAGCTTCGTGGGATTTGAACATGAGGCTCAAAGTAGCAGGGGAAACCTCATAATTAGTTTCAATTAGAAGAAGTTCCTACGCATTACAAGTATTTGATAAACTGCAGAGGGAAAAAGAACTACTGAACAGATACAAATCACTAGCTTTGTTTCATTTGTTATTATACTTATTTTCTTCTTAATTAGTGCTGATTGGCTTATGATCCTAATTAATGCATAGGAATTTGGAATGGTATACAATGGTATGGCTTAGAAGATGCCAGAGTGTACAACTGCTAAATTATTGCTAATTGTTATTTACACAAGGACAGGAAGACCAAGTATTGTGCTGCCTAATTAGCATTAAAGATATGGTTTCCATTTCCAAATTAAGCGAAGGCAAATGGGAAAAAAATCATTATGGTTACCAAAAAAACCATCTTTCTCTCTGACAGTCAATAGTCGCATTGCCAACATTTATTCTTTTTTCTTTTTATTAAAGAAACAACCAAAACCAGCCAAGAAATAAAAGACCTTCAAGAAAATGCAGACCTTTAATCCACAATGGACACTGTTAAAACCCTTTCAGAGATCACTTCAAAATGTTTAATGTTATATCCATTACAGGGATTTAGGACTAGCAGCAAGCACTGTGCCAATCTTAATTAGGGAAGACCATAATGATTTTAGCAGTTAGTACAGGTGTGCCCAGCCTATAGAACTGCTCCGCTTCAGTGGTTACAAAGGGCTGGTGTCTTCAGTTACTCCCTTCAGAGCTACATGGGATAGAGTCCAACCCTAAAACACCAGAAAATTTGGACAAAATTCCTTAATTTTATCCTGGCTTAGCCACTGACTCACTGTCTGGCCTTCGTGCTCGCTTAACCTCTGCTTCCTCTTCCTCCTGGACAAAGCAAGGCAATAGTCTCTTTGATAAATCCATTGGCACTGATAAAGCACTTGCCAGTATAGCAGATTTACATACCCATTTCACAAGGTCTCTACTGGAATTACTTAATTCTTTGAATACGTAAAATGCTGCGTCAGTGTCATGGTAATTATCTCCCCCTATAATTTCTAATCACTCCACACTGGAAACAAGATAAAAAGTCTCAATGTTAAGGTTTATAGAGAACTTCTTATGTGAGAAAAGAAAAGCCCAAGGCATTTAAAGAAAGCTCCAAATTATTTCTTCTATCTGTGTATCAGTTTTGATGTGTCTGAAATGCTGTACAGTGGCTACTGCAGGACTTAACGTTTGCACTCAAGAGTTCTGCAAAACCAGGCATTTTATAGCTTTTATTCTTTGTTTCGTTTGTTTCTTTTCCTTCTTACCTGTACAATGGGGCCAAGGGAATGGACAGGATGATCTAATAGGTCCTTTCTATCTCTAATTTCTATGATTTGATGAAAAACTATATTCTACACACTTTCAGCCCCACGTACAAACATTTTTCTTGGCCACTAGTCTATGTTTAAGAATGTCATTCACTCTTCAGGGTTTCTAAAGGTCACATTTACATACATACATACATAAGCATGCATATATTGGCCCTGTAGAACCTCCATGTCAATTTTCTTTTTTGACATAAAAATAATAAAAAAAAATACACCACCAAATATCTTAAAGTCAGGGAGACCATAAATATTGGACGTTTTCTGACCAAATACTTGTACACACATACACACCTATGTTATAAACATACATGTGTATATAACAGGACACTGCCTGTGCTTGTCTGAGTTGCCTTGTTCCAATTTGCTTCAGGGCTCGGGGAGTTTGTGCTTCACTGCCAGCAAGGGGCCTTTCATTTACCAGATCAATGCAGATAACTCAGCACAGCCCTGCAGTATTGCTGAATGAAGATGCAGGCTTGTGCATGAAAAAATACACAGTTTTCCTGGAATAAAATGAGCACTGAAATCTGAGCAACAGACATTTCTGTGACCAGCCTGCACTTAAGGCTCCAATCCAGCAGCACAGACTGAGACCACTTTGGCTTCATTCTCACTTATGTGAAGTCCCCTTTTAAACTTTTATAAAAGAGGCATTTTCCCCTATTAGGGTTTTAGCCTGCCAAACCTGTCAAAACAGGACTTTCTAGAAATGGGAACTCAGCCCTGCAGCCTCTGCTGATGCCTCTTACAGTTGCGTTTGTGCTTAAGTTGCTTGCTGAAAGCCTGAAGGTCCTTAAAAGGTTTTGGTTTGTAACTCACGCCATGCATCCTGCCCACACACCGCTCCTGCCCGCCATGCCATCAGCTCCACTCTCCCTTCTGAGCCACCTCATCACCCTTTCACACCTGACGCAGCAGATGCAGGCCAACCCAGACACAGCCATGCTGGTGACAGTACCATCCTCTACCTGGCTGTAAGAGCCTGGCTGTTGTGTGCCTCCAACCTCGCGTGGTGATAAGGTCTGGAAAGACTTGTCTGGAAGGGAGAGGTGTTGATTGCTCCCAATGTCTCTGTGCTCCCCCTTTTAGCTTCTTGCAGATATGCTTTAACAAAAGGAAGAGATAGGTTCTGCATAGGTGGGACTCTGTCTTTTCTTTAGTTTAGTGGGGAGGTGGATGGCAGGGACCACACTACTGCTAGCTCATGGAGCTCATGCTCACTCAATGCCACTTCCTGCAGAAATTGGGAATGCCACCCAGATACCTCAAGGGACAGAAAAATATTGATCGTTGTGCACCCACCACTGAAGAACTGAAGACTTGGACTGATCCATTGTTTTGTTATTGTTCCTCGGAGTCATTGTCGTGACTCTGCCACCCCAACCACCCTGCTGTGCAGGGACAGCCTCTTTCAGGGGATCACAAAGATTCACCTCCTTCATTGTCCACTAAGTGGGATGAGACAGTGGCTGAGCATCCATTAGAAAGATGCCAGTGTACCGCCTGCTGTACCTTTCCCTGGGCCACCACCTCCCATTTCAATCACGTTTTCCCCAGATGAACCATTCTAACACCCTGCAGAACTGCAGCGTGCTGCAGTCTATCGTACTTCAGGCTTCGGCTGTCTTTTACACGCCCATTCTGGCACCACCTTTCAGTTCCCACCCTGCACACCTGCATGCTTCAGCAGACCTCTGTACGCCCACCAAAGCATCAAGGTCTTGTGAGAAGAGCACTGAGAGAGACATGTGAACATATTGAAGACAGACTGGTCAGCTAGGCTGAACTCCAGCCCATCACGACAATGCTGGGCAAGTGGGAAGAGCACTGGGCGTGCCGGGGCCCCAAATGAAGCAGGGTGTCCTCAGCAATGTACCTTCCATCACGCAGGACCTCGTGTGCCAGCTGTGCCTGGGCATCATCCCGCACCTTGTCTCCTTGAGGAGACCGTGGCAGAGGGATGACAGGAGGCAGCAACAGGGCTCCACACTTTGCCAGTGCCGCTGGTGAGATCTGGCACGTTTTCAATTCCCATTTAATTGTCATCTTGTCTTGGGGACTGAACGACTGTTTTTTACTCAGTGGATTTTGCCAAGTCAGAAGTTTTTTATTGTAGGGTTTAAAGCACAGTCTGGCTGCGAGTGAAATTAATGACTGTTGTATTAATCATTTCACCTGGAGCAAGAACAGGTCTATACATTTACCCAGGGCCTGATACCAGCACTTACCACTGGAGGATGTGAGAGGCATTGGAGTCCTATGCTTGTTATCTTTGGTTCAGTCAATTGACTGACATTCAGGAGCAGAGCAGAAAAAAAACACTCTATGTTCTTCACTTAGTGGCTGGGGAAGAAAAAAAGCCCAGGGAACAATGTGGATGAAAGGAGACATTCAAATTTGGAGGACATTTCCTGAGTATTATAAGAAATTTAGATAAGGTCACACTCAAGAACTCCTCGAATATGTATCTTTCAAATCATTTGTACCTCTCCAATAACACACTGACAACATTAATAAAAATCAGAGGCTGTGAACTAAAATCAGAGTCTGCCTCAAACTTAACGAATTTTCAATTCACAGAGCGCTGCATGCGGATAGCTTGCTGGACTTGATGCCTTAAGCTAAAAATCAACTCCATATTCCCCCTCCCAGGCTGCTGCAGTTATTGTAAAGTAGTTTCCATCCAATGTCTACAAAGCAGCCTCTGGAAAATGAGAATATTGCCATTCCTGTCGCTCATGGAGATGATCTTGTTACAAGAATAGCATGAAACAGACATTAATTCTTTTAACTCTTTTCTGAGACCTTCAAGTAAGGGTCGAGGCATGCTGGCTGTAGGGCAGTGTGGATACTTGCTCAGTTACGGGTTTATTGTCCCTGCTTAAGAAAAAAATACTTCATATTTTGAGAATATTGTATCCAGTGTTTTGCTTCTCATTGTTAAGCTCAATTACCTTTTTACTAAACACACAGGAGAGTCTTGGAGGGGGCCACTTGAATTTGAGCGTAGGAATTTATCTTAAATACACTTGTAAATAGACTAAACCACTACTTATATTTTATCAAACACTGTGATTTTAAAAACAGGCATCATGGAAGTACTCAGTTTCCCCTTGTTTTTTTATCATGCTTTGTTGACCTTGTGTATAGTGAGGCTTGAGGACTCACTTCACCACTCTGAAAGTGTGTGACTGACTCAGCACAGTTTATTTTCCTGGTAAATAAAGGAAAGACCTGAATTCAAGACTTCAGACCTTGCCTGGCACAGATGACTTTGTATCCCACATTACCAGCTCTTGGTCAGGCCAGACAAGTGTTGGCAAAGGATAGAGGCAGAAGATAAGGACCTGCGACAGGGGCAAATTTCTAACAGTGGAGATTCAGAAGGGTGAATCCCCCACAGCCTGGCACTTTTATACCTTGCTGCACTACATCCTCCCATTCAACACCAAGCTAAGGGGGTTCATTTGAACAGCCACTCTTTCCTGTTTGGGAGCATTAGGGTGCTGGGCTTGGTTTCTGCTTTGCAGCAGGTCACCACAGGAGATCCGAACGACCTCTTCAGTCTGTAAATCTCAGACACAGATTCCCTAAGGACAGTCCCAGCAGCAAGTGCTCCACTTGATGCCCTCTCATGAATAACATCGAGGTTAACTTGTCACACGTGCAGACATCGAAACAGAAACAAAATGCTGAAATAAACAGCAAGTTCTTGAAAAACAGCAATTATTAATATATATATTCTCTGATAGTAATCTGGATCATCTGTGATCAAGTCTATACCTTTGAAAGACATTAACACATTTCCACCTCTAAGGAAACACAGTAAAACCCACAATGGAAAGACACAAGGTAAGAACCACATGGTTGGAAACTGATTTCAAAGCTACCTCTGAATATTCATTGTCTAAGCAGAAGTCCAACACATCCCTTTGAGAAAGTATCTCTGATAAAAGCATCATCCATCCCATAAGCAAAAAGCAATGCGCTCACCTGGTCTGAGGATATAATTAGAAGCAATAAGGCATACAGGAAAGAGGCTGCAGAAACGAAATTATACGTACAACACACAGAGAGGTGACGTATTTAAGAACCAGGGGGGAGGAATAGGTAGAAATATGCAGAATGCATGCTACTCTGGACTCACAATGCACAATGGCCTTGGGATCTATGGAGGAAAAGTGCTACAGCACAACCAAATCTCATTTTATTACCCCAATTATTGATCCAATGAGTGCTTTTTTTAAAAGCAGCACATGGCAATTTTCCTCATTTTTTGCTGGTAACCAAATCTCCCTCCTCCCTCTTACCGTTACTGTTATGTGCTTTAAATTAAGTCAGCAAAACGATGGCTTCCCCCCCTCCCCCCCAGCTTTGTTTTCTCAGCCTTACTGGTTAAATGCTAAAGCATAAAACGAACGGTGTCAAATCATATACTCAAAGATGATTAAAAGTAATCCTGAAGATGCTAAATATGGATTACCACAGCAATTACTGGAAATTTGTAACCTTGCTAAAACAGGCATTCTAATGGAGTTCTGCAGCACTGCCATAGTTAAGGGCTGTTTACTTTTTTAAAACAATTTGCAGTATAATGTCTGGAAGCGTGGTCTTATACAATGCTTCATCCAGTTCTGAATATGAAATTGTTTGGTGGCTGCTGAGAGCTGTCTCCTGGTGTCCGATACCACCACAGTGTTTTCTCAATCTCTCTCTGCTATTGGACCAACTCTGACTCACATTATGTTCTCATTATATCTCTCTTACAGTTTAAAAAACTTTGAAATCTATTTCATTCCTAGTTTAAGGCCTTTCCCTAATATATATCACCCTAGGGCAAAGACACGACATTAAGGTCTGTATGTTCCAGCCTGTCTACTACACAGACTTCATTTAGCATCGTTAGACCCTATCACTGGTAATAATCTACTGAGCAATAATCTGGCTGTTTCAACACACGGCCTCTAAATAATATGTGTGAACACAGTAATTATGAAAAGATTTCCATATCCTCTTTAATATAGATTTAGTTTTCGGTGACAGTTAAATCTGTGCTAATCTTCAGCAAATTCTTGTATTGGCAACTCTGCTACAACTGTCATTCTCACCAAACGTCAGTGGTTAAAGTTGTCTTTTCCACGGCTGAGCTCAGATGGAAAGAGAACATCGTCTCCCAGCTTCGGAGATGTAGAAAAAACCAGAAGGGGAATGGATAAGTGCCCCTCTGTATTTTGCTGAGCTTTCTGGCAATGCAAGTCTGTTGACAACAGCTGAGAACTATGAATGTGCCTACAGTAGACTCTTGTTATCTTCCTGAAGTTCATTTTCTCTAGACTGAAGATTTATGACTTTTCTTTTTTAATAATAACAACAAAAAGCCAAACTAAGTCCTCAAAAAAACAACCAACTAACCAAAACCCAACCAACCAACAAAACAAACAAATAAACAAACAAAAAACCCCAAACCAACAAAACAACAAGAACAAAACCCAAACAAAACCAGAATTAAAAAGGGGAGTTCACTGTATTTTAAGTGGATAAAGTTCTTAAAGTCTTTTTTCCAGTACATGAGGAGATGTTATAGCTGTAGGCTTTTTTCTGTCCATCCGCACTTAACCTTGGGATACAGTAAAACTGAGTAAGAACAATCCATGCATGAAGAAAACAGTGCTTCCATTCACCTTACTGCCTTCCTAGGCAAGAAAATCTGAATATGGAAGCACAGGGCTTAAATAATTTGACCTAAAGTTTGGTTAAGGTTAACACATCCTACCCTTCCTCCTCCTAGTGACTTGAAGGCAAATGGGATGCAATTGCAAGTTTTGAAATCAGATGCCTTGATTACTTTTCCATTCTCTGATAAGGGGAATGTTACTCTACGTATGGGGGAAACTGATTACGAAGGTACAAATACTTTGCCCTTATCTAGCATCGGTCCATGGATGTCATACTGAAACATGATACCTCTACATAAGTCTGATAATATCAAAGCAAACAAGAAAGAAATATGTTTCAGCTGATAAAAACATCCTTCCTGTA
>JANVCC010010235.1:1694292-1717869 GCA_025345505.1 Todiramphus chloris collaris
TTGCTTCCAGTTGAGGACAATTAGAGGCACAGTGTCAACTGGTCATTTATTAGGTTGTGTAAAGCTCTGTGGATACACATTGTTTTTGTGACATCAAAAAATGTTCATGAAAAATGGTACTGTTACATGGAGACATCCCCTGGTTTCTTCTCCTTTTAAACTGAATAATTCACTAGTTCAGGCAAAATTAAGTAGTGTTGTGGAGAATAAGTGAACACTGAGAGTAGATGGTGTAGCTCCACTGGCAAAATCAACTGACAAGTGAAAATCAAGTGGGATAGGTGGTAAGCTATTAATGAATTCATTCAAACCTGGTAGCATCCTTTGTATCATGGCTAGGGAAACGAGATCTCGATCTACATTAAGTGATGAAATGTAAGAAGATGAAGATTTGGCCCTTTATAGTTATTGTCAATATTGCCATCACATGATTGTTCAACATGATTTCTTCAGGCCTCCTGTACTATTAAAACCCCCTTAATGGATGCCTTTATTAGGTGATCTACAAATACATTTGTGGTGGGGCCTCAAGAAATGCTTAAAAATTTGCCCAGATTTTATGGTTAAAGATGTAATACTGTTTCTTGGAGAGGAATCTTTTCCATTGTCATGACTTCCCCTAGCCACTGAAGACCTATTCTAAGACTGCAAATTAAAAGTAATTATAAATATATCATCCTTGTGCAATAAAAGACTCTTGACCAAAAAAAAAAGAGCAAGAGGCATATGAAACAATGTATTCTGCAATCTGAAAAATATCACTTCCTGCTGAAAAAAAGGGACTTATAAGTTGCACTTTGTTAGACAGTTCTTCTGGGTTTCTTGTCAGTCAGACCAGAAAATCTGTTTAATTAAATTAAACTTGCTTTTAGAATACTTGATATAATCCTAGTTAGAACAACAGAATTTTGGGAAGCAAAAAACCAAACCCACATTTAGGGAAATTCCAGGTACCTGTTGCAATGCTAGTCACAGCCTTCCAGTGCCTAAAATGTGTGTGGGATTTCAGCACACCACTACACATCATAGAATCATAGAATTGTCAGGGTTGGAAGGGACCTTAAAGCTCATCCAGTTCCAACCCCCCTGCCATGGGCAGGGACACCTCCCACTAGAGCAGGTTGCTCACAGCCCCATCCAGCCTGGGCTTAAACACTTCCAAGGATGGGGCTTCCACCACCTCTCTGGGCAACCCCTTCCAGTGTCTCACCACCCTCATGGGGAAGAAATTCTTCCTAATGTCCAACCTGAATCGACCTATCTCTATCTTTAATCCATTCCCTCCAGTCCTATCACTGCCCGACAGCCTAAAAAGTCCCTCACCAGCTTTCTTGTAGCCCCTTGAGATACTGGAAGGCCATGATGATGATGGTAGGATGATGCCATTCATGTAAACTGTAAGTAAACACCAAAAATTCAGCCAGACAAATAAAAAACCTGAAAAACCCAAATCAGGTCTCCCCGGAGCCTTCTCTACTCCAGACTGAACAATGCCAACTCTCTCTGTCACTCTCCTCCTAGAGGTAGCTGCCCATTAATGAATAAATTAATTTTCTTTGTAAACTTCGTCACCTTTGGCAACAACCAGGGCTGAAGGCATCCAGGCAATGCAAAGGTATCTTTCTCCAAGTCCTGCTTATTACAGATCTGGATGTCTAAGGTTGAAATCTTAGCTCTTCCCACAGTTTCTCTCTGTTAAGCTTCATATTTTATGAATCATCGATATTCCTCTGGATCTGGTTTTCATGAGGGGTCTCATCTTTAACAGTTTTGTTCCTAATACACTGCTCACATTTCAACTTTCGCAGGATTTATCGAAAGTATTATAAGAAAAAAAACCAACCAACCAACCAAACCATGAGTTTCCAAAGTGTAGATGGTATAAGTATTTACTATTACATTGGGAAAGAAAAAGAAGGGATATAAAAAAGTGATTCACAGGGAATAAAGTCACTTCGCTAATCAGGGTAAGAAAGAAGAGATGCTTTCCACAGAAACTCGTGCCATTTTCTTCTTCTACATGCCTTCTCTTCCACATTCTTTGGGTGGGATACTGAATGAGGTAGGTGCAGTACATCAATTATTACATTATTCTGAAACATAGCAGAGTAGTACCTCAAGCTGACACATGCTTATGGAAACACACGTGGCTGGTCAGTCTTCACAGCCATTCGATTTTTCTTATTTGTAGGAATTTCACAAACTGCATCTTCCTCCCTTTTTTTTTTTTTATTTTTTTTATTCAATTTAATATTATTTTCTAGAACATTTTAACCCAAGATTATGCCCAACTGGCAAATTTTCCTATAGGACTGTGATAGTCATCAAGAGAATAAAGTCATTTGGATAAAACAGCACTCCCTAAGGAATGCCTTAGGAGATGGAAAAATCTAAAAAAATTCCTCCTGAAAGGTACCCCAGCTTGTGATCTAGTCTTTAAAAGTAAAATATTAGGAATGCTTTATAGGTTTGGAGCATTCCTTATTATGGGAAACAGATCTCTTCTTTCCTAAACTATCACTAAATATTTGTGAGGCAGCAATAATTCTTCCAGTGAGTTTCATGTTCCCATTGAAATGTCTTTACTTGTTTTAAACTAGGCAAGAATTACAAAATGATGTTCTGCTGACAAGATCTAAAAATAAAGTCACTTGGCAATTGTGTTAAAATAAGCACTGCTACTAGCTTGATGTAAATAGGAGGAAAATCGTATCCTAAAAATTACTTCTACTGCCTCTGGGCATAGTGACCCAGGTGGAGAAATGGCACCTGCTCTTCAAGTCATTTATCAGTTCTCAGGGGGGGAAAGTTTTGGAGAGCACATCCCTGTTTGCAGTGAAGAAGTCAGTACCACTCTACTTCTGTCTTTGTATAACTCTGTGGTTGATGATACAATAAGAATTATTGACACTCACGAACAATGATGCATTTAAGTCTGTTGCAATCAGCTGTTTCTTGCTCTGACACCAACGTTCTGGCATTAGAGCTCCCTGCACCTTCATTTATCCACCCACGTAAATGAGGGTACAGATCCTGACCTCTCCTGTAAAACCAGTCTGATTTTTACTTCTGAAAAGCACCACGTACAAATTACACAGAGTCTTTAATACCTAAGAGAATATGGACAAAAGAGCACGAACTCCATTGGCTTATCAACTCTCCTCAAGAGACACACTCTTGCGACATCCACTTCTGTCTGAACTTGCCTCAAAATGGCCAGTTTACATGAGATCCCACTGACCACTGGTCAGCTTATACTGGTAAAATGTTACTTGGCTTTCAAAGCATCTCTTGTCCTCTGAATTAGGAATTGCCCCTGGGATGCTGTGGTGGGTTGACCTTGGCTGGACACCAGGTGCCCACCCAACTGCTCTACCATTTTTCCCCCTCCTCTCAGCTGGACCAGGGGGAAGAATCACAGAATCATACAATGTTAAGGATTGGAAGGGACCTCAAAAGATCATCCAGTCCAATCCCCTTACCAGAGCAGGACCA
Source organism: Todiramphus chloris collaris (assembly GCA_025345505.1). Taxonomy (NCBI): domain Eukaryota; kingdom Metazoa; phylum Chordata; class Aves; order Coraciiformes; family Alcedinidae; genus Todiramphus; species Todiramphus chloris. The sequence goes on from JANVCC010010235.1 coordinate 1,697,788, forward strand.
CCTAGAGCAGGTCACCAGGAACGTGTCCAGGTGGGTTTTAAGTGTCTCCAGAGAAGGAGACTCCACAACCCCTCTGGGCAGACTGTTCCAGAGCTCCGTGACCCCCACAGTGAAAAAGTTTCTCCTTATGTTTCTGTGGAACCTCTTATGCTCTAGCTTACACCCGTTGCCCCTAGTCCTGTCACCGGACATAACAGAGAAGAGCCTGGCTCCATCCTCGCCCTTTATGTATTTATAAACATTAATGAGGTCACCACTCAGTCTCCTCTTCTCCAAGCAAAAAGAGACCCAACTACCTCAGCCTTTCACCATAAGGGAGATGCTCCACTCCCTTAACCATCTTTGTAGCTCTTGAAAATAAGATGAAACTCATGGGCTAAGACAAAAGCAGTTAAATGAAGAAGCAAAGCAATGCTGCATGCGGAAGCAAAAAGAAAACAAAGATTTATTCTCTACTTCCCATCAGCAGGCAATGTCTGTCCCTTTCTGGGAAGCAGCACTCCAAACGGGTAGCGGTTACTCCAGAGGACAAGCTGATGCCTCCCCTCCTCCTCCTCCTCCTTTACCTAGCTTTTATAGTTCTGCTGACGTCATATGGTATGGAATTTCCCTTTGGTCAGTTTGGGTCAGCTGCCCCAGTCGTGTCCCCTCGCAGGATCCTGTCCACCCCATCCCACTGCGGGGGGAATGCTGAAAACCAGCCCTGATGCTGCACGAGCCCTGCCCAGCAGCAGCCACAACGCAGGGGTGTGATCAGCACCTTTCCAGCTCTCAGTGCAAAGCACAGCGCTGGGAGGGCTGCTACGGCAGCTCAGTCAGACCCAGTACAGATGTAAATTCTGTCTTTGATGAGGGTGTAAGACATAAAGATGTTACTAACAGAATGGGCGATGCTTTCTGGTTACAGCAATGGATTGGAAAAATGACTGTTCTGTGGAAAGGGTCAATACAACAGGGTCATTTGTTTGGTCCAATTTAGTGGACCAAAAAGGACTAGGACAGTGCATGAGGTCCAGGTGGCAATGCCAGGACTCCTCTTGCACAGTGTCAGGAGCATCAGAAGTTGCTGGTACCATTCTATGCACATGAAAAGGGCTGTCCCTAGTGCAGGGGACCTGCTGATGGGACCACACCAGCCATCTGGATGGATATACAACCTGAGGACACTTCTGCTGAATGGCAGCATCCCTTGGGTGTTTCATGGCATCACCTGGAGTTATACTGTTTAGTGGCAGATGCTCCCCCTGCCTCCTGTCTCTACACTGTAGCATTTGCCTGTGTTTCACACAGCAGTGGTGGCAAAGTGCTTAGCGACTAAGTTTATATCGTTCTTTATTAAGAATTTACATACAGAGAAAATTAAACCTGACTACGAACCTAATCAGCTATTTTGTAATTTGATGAAATGGTGTGACCTACCAGGGGACTTAGTCCAAGGAGCTTTGTGTGCTAATGTGATGCTAAGCACAAGAAGGACTTTGGGGATACCAACTTCTCTTGGGTTTCTTGCCCACCACTGAAAGTGCATGGCTATAATTAACATCAATCATACTACAGAAATGGAAGACCAAAAAATACCTGGGGGACTGTAGTGCTCAGGATGAGAGTCTGTACTAGCCAACACTGTCACTGGGGAGTAATTAGGTCTTCTGCAAATCCTAGTAGGCCTCTCACATCTCCAGCTACCTTCTGGCACATCCTGCTTAAACACTGAGCACTGGGTGACTAAGGACTCCAGTATAGATGGGGTAATACTGAGAAGAAAAAAAAAAGGGGGTTGCTGCCAGCACTTTGGCCAGCCTTCTTCGAGTGAGAAGTAATGTCCCTTCCCTGGAACATTTTAACCAGTGTAAATATATCAATATTAGCCACATTTTAAGTAGGCTTCTTCATGATTCATGATGAATCAGAGGATGAAGCTGCCCTGCTCTGTGCTCAGGTATGGTGTGAAAGTGAACTAGAAAGTGATGTCAAGTCATAATAATACACTTTGTTTACAGATCTCATTCCATTTCCAACATTTCAAAGCCTTGCCAGTATTAATTAATTAAAATCTTGCAACAGCTCTTTGAGTTGGGCAAGGACTATTATATCAGTCAGTAAACGTGGAGACCCCGAAGGCTAGAGTGAGACTGCCTGCTTTAGGCACTCAATTTATTTGTTGCAACATCTGAAAAAAAAAAAAATAGGTGCTTGGCTCCAGCAGAATGATTCAGATCACTTAAGGCAGGTGCTTACACAAACTGTACAAGCAATGCAGACGGATGCCTCTGAAGTAGCACCCAAGCCATGTTCACACGTTGCTCCATCAGCTGAACAGTGAGCTGCGGGTCCTTCACGGGATGGTTTAGTGTGGTTACACGCATCCACTCAGGCGTAGGCACTAGGAAATACTATTCTCACAAGTGTGGCTGGGTAAGTGCTTAATTCAAGGCTCAACAGTGTGCGGTCCTACTTACGTGGGAATCAAAATGCAAATTCCCTTCTGAAGGGCAAGCACCTGTGTTGTGGGATAAGTGGGAGGAGGAAGCACAAGATATTAATAGTTTGAGCACTTATCTGTGAAATAAAAAAACAGAGGTATAGGCTGTCCAGCCCAAGGGGCTGACCCCAGCATTTCCACTTTCCTAGACCATACCAGGCTACAGTAAGGCTGGAGCAGACATACAGAAGTAAGAGATGAAGAAGCTATAGGGTCTCAGCTGAGTGGAAGGTAAGGCCTTATGTTCATAAATCTCTTTTAGTGCTCTATCAGATAAATGTCATGAAGCTAGTCCGGCCAGGGAACAGGCATTCCCTCATGACCCAGGCTTAGCTGGCACTTGTTTCCATACCGACAGACTGACTTGTGCCTCTACTGCATCCTGGTATCCAGGTCCTCCACAGTCTGCACTTGTTAGCTGGCTATTAGGAAGCCATTTGTTCTGTCCAAGAGGAAATCTGGGCACAGCCAAGATGACAGCGTGCTCCAGGCTCTGCTCCAGGCGCAGCATGGACATGCACGGCACAACTCTGGCTCTTTACCTGGTGCCATACTGCAATGCCAGCCTGAAGACCCCAAAACCCAGTATCCCTCCTGTCACTTTCCAGAGCACACAGGAAGCAGCTGGCTGCAGAAAAGCCCCTATTTTGTCACCTGTATTAGTTAAAAAATAGAAAATCAAACCAGAAACACCTGTGATTGTACCCCAAGTCTACGGCAAGATGTTGCCCAGTGGAGATGAGGATCAAGTGCTGTGGAGTATGGATCAGTTTGCTCACTTCAGATGCTCCCAGCTGTGTGAACACAAGCCAGTCTGCAGCACATAGTTCAGAGGAATAGACTCTCTTTCTCATCTGGTCCACAAAAACAGTACAAACATGCCCCAAACTGCTCTTGCTGAGGTGTTCTGTGCTAGCTCAATGTTGCCTAAAACTGATGGGTTTGGTCAGGCTGTGGCTTCATGAAGTGGGCCCTTTTCAACACCTGTGGAGATACTAGTAGCTCCTCCTTCACTTGTGAGTTACGATGGACTGCCAGGAGCTGCTGATCACTGAACACAGGCAAAACCATATGTTTATTTGCTTAAGTCATTCTTGAGGGCAAACCACACTGTCCAGATTAATACAGACAGTTTCTCTGGGATGTAGGCTCTTCTTCCGATAAAACAGACTGAGCCATTCCCTGGGACTTAAGACACATCCAGTTCATTCTCATGGGGAGTTAAGTTGACTCATGGATGGTCTAAATCACATTCACTGACTTCTTCAAACTATGCAGCACCTCAGAAACAGAGCCGAGTAAAAGACTTGGGAGTCTTGAACCTGAGCTTGAGCCTGATTTATTATCATTTTTACCTGCTAGAGGCTTCTTTGATCTCAGCAAGACTCTCTCCTGATGAGCAGTAGAGAAGGAGAATTTGGGTTAATGCACCCTGCTCTACCTGCTCTTTAACATAAGAGTGGCTCCTATTAGTGTTTTAGCAGTTTGTCCTTTTATGCAAGAACTTGCACAGCTGACTTGGCTAAAGTTTTAATGGGTATGCTCCTAGAGTGGGAGGAAATGTTAAGCACTGCTTATTGTTACTTATAATTACACACCCAAATGCCACAGCTCCATCCAGAGTTCCCAGGCATCTAGGTTCCTTACTACCTACCACGGCACGCTATTATCACAAATAAGATCTTCCTTGCTGCCTAAAGTTATGCCATGATGCAGTGGAGGAGCCAAAGAAAACCAGGTTTGCAAAACGCACGCGTTGCTTCAGACGGCAGTGAATTCGTTTAAGAGGAGATCAGGCAACAACCATTCATTTCGGTGCAATAGATTTCTCTGCTCTTCTTATTTACCGAGATGTTTGTCTCGCTAGATCAAATCAATGAAATTACAACAGATCGCCCGGCGTGCCGACAACAGCCAATATCTGCCTAGCATCTCAGAGAGGCATCCCTTTATCACATGCCTTCAGTTTCTGTCTGACACATCTCCACCGTTCAGTCTGTTCTGCTGGAAACAGAGAAGTTAAAAAGTTTTCCAGTGTAGTTGGCTGAGTCAGGAGCTCTTCTGGGCAGCCAGGCACAGGCACACGTATTGACTGCCCTGCTAGCCGTAAATCTGCCCCTGCCATTGCCCAAGGAGATGTGCTATTGTCCCTGGGTGCACTTCTGGAGGACACGTCTGGGGTGTACGCAACTCCACCCTCCGCTGAGGTGGGAAACTTGTTCAAAGTGGTTTTGAGGTTTTGTTAAGAAGCAAAACAGGAAATCTGCATGAATCTGGAGTTTAACTATATTAATTTATTTTTTTAAACTTTTTGCTCTCCCAGAGTTGTCTTTTTTTTTTTTTTTTTTTTTAAATAGAAAATAAATAAATACCAGAATGACAAACATTCTGCAACTGAACACATCCCAGTTGTGTGGTAAGCCTCAGGTTTTACTGGTGCAGACCAGATTTCAGGCAGCACTGAGAACCTGGAGTAGTCCAGAGATTTTTTAATTTTATTTTCTTTTTTTAAGCAAACCAAGCAACTCAAAGGCTGTGTCAACTTACTTAAGTGCTCTTTATGCCAACTAATCATAGCTGGCACAGAAAACACTGCTGACTACTGCTCCCTACCCCACCTACACTGGAGGCGAGGAAGGCCAAAGACAGAGTTGAAATGAGAGCTCTGTGCTGCCTGGAGAGATTCCATATCCTTAGCCTGGCAGCGGGAGGGATCAGAGGAAGGACCACTGAGTTGCTCCTAAAACTCCAGGAAAAGGACAAGGAAGTGGGGTGAGGACCACCAGCAGAAGCCTGCCTGCCACAACACACTGACCTCATATGCAGTGTCACCACCACTGCTGAGGGCATCTGGTACCCGTGCCCCTTTTGTCAGCAACCTTACATCTTGGAAAGCAGCATAGGGGAAAGGGACCTGGGGGTCCTGGTGGCCAGCAGGATGACCATGGGCCAGCAATGTGCCCCTGTGGCCAAGGAAGCCAATGGCATCCTGGGGTGGATTAGAAGGGGTGTAGCTAGTAGGTCGAGAGGGGTTCTCCTCCCCCTCTACTCTGCCCTGGTGAGGTCACATCTGGAATATTGTGTCCAGTTGTGGTCCCCTCAGTTCAAGAAGGACAGGGAATTGCTTGAGAGAGTCCAGCGCAGAGACACAAAGATGATTAAGGGAGTGGAACATCTTCCTGATGGGGAAAGGCTGAGAGAGCTGGGACTCTTTAGCTCGGAGAAAAGGAGACTGAGGGGTGACCTCATTAATGTTTATTAATATGTAAAGGTTGAGTGTCAGGAGGATGGAGCCAGGCTCTTCTCTGATATGTCAAATGACAGGGCAAGGGGCAATGGGTGCAAGCTGGAACACAGGAGGTTCCACATAAACTTGAGAAGTGATGAAATGTGATAGTTACAGAGAACTGGAACACGCTGCCCAGAGAGGTTGTGGAGTCTCCTTCTCTGGAGACACTCCAAACCCACCTGGATGCATTCCTGTGTGATCAAATCTAGGTGATCCTGCTCTGGCAGGGGGGTTGGACTAGACCCTCCCAACCCCTACCATTGTGTGATTCTGTGACTGTAGCTGTGAAAACCATAAGAGCTGGTTTTGTAGTCTTAGTAATGCAGGCTCTCCCCAGCCCTGAGAAAGCTCTAGTGAAAACATCAAGTTGTCTCAGGAACCTGGGAATGGGAAAGCCATCACTACTGGCCTCAGTGTGGGACCTAACAGCAAAAAACTGCATTGCCAGACCTGAAAACTACTGAGCTTTGTGGTACACTGCTGATTCATATTCTGTGGCACTGCTGAGCAAACTCTACCTAGATATCTCCACAGCTCTATTCTAAGTGCTATATAGTGCTGGGTTTGGGTCAGATCCTGTGTTGAGATACGCTGTTGTCATTCACAGCCAGCCACACTAAGACAAGTGAGCTACTGATAGGTATAATACAAACTTGGCTGAGCTGTGTATTGCAACTGGGATCAGACAGACAGGTTGCTCACAGTTTCCTCCCAGTTTATTTAAGCTGCCCCTGTGTGTGCTGCGTAAGGCACCAGCAACACTTTTGCTGCTGCTCCAGCATCACTCTGACGTCAGCGCTCTGATTTGATTTTCTGTCACTGTTCTCACAGATTAAATTTCAGCCAGTGACCCACGGCTTGATAGCTCATTAGCAAATCCCTCTGAGCCATATAGTCCTGTCCTTGCTTGGCAGTTAACTCTGCATTGCACGGACTCCCAGAGCCTCCTGAAATCAGCACTGCCTCATCCGAAAGCTCGGTCAGACTCAGGGCTGCTGCAAAAGCCCGTGGGGATCCGTGCCCAGCTGCACGTTTTCAATGAAGAATCACTAACAATTCCTATTAGGAGTCCTTGGGTCTTTCCAAGTCACTGAGGTTGTGTAAAATCTCCTCCATAGAGAGTCAGAGCTTTCCTTTCCTACCCCTCCCCTCAGCCCTTGATCTACAGGGAAATTATTCTGCCTTCCTTCTCAGCGAAACCTTAAAACAGGGCATTCTTACTCCTTTTGTTGTTCAGCATCATTATTGCAATCAGACAGGCTAAGGCAGCTGCGACAATGCTCTTCCAGCTTTCTTTTCCTGGGATACATGAATATAAAACTCTTGTCAGGCAATGGGAATGGAGAAGCTGCTGGAGGTCACAGACTCTGACTCTCAACTTCTGCAGTTGAGTAGGACAGGACGCAGGCTGCCTCGAGTGCATTACGATCCCACTTACCAGCAGATATCTTGACCTTAGCTTTTCCTATGCCCAGCTTTGAGTCACACTGACCAGCAGGTTAATAGTGAAGACAGATCCATTGCTTTGTTTCACTTCCTCTGTGCACCTGAACTGACCTCTTGCCTCATACCTAGATTATCAGCTCCTTTCAGCAAGACGTTCTATTGCGTATCGTCCAGTGCTACAGCACAGTTTCCCTTCTAACTCCGGTCAAGCTGCCAGTTATCCAAGTATCCAGGCTGTGCGCTGTCAAAATCTTAACCAACTCCTTTCCCAAGGTAAGACAGTCTCTACAAATGCTGCACCGAGGCCATTTCCCACACCTGGTAGATAGAACACGGCAGCAAGGGCTCTGGTGTGCCCCCACTGAAGGCACAGATGGGACTTCCCAGCCTTACACTCTCTTTTTTTGCCTCAGCAGATACCTCATTCCAGAAGTCAGACTCAGCAGCTTCAGGGAGACACTTGATTTACACCGGGCTGGGACAAGAATCCGGCCATGATTCTTTATTGCCTTTTAAAGCCAAGAGCCCAGCAGAAGCCAATTGTGTCTGATGCGAAGCTGCTGCACACCCAACGTGGAATCTGCACAACTCCATAAACCAGCAGTGGTCTAAATAAAAACTTCAAACAAGGCATTCTGGCATTGGCCAGAAAGAGTGAAGATAAATAGCTGGGAGCCGCCAAGTTGCGAAGGAAGAACTGCTTGAGTGTTGGACGGAGAGCAAAGTGAGAGGCAGAAATTAGGCAGGGTGCTGGGAGGCTTGTAACACTCCCAAAAAGCAAAAGGGTCACAGCATTTAATTTGATTAATTCATCACTGGTCCAAAAGACTTTGTACTGAGCCTCAGGCAGAGCAATAAACATACAATCATTAAGAGAAGAAATAAAAGATTGGTTGGGTGGTAAACACTCCAGCTCCCTCTCACACTCCAGCATCCCCCTTGTTTCTTCTCTCCTTGGTCAGCCCAAATATTGGAAGCAACTTAGTAAGCAAGTGGTAGCATTAAAACAACAACAACAACAACGAAACTCACTGTATTTCAAATGCCTTGGTCAAAACACTTTCAAGGAAAGCTTTGACTTGGTTTCCACATGGTTTTTGTTTTCCCTTAACAGCCTGTTCCTCTAGGAAATGCCATGGGCAGAATGGAGCAACAGTCATGCTATCTTGGCCTCCTCTCCCCAGTGAAAATGGAAATGACAAGAGGGACATTCACCCTAAGTGAGCCTGATGATGCTTTCGGTGGTCATTTCAGTAGTTTTGGTTGTACCTCTAAGCGTCCAGAGGCACAAAGAGATTTCTGATGAATGCAATTTTATTTACAAATAATGGCATTTTGTACAGCTCCAACGCTAACTTTTATAGGCCAGATGGTACAAACACTCACCCCGTAACTCTACAGTGCCTGTCCCTCACCACAGGACACAGGGGGTGTGGACAACCCCCCCACTGACACTGGGGCTGGAAAACCTTTGCAGATGCTGTGTAGGAGCCTGGGGCGTCCAAGGAAACCACAGCAGAGGCAGAGCTGGGGAAGGGGAGGGTGATTAATACTCTGTACATCCTCAGCGAGTGAGGTTCATGCCTGGATCTTCTCCCATCTGCTTCAAGCACTGCCACCGCACCCACACTGAGTTCTCTGGGCATCGATGTGTATCAGGCCTGACTGTGGCTCTGTACAGCAGGAAACTGCTTTTATTCCCCTTTCCCACACAGACACTGAGGTTTACTGCAATTTAGAAAAGTTAGGGTTGGAAGGAACCTTAAAGATCATCTAGTTCCACCCCTCTGCCATGGGCAGGGACAGCTCCCACTAGACCAGGTCGTACAAGGACCCATCCAACTTGGTCTTGAACACATTCAGTGATGGAGCATTCACAGCCTCCCTGAACCACCCGTTCCAGTGTCTCACCACCCTCACAGTGAAAAAATTTTTCCTAATTTCTAATCTAAACATATGCTCTTGTAGCTTGAAGCCATTACCCCTTATCCTATCGAACAGGTTTGTTATTTGGGGTGCCAGAGCTGGACCCAGTACTACAGAAGCAGTCTCCCAAGAATGGAGTAGAGGAGGGAATCACCTCCCTCGACCTGCTGGCCATGCTGCTGGCGATGCATCCCAGGATACAGTTGGCACTTCAGGCAATTTAGACACTTTTCTGCAGTTACATGAGAAAATGATGACATAGAAGATGGGTCTCCAAACCCTGGACCACGCATCAGCCCACCTCTGCATCTGTACACGCAATGCCCTACGACACCTAGGTCTTGTTGAGTCAAATGCTAGTAATGGAGAAAGCAAGGTGACGGACATGGTGACAGAATTGATATCTAATGACCTTTGTTCATCACCTGATTGTCACTTCTCTGCCCTTGTTCCAGTATGTAAAAGTGCATCCATGCAGATACATGCAACACCCAGCCAGTATAGGCATTCATAGAATCACAGAATCATTCAGGTTGGAAAAGACCCTTGGGATCATCAAGTCCAACCATTAACCCTGCTCTACAAAGTTCACATCTAAACCATGTCCCTCAACACCACATCTAAACAACCCTTAAACACATCCAGGGATGGTGACTCAACCACCTCCCTGGGATTCATTTAATGTGACAGATGAGAAAATGTTCATCAAACACAGTGTTAGACCACTGTCTCCCATGTTACTGAAATAATGTGTTCTCTGCAGAATAATAAACTAACTCTATGATTCTGGAGCTATATTAAAAAAAGCGTTTGTGGATAGTGTTATTATAGAAAAATACATGGATTAATAAGGCAATTGGCTAACCCTATTTCCTTCACATTCCATACACAGTCAGAAGAATAAATATGATTTACCCACTGCTGAAATACAGATCCTTCCTCAGTGTAAAACTGTGGCTGATTAAGGCTTCATGATAATACTCCAGAACTTTGTCAATGGCCCATTCCAGCAAGAAACTGAGCCGTGGATGGGGAGTTTTGTCAGGGAAGAAATCTCATCTGGATAGATGACACTCCTCAGCAGAGCATAGTTTACTTATATGTGTGTTTGTACTGACATCAGATGAATGCTGCTCATTCGTTTGACTGTCACTCCTCCTCCCCTCCTCCAATACATCTCCTACTTCCCCTTTGGATGGTTTAATCACCCAGTGTAAGGCTTTTTAACAGGAATAAGGGCATTTTTGAGATAAAGACATTGGAAAATACCTTTAAACAAATACATCTGTGCATTTAATAAGCACTCTTGCCTACGTATGCACACAGAATACAGTCCCTTTTCTCCCACTCATGTCACAGGGCTAAACGCTACTCACTGTGTGATCCCATCCTTCAACTAAAGCTGATGCTGGTTCCTTCAGAGTTAAGCCAGCAGCATACAGATTAGCTGAAGAGGAAAGGTCAAATCAGAAGAAATCCAGCTTGTAAAATTGCTGGACATTGAGAGGGGAAGGCATGGGGGGGGGGGACTTGTAGGTAAGTTAAGCATTAATTTGTGAAGCATGTTTGTTATGCTAACTATCCACCGTTCAGAAACTGATGATTACTACTTTCCTAATAGCTGCATATGATTAACTTTATATTCCTGTAAATTTACTGTGCATGGTGTCTGTGCTGTATCTGATGAAACCCATGTACTTATTAGCTGATCTTTGAGCCATGGTGCCTAATATGCAAGCAAAGCAATCTTTGCTTGTATTATCATCATTGAGAAACAACAAAGAGGCAGGAATACTGTGAGTGTAAAGTAGTACAGAACTTGATTAGTCTCACTCCAAAAAAAACTAAAAAAAAAAAAAGCAGAAACAGTCCTGTATATTTGACCTCTGCCTCACCCGCAGCTACATCCTGGCCTGCAATAGGAGGACATAATCAAACAGGTTGTGTGCATAAACTGACATCTTACCTATGCACCTTAGAAAGTCAAATGTGCTTTTCCTCATTTGCCCACCTACAGAAATAGGGAAGAGGTAACCATTCCTGCTTTGGCCCAAGGCACAAGCTCTGGCACCCAGACTGCTCAGCAGCAGTGCGTGTCTCTTCTTCCAGCATCACATACTGAAGTGGGCAGGCAAATGACAAGGAGATGTGGGGTTTGCTACAAGGACCTCTTTAAAATACAGCTCTGCTCACGGTCTCCCCAGCCCAGCTGTGACACCAATCTGTGTCCTCTCCCTGGGTCCCTCACCTGGGCTTTTGTACCTACTGGAGAGCAGATGAAAGATCAGCCATCCAGCTGTGCACAGTGCCTCAGGCCATAGAGTGCCAAAGGGGCCTCAACAACATTTTGCAAATTCAGGAGGTGCACCTCTGGCTTTGGGGAGTGGAAGGAGGGAGCTGGCTGAGTCAGTGCTTGGTGCACACAACCTGAAAGCTCAGTTTAGCATGTGCCCAGGTGACTGTGGAAAGGCAGGATCTGAAAAACCTTCTGCTGTATCCTTACCTACAGGTTAGACTAATGCCACTCAACTAGTGGCATTAGCCAAAGAGGAAAGCAGGGTTTAAAGAGTTTTGATTAATTACTCTTTCTAAGTGCAAGAGGGTTAGGTGAGCACAAGGAATCTTACAAAAAGAGCTCTTTCAGAAAAATGCAGAAGGAAGCAACAGGTCATGGGGAGCGGACAGGAACAAAGCTGGGAAGAGTTATTAATTAGTGTTTATGGAAAGGACTCCAGTCTCTCCAGAGCAATGGTGGAGAAAAAGGCAGTGCGCTGGGAGAATAACCACATGCGTTAACACTGCATGCTAAACCCTAAGAGGTCCCAAGAGATGTAAAATGAGGCAAAGCTCATGAGATCCCCACTAATGCATGGCCAGTGATGGTCCAAGTTGGTGCAGTACAGGCAATGGACATTTGCTGTGGCCAACCAAGGTGGCTGGTGGCACTCCTTCAATGGGACTCTTCACTCTTGGCACTTACTTCTCATGCCAGGACCGCAACCAGCTCCTCCAGAAAGTTAGAGGGACAACTCTTCCCTTGACATCCTAATCTTTCTAGGCTGTAAAATCATATATAGGCTTTAAGGTTATGTGGCAAGACTGTTTTCCACCATAGGCATGACCACTGCATAGCACCAGGGAAGACCGAACTTTTTAGAAATGCCTATGTGCTGTTACAACACAGAAATTGGTAATTAAAGTAACAACAATACAATAGCAACTGCACCAAAATACTACACTGAAACAAACTGCAATGCCTGAATGCCAAAGAGCACTTAAATGGTTCTCTCATCACTCATGACAGACATCTCTGTGAAGCATGGGTGGGTTTTGCTCCATGTTTTACCTCCAGCAACACACCACGAAGTTGCACATGGCATTACTGAGCATGCCAAAAGGCACATGCAGTAAAGATAACACTTTATATCTAAATGGTATAAATATATTTTCACTTTTCATCTGAATATTCAGGATGTCTCCTCTTATCTCTGTTATGTATTATGTGTATATTGTGAAAGACGGCAAACGCTGAATGGCAGGAACAATCAGGCTATGGGAATCTCCTCCTGGGACTGAGCTATATGTTCTCATAGGGATGTTTTTGCTTTTTACCTTTTATTCTCATGATTAGTCAGTCACTGTTTAGCCACCTCAGGGAAATACAAGGTGAAATAAGAGAAAGAAGGTCAAGGTTATCATGGAAAAGTTTAATCCCTCCTCAGTGGGAATGGGTTAATAGTTATGGCTAGACTCAACTATGGACCTCTGTTGGGAATCTCAGTGAAGGTCAAAGGCAAAGAGAAAAAAAGGCTGCACTGAGATCTTAGACAGTCATAAGCAGACAGATGTTCCTAGGCTTTAATGAGCAGTCTTGGCTCCAGGCCTTTCTTGGCAGAGCTGTTTAGTTTTAGAGTTTTTCCTTGTAGTGCAAGGTATGGCTCTGGTTAGCTGGCTGAGCTAACTGCTGATGATTTTTCCATCTAAATAATAGCTTGACAATGAAGAAACCAGCCCATAATCTGTGACTTGATGCATTAGGTCATGGGGAATGATGTGCAGTTGTAATCGCGAAAAATAAAAATAAATAAAAATAATAATTTTAGCTTAAATGACAACCAGCTTTAAAAGTTTAAGGGTCAAATCTGATGGAGCTCCTACTGCAAGTTCTACCACTACATCTTACGCTTTTATCATCATGGAAAATAAAACAAAGGAAAACACGAAATGGACTTTTTATTTACTAGTTCTATTTCCAAGTCAGCCTGGTGGGGATTGTGCCCCTGCTGTGGAAATTCATTTGGGTTCAGCAGTGCTGAGAATTTCCTCTTGACAATTTACTATGCCTAAATGAAATACATTAAATTGGAAAGTACAGGTTTAGCAAACTTCTTCTGTTCAGAAAGCAAAAAGGCTACAAATCCAGCCGTCATCAAACTCTGAAATCGGTAACTTCCACTAAAAAGCTGTAAAATAGCATTGTTAAAAAGGACTTAGAAAAGACTTTTAGCCCTTGTCTGCTAGGACCAGGAATAACCACACACCAGTACAGACTAGGGGTTGACCTGCTGGACAGCAGCTCCACAGAGAAGGACCTTGGCGTCCTGGTGGACAATAAATTATCCATGAGCCAGCAATGTGTCCTTGTGGCCAGAAAGGCCAGTGGTCTCCTGGGGTGCATAAAGAAGATTGTGGCCAGCAGGTCAAGGGAGGTTCTTCTCCCCTTCTACTCTGCACTGGTGAGACCACATCTGGAGTCCTGTGTCCAGCTCTGGGCTCCCCAGTTCGAGAGCGACAGGGAAATACTGGAGAGAGTCCAACAGAGGCTACAAGGATGATGAAGGGACTGGAACATCTCTCTTATGAGAAAAGGCTGACAGCCCTGAGGCTGTTTAGCTGGAGAAGACTGAGAGGGGATCTTATGAATGTTTACAGATATCTGAAGGGTGGGTGTCAAGTAGAAGGGGCCAGTCTCTTTTCAGTGGTGTCCTGTGACAGGACGAGGGGCAACAGACTTCATGTGGAACACATGAAGTTTCACCTCAACATGAGGAAGAACTTCTTTTCTGTGAGGGTGATGGAGCCTGGAACAGGCTGCCCAGAGAGGCTGTGGAGTCTCCTCTAGAGACTTTCCAAACCCATCTGGATATGTTCCTGTGTGGTCTGCCCTAGGTGATCCTGCTCTGGCAGGGGGGTTGGACCAGAGGTCCCTTCCAGCCCCTACCATTGTATGATTCTGCGATTCTATGACCTAACTTCCTTAATGCACTGCTTTTCATTGCTGTAGTCCAGATCCTGGTCTCGGGTGAAGGAAATGGGAATGTCTAGGTGGCTTAAATATGAGCAGCCTTTGGATCTCAATCAGTTACAAGTCAATAAAAAACTTAAGAGCCTTACGTTGGCAGGTTATCCGAATTCTCTGCTCCCTCTGTGTTCTCAGCTGATTCTCTTTTCATTTTGGAGGCTATGAATTATGTTTCCTTGAAGCTCTTTTTTAGTGTATCAGAATCTTTTCCACCACTGTTTGGTTCAGCAAAGCTCACCCTTTTCCGGAACCAAGTGTGAAATCTGCTTTGTGATAAATATCTGATGGTGCAGGAGCTCTGGGCTTGCTCCCAAGGTAAATTAATTTATACTGCAGCGAAACACCTGCCTCTGTGTCATCATGAAAGCAGCTCCCTATTGTAAAGTACGATTCAGTCTCTCAGACAAGGAGATTCAGATTCCTTCTCCCCCCTCCCTGCAGGAGAGGAACAGATGTCCTTAGCAGCCAAAAGGAGTTTCCTCCCTCCTCATCTACTCAGCTTATATTTCCAAGTCCTAAAACTCTTCAGAGTCAATTGGCTAGTGTTTACTGTTTCTGTGACACCAGTCCCTTCCACAGCCACTCAATGCTCAGGATAATTACTTTGCATGACACCTGCTGACTGGAAGCAACAGGTTTACACCAAGATTTTACCCATCTCTCGCTGTGATGGGTCCCTCTGGATCAGCAGCACACCACACCAGTCACAGGATGCTGATCCAACTCCACAATCTCCTACGTGTCTGGTCCATCACATCAACAAATAGCTTGTGTACACTTTGTAGGCCAGAGGAGAGACTTTCTGCTCAGTACCATTACTGTTCTTCCAAAGGCTGGGCAATGATGAACACCCCACAACATCAGACATCAACAAGCAGGATGACTACCTTGCCAACAGCTATTTTAATTACTGCTGTTGCAGAATGCAGTAGCGAGATTTTTGGAGGAAGGGCAACAAGCCATCAGAGATAGGCAAAGGCAGGGCAGTATTTATAAAAATGCTATATAACAACTCAGAGGCTTGTAAATGTTTTGGCTTAACGTGTTGCCAACGTTCCTGTTGATCTCCCCGAAGTCTGGATGAAGACTAGGGGTCAATTACAAAAAAACCAGAGAAGTTATTGACACATAAACATACGTAAGTGGCAAGCCTCCTGTAAGTGGCAAGTCCCTCGTTTGGCCTTAGAAGTTAAATGTAGAAAGGTACAACAGACTAAAGCAAACCTTACCTGAAGAGGCTGAAGAATCGTAAGTACTTCTGTCCTTCCTATTTGTCCTGAACGGCTGAATGTCCTTTTCCCTGTAAGTTCCAAATCCTTCAAAGCTTCTTCTTTTATTCCCACTTGCATCGTTATCCCGCTTCTCACTTGAGGAATTCATTTCACCAAACATGTCCAGGGACTCTGACCTTCCATTACTCTCAGTATTACCAGAGTATCTCTTTGTGCAAGAGTCAATGGGATCATTGCTTGAGTCACTTTTATCTTTACTCTGTGACCACTGCTGGGCATCAGAAAGTGATAATGTAGAGAGTGTATCCACTTCAAAGTTACTCTTTGAGCCTTTGTGTCCGTTTTCGCAATGCTGGTGCTTCTGCTTCTCCTTATGCTTGCTTTTCTCGTTGAGCAAGGAGAGCTCTTTATCCGAGCCGCTTAGTCTTTCATTGATCGCGTGGCTGGAGAAGCTAGTGGACTTGCTAGCAAAGAGACCGCTCAGATCTTCATGCGTCCCCAATATCCGCTCATCCTTATGCTTGTGCTTATGTTTGTGTTTCCTTTTGTGAAGTCGGCCACTTGAAAGGCTTGCTCCTCCAACCTTTGGAGGAGCCAAAGAGGACTGCATATCTCCAAGGCCCATTCCCACGGGTGTTTGTAGGTGCACTCCATGTTTTGCTTTATGCTTGGCAGTGGTGGACATCTTCATATGAGAGCTTGCATGGAACTGGGGAGGGGGCACGGTAGGTCTCATAAATGGGGAAGCCGCTCCGAGCGTGTGAGACAGGTACAAAGGAGCTGGATACTGACCATAGTAACCAAGATTCATCATAGGCATTGATGTGTAAGGCATTCCATAGGGTGCATAGTAACTCCCACTGGGAATAGGGTAACCGAACCCTTGTAAAAAAGGCACCTTTGTCATGGTGTCATTGGTTTTGGCAGGTCTACCACGCTTCTTCTTAGACTTCATGTCAGAGGTCCTGCGAAGATAGAGCAATGGGTCATACTGGATATATGGCACAGGGTAGTAGTGATCAAAATTAATCCTGAAGATGCTGGGATATGGATTTTCATGATAAAATGTGTAACTTCTATGGGAAATCCTGAACACTTGAAACTTATTGATGAGTTCCTCAAGGTCTGCCAGAAACTGGAGGTCATCTCTGTTCTGCAGGCTTTTCCTTTTCCTCTTGTGCTTTGGCTTTTTAATACTCTCATGAGAGAGAAAGTTATCCACAATGAGATGCTTCTGCCGGTGACCATGCCTGTTCTTTGTGCTGGTGTCAGATGGGATAGCCTCTGGATTGTCCAGGGTGCAGAAATCAAAGGAGTATCTCCGGCGGGACTCTGAGCTTTTCTCGGCTTGGTCAGAAGTGCTGTTGTTGTCTGTACCTATCCCACTGTCACTCGGTATGGTTTCCTCGCTGTGAGACTCGCTCACCGGCGACAGTGTGACTTCTTTCAGAGAACCTATTTCACAGAGGTGGGAAGGTGAATTAGCCATTAACCTGGGTGGAGACAGCTTCCATGTTCCACTGTGCATTCCTTTCTGGGTTTTAGTAGGAAGAGCACTGATAGGTTGAAGATTTGGCATAGTTTTTAACTCTGAAAAATTGGTTTCAGTGCTTGCAGGGCTAAGGTTGCCGTTAGTCCCCACTAACTGTGTCGAAAGCGGATGAATAGCTGCTGGTGACGATGCCACAAGTGACTGCAGGTTGGAAGGCACTGCTGGGTTTTCTGGCTGGCTGGAAACAGGCCTTGAGTGCTTGATGGCTGTCTTAGGTTCTTCTGGCTGAGGCTGCAGCTCTGCTCTTGGCTTTCTACCCCTTTTTTTACCAATGTAGATAGTCCCCCTCTTGCTGACGTTGATCTGCTTCCCTAGTCTGGCGTCAATGGTGGTTGGCCCAGCGCTAGACGGTGGCTGGACTTTTGCTTTCAGAGCTATGCTGCTGGAGCAGGAGGACAAGATCTGATTGAGAATATTCTTCCGCTTGAGGGTCTTCATTTTATTGATGGTCTTGATGGTCTTCTTATCCAAGACCCCAAGCTTCCCAACCTTTTTGTGGAACTTGAGTTCACTGATGGACTTGTCCTCTCCCGGGATCATCTGGGCCAATTTGGCCAGATTCCGTCTCCTCTTCCTTTTCTTTGTTCCTGGAAATTCACGATTGATTGGACTCACTGGGCTGGTGGAGGTTCCCTCATGAATGGTTTCAACAGTGAGCAAAGGCTGTTTCTTTGGTCGTCCTCTTTTTTTCTTCACAGGGGTGATCACAGTAAGACTGTCTGTATTGGTATACAGAGGGCTGGATGGTGTGATGGGATAGGCTGAAGGAGGCTCCACCATCAGCTTCTCAGATGTTGTCATGGAAGCCTCCCGAAGGATAGATTTAGGTTTGCTGCAGGTCCATCGCCGCTTAGCTGCATGTTTGGGGTGCTGGACCTCTGATAACTTGCCAGCTGTGGGAAGATCGGTGGGTAGGAGAGTGGATGTCACAGCTACAGATTTTCTGAGTCTGGTGGCACTGATGGGGGAAGCTTTGTCCATGAGCACACCACTGTTGATAGCTATTAAGGGGGACTCATTTTCAATCACTTTCCCTGGCTTTGTGGCTCGAAGATCTTTTTTACTCCCCTCTGGTTGAGAGCTAGTCCTGTTTGCTACTTCACTGCTCATAGCAAGTCCAGAAGGCAGGCTTTTCTCCTGGATAATTTTCTCTATGGAAGATTTTGTGGATTGCCTTTTTTTCCTTTTGTGGCTGGATGTATCTGTTGTCGGAGACTTTATTGGAATAGTAATTCGCACGTGACTGGTGTCATTTTCACAAGTGCTGGCAGAAGCGGGATTCTGCTTCAAGGGTGACGTATCCAACACACTGTCCATCGAGTAAGACTCCTTTTTCCCTTCCATGCTGTCATGGGATTTGCTGTCAAATGCTTTCTGAGCGCTCTTCACCCATTCGATATCTGCGGTTTGGATGGTTTGACTCATCAAGTCCTTTTTGCTGGATTTCTTCTTTGTACTCCCAGTGGGCTGATCAGGGGTCTCCAGCTGCCCACCTCCCTCCTGATCACCGAGAGGCAGAAGCCCATTGCACTCGGAGATGTTGCTTGGCTGGGCGGTCGCACTGATGCTGTTGGGCGATGGGACTGTACTGCAAATGGCAAGCTCTTTAGTACCGGCCGACAGCTGTCCCCACGTGCTGCCGGGACAGGACTTCTTTGCTTGGGATTTGCTGAAGGAAACTCCAGGCTCTAGAGAGGGGACCTTGGTGGCACTAACTGCTTCTCGGCTGGGTTCTGTGTTGATGAAGCAACTTTGAGATGTGGATCCAGTATCGGAACTCGCTGACCAGTCAAGATGGTGCTGGTTGCTACTCTTCTGCTGGTGCTTTGATTTTAAGGTGTCACTGGTGAAGTCTTGTTGGAGGCCTGGATCATAGTGCAGAGCAGAATGTTTTTGTGGCCTGTCATAAACCTGGAATGGAGAAGAAAATAAATAGGAAAAAATTAGTTTATCAGTCCATCCACACGCCCTGGCTGCAGCTCTTTATTTGTACAGTGAATGACAACTCTTCTTAAACAATGTCCTTGTAAGGGTCAGGAGCTATTATAAAGTCTTCTTATACTCGAGCCAAATTTGCATTTAGATTCATACTCTGTAAACAAATTCTGCTTTGTTTTCTCACTCTAAAAACAATGGAAATACTTCTATAAATGCTAAATTGCTAAGGAAACATACTCTATTGATTTTTAATTTAAAACATAAGTAAAATATTCACTTTCAATGGATGAATGGTGCAACACAGACTCCTGCTGAGAATCCCCCTTTTTCCTAAAAAATAATCCTCACAGAACTTGATGTTCAACAACAGAAATTAAGCTCACTGTTGTAAACAATAAAAATGCAAAATTATCTCGGAAGTTGTAGCAAACAAGAGGAAAACCCACGGATCCACCTCCCTGTGAAGCCAGAATCTGCACAGATTTGCTTGCTTAAATTTCCACGCAGAAGTCATCCCCAGAAACTCAGCGCCCAAAATCATGTGCATAGTGCCAAGCATGTGAGGGACACCTGGCAGGTTCAATATTTGCATTACTCCCTTTCCATTTTACTAATCTGCTGTTTGCCATGTTCGTAAGAGGTGTTTTCAATACAATTTCTAACCCAACAGCAGCTCTTCAAATTGGAGAGGTTATAGTAAGGGCAGAACTATGCTGAAGATTGTTAGAGAGCAAAAGAAAGTCGAATTCTTTTCCTCAGTGGGCCTCCTTCAGCTGAAGATACTATGTTTGTTGCATCTGTGAGCTTTTGAAAGGTCTCTGAAAAGAAAGAGAAGAGAAGAGAAGAGAAGAGAAGAGAAGAGAAGAGAAGAGAAGAGAAGAGAAGAGAAGAGAAGAGAGAAGAGAGAAGAGAGAA